>OY288253.1:16189365-16716865 GCA_958450325.1 Agrostemma githago | reverse complement strand
AATAAAAGCAGCTTGTTCAGGTCCCACAATTTTATGAATAACCGTCGTCAACCTCCTAGTGAAGATCTTACTGATTGTCTTATATAAGACTGAGCAGCATGAAAGTGGTCTATAGTCCATTATAGTAGAGCAAACCTGTTTTTTGGGTATGAGTGAGATTAGAGTAGTATTGGCTTGCTTGACTAATTTGCCTCTCTGGAAGAACTCCATAACAGCATCACAAAAATCTTTTCGAACAATCTGCCAGGAAGCCTTGAAAAACCCCGACGAGAATCCATCCGGACCAGGGCTTTTGTTAGATCCAATAGAAAAAACAACATCCCTAATCTCCTTTTCGTTTGGGTGTACAATTAGGCTCTCCCAATCCTCCTCCTGCACTATATTTCCCTTTCTCATCCTATTGAAATCAATTGGTATTGTCTCCTTATCCTTTCCAAGAAGATCCTTATAATAGTCAACAAAACTCTTAGCCACCTCCTCCATTCCTTCCGCATACCTTCCAGTATGATCAGTAATACTCCCCACCACTTGCTGCTGTCTTCTTTCTTTTATTCGAGCATGGAAATACCTCGTAGCTGCATCATCCATTGCTATATTATCCATTTTAGCTCTCTGCTTATTGATACTCAACTCTGCCTTTTTTTTAAAACCTTCCATTCCTCAATGATTCTATTCTCCTCATCTATAAGACTGCAAGATAAAGGATCCTTTTGCATCCTCTGTTGACAATCCTCCAGTTGCCTTTCTAAATCCTGAATTCTGCCTCCCATATCAGAGTAATGACTCTTATGAAGCTCTTTTAGTGCAGATTTCACATTCTTAAGTTTACAGAACAACTTATAACCCGCAGTACCACACACCCTTTTATCCCATGCTGTTTGAACTATCTTATGATACTGGGGATACTCAGTCCAACAATTTAAAAAACTAAAACGCTTATTAATCCTCTTACCCGCAATAATCTTCACCCAAATAGGCGAATGATCCGAAATCCCAGCATTAAGATAATTAGCATAAGCATCAGGAAATTTATTAGACCAACTCCAATTAACCATCACCCTATCAAGTCTAGTCCAAACTCTTTCTTCCATCTCTTGTTTATTAGTCCAAGTGTAGTCACACCCTTGCCCATTTAATTCCTGCAAATTACAATCATTAATGCAGTCATTGAATGCCTGCATATCCCCTATATCAGGTGCCCCCCCTCCAATCTTCTCATCACTATTTCTGACTATGTTAAAATCCCCGAGCACAATCCAATTCTGAACATACCTGCTCAACTCAGTAAGTTTAGTCCACAAATCCTCTCTTCCAATTGCATCATTAAACCCATAAATAAAAGAAATCTCCATCTTAGAATTTGTAGCATAATGTTCAACCTGACAATGAATTAGTTGTTCATGAGTCTCCACCTTAACTATATTGACAGTAGTTGGATTCCAAATCACCCAAATCCTCCCATTATAGTGCTTATTGTAATTAGTCACTACCTTATAACCTTTGAATTTATTTCTAATAATTGCAACTGCCTTATTCTCTTTGATTCTGGTTTCCATAACACCAATAATATCCATCCCCTTTCCCCTCATTATTTTTAGTATTTCATTATGTTTTAAGGGTTCATTACAACCTCTAATATTCCAAGACCCAATATTCATACAATTATATATCAGGTGGAATTTCATCCTCTACTGGTGGATACAAGTCTCCCTCCTTCTGTAATATAATTAGGATACCAGTATTCTCCTGAAGAGCATCAAATCTGTTTGGTGAATAGAGTGAGTCTAGTTCATCCTTCCTGCCTTCCACATAGTCTGAGTTGGAGCCTTTCACCTTAAGGCCTATCACCGTGCTTTCTGAGCGCCTTACAACAGGTATAAACTCAGTGTCAGAAGCAGTGTAAGCATCCAGGCCTAGCCTCAAGCATTCTGAGCCTTCTACTGCCTTAGACTGCTCTGAAATCTGAGTAATATCTGCTGAGCTATCGCCTAGCACAGGGGTTCTGAGCCAGTGATAATCAGGCCTCCAACCGACTCTTTCTCAAAGGGTCCTTGATGCATTACAGTAGGATTAGGATCTAAAGTCCCATCCCCTGAGGTACCACCTAGCCTTTGAGAGATCAACTTCTTAGGTGTGTATCTCTGCAATTGAGATGCACCCTTCTCCTTTGCAACTTTTTGCTTCTCTTTCTTACAACTTTGTATTTCATGCCCAAGCTTACCACATCCATGACAATAATATGGTAACCACTCATATTCCATTCTTTGTACTACCTTCCCCAACATTGGAATGTTCAGTGTGATATACTCTGGCAATTCCTCCGCAAGATCAACTTCCACCATCACCCTAGCAAATGATAGTCGTTCCTTATATGTGGTAGTGGAATCAGCATACAATGGTTTTCCAATCTTGCTTGCCATTTTACTCAATACAATATCCGACCATAGATACGGATCAAGATCAGGAAATAAAATCCATACCGGTACTTTCAAAATTCTGTCCATCTCCTGTGAAAACATAGGGCTCCATTGCTTTAAAATCAATGAATTCCGTCCCACCAGCCAAGAACCTCCCCTCAAAACCTGATCCATATCCTTCTGACTCCTAAACCTGAATGAGAACCAACCTTTTTTGAAATATTGAACCACCGGTGAGACAGTATTCCAATTTTTAGTAACGAATTCATTCATCTGTTTTAGAGTAGGCTTTGCTCCTAATACATTTCCCATCAATGTAAATTTCCACAACTGAAGTTCATGGATGAAATCATTAACCTCAATATCAATTTCAGTCGAATCCGCACTATTCTGATCAAAAAATAATCCCATTCCTATCTTTGTTTCCTTAGCTTTACTAGCCCATGAATTACTAATCTCCACATTCTTAATCATTTCCCCATCGTTAACCTGATTCACCATCCCCATCGAAGAATCCTTCATCCTTTCTATAATTGGTTCTACAATTAAGTTTTCAACATTAATATTCGGATGTATACCTGTCCCCTGAGGTTTCAGCACTGATTTAAGAGCCTCCGTGATCAAATCATTGATCAACGGCTGACTCTGCTTTTCCATCGGAGTACCTTCTTGATCCTCGACATTTCTCTGATCGTTACTTTCAACAGTCCCTGATGATTCTCCAGAAGGTGGAGGATCATGTTTCGCTTTATTTTTCGGTGGTCTTCCCCTTCCTCTACCCGTACCCGCCGTTGAAGCCATCGGAGATGACACCAAATCGAGAGGGAAAACGTTTCCTAGAGAGAGAAAAAAAGAAGAGAGATGTATTTATTATTATTATTATTATTATTATTATTATTATTTTTTTGCAAGGAAGTTATCATTTCATTTCATTGTGAAAGAAATTACAAGCAATGCAAAAAACGACCACACTAGCGTATTACAACTCTTTAGGCACCAATTGCCTCAAATACTCTACTAAATTTCTTGCATTGCCTATAAAAGGAAAATCGAGAGATAACCAAAATTTTATCTGAGAAATAATAGTGTCAACATTAGTTTTCTTTCCGACAAAAATCCTTTTGTTACGCTCCTTCCATATTGAATGGACTGTTGCCGCTAGACAAACCTTCACCCAAATCATCCTCCAATGCTTCCTATTACTAGCAGCTAGCATCCACCGAATTATTTTATGTAGGCTGAACCTAGTCACCGTCAAACGAACCCAACAAATAACAGTAGTCCAGACCTCTCTAGAGAAAGGACACTCAAAGAATAGGTGATGATGATTCTCCAATGCGTTCTCACACAGACTGCATCTGTTTACTACTTGGAATCCTCTCCTGCAATACTGATCTGCTGTCGCTAATTTCTGTTGGATGGCTAAAGAAAGAATCAGTTTGTGGCTGGGCACAAGGACAGGGGAGTTAATGACCGATCGCCAGCGTTTCGTAGGCATCTGCCGCAATACTCCATAGGCTAGCTTCACTTTGAAAGACGAATTACTAATACAATCATGAATGAATTTCTGAGCAGAATTAACAGACCCACATCTCCGTACCAGCATATCTCTGACCGTTATGCAGTTCTTAAAGCACATTGGATGGAAATCCTTAGCCGTAATGTCCCAAATTGTGCTCGAACCCAAGATATACTCCTTACACCACTTACCCCAAATGCTAGTTGGAGATTCAGAGAAATACCATACCCATTTTAAGAGTAAAGCTTGATTCCAAGTCTGTAAATGCTTGAGATTCACCCCACCTGTATCCCAAGGGGAACACAGTTCGCTCCATTTCTTGAAAACTAGTCGTCGCTCTCCATCTTCGATACCCCAGAAGAAATCCTTACACATCTTGTTAATCTTTTTAAGTATAGCCACTGGAAGGAGAAGACTAGAACACCAAAAGTTATCTAATCCAAAAATAACCGAGTTCAGTAATTGAGCTTTACCCGCATACGAGAGAAATTTTGTGGACCAGTGGTGAATTGAATGCTGAATCTTAAGCAGTAGCGGAGAGTACATGTCTATACTCAGTCGAGATTCTATGAGTGGGACCCCCAAATAGCGAAAAGGAAACGTACCAGAGACAAATCCCGATTGAGCTAATATTTGCTGTTGAACTTGCAATGCAACCCCCCCAAAGTAGATGTTGGTTTTATCTAGATTGGCATTAAGCCCCGAGACCTGAGCAAACGAATCTAGACTTCTCTTACAAGCCATGACTGAAGGAACATCCCCTCTAATAAAAAGCATAAGATCATCTGCAAAAATTAGATGAGTCAAGTTTGTCCTACAGCACTTCGGATGGTATGAGACCTGCAGATTCTGACAGAGGGTTCTAAGACTGCGGGAAAGCACTTCCATACTTAGTACGAATATATAGGGTGATAGAGGATCTCCCTGACGGATACCACTCTTACCTTGAAAAAACCCAGAAACTCCACCATTGATTTTGAATGTATACCAAGGGTTTTGAATGCAACCCATTATCCAATTTATGAACAGTCCAGGAATTCCAAAACTCTCAAGCATTTGCTTAATAAGCGACCACTGCAGAGTATTAAATGCCTTACGGATGTCGACCTTGATGAGGCAGCGAGGTGTTAAGAACTTCCTTCCATATCCTTTCACCAAAGCTTGTGAAAGCATTATATTATCATATATATTTCTACCCAAGACAAAAGCCGCTTGCTCTTCTCCCACTAGTAATGGAAGGATGGGCTTCAATCTATTAGCTAGAATCTTAGCTATTGTTTTATAAAGAACCGTACAGCAAGAGATTGGTCTATAATCCATAACTGAGCCCGCTTCCTTCTTCTTTGGAATAAGAGAAACCAGAGTAGTATTGGCTTGCTTCGACATTTTCCCATTCTTGAAGAAACTAAGAACTGCAGCACAAAAGTCTCCACTAATAATACTCCAGGATGATTTAAAAAAACCAGCGGAAAAGCCATCCAAACCTGGGCTACTGTTATCGTCCATACTAAAAATTGCATTTCTAATTTCGACCAGAGAAATGGTAGTAGTAAGAGAGGTAGAATCAAAAGGAAGAACAATTGCAGGCTCTACCAGATGTGTAGTTTGAGTTGCGCTGCCTAGAAGCCTAGCATAGTATTCCTGAAATGCCTTTGCAACTGCAGCAGAACCAGTTCTGAGTTCCCCATCAACATCTTTTATTACACCAATAACCTGTTGATTTCTCCTTTCTGCCATTTTCGCAAAAAAATATTTAGACGAACAGTCGGATAGTTGGATATGCTTTACTTTCGCCTTTTGTTTGAGAATGCCTAACTCTGTTTTCTTTAGTCTGATATAATTATCAAGAAGAATTTTCTCTTGACCCTGCAACTGGACCGAAGAAGGACAATGCGAGATCTTACCCTAGCACTCCAATAAATCAATCTTAGCCTTCTTTACTTTCAAGGACAAGCTAGTATAGTTTCCTAAGTGAAGTTTTGATAGCCTATATCTAACTTGTTTCAGCTTCTGAAATAGGCGGTACATAGGAGACCCATCAATCCTAGTATCCCACGCTTCCTTCACCAATCTCGAGTAATCAGGATGCTCCACCCAGCAGTTAAGGAAACTAAATCGTCTCTTATGAATTGGTTCAGCTGAAACATTCACCAATATTGGGGAATGATCAGAAACTCCTTGCTCACAAAAGACAGCAGAAGAGGTAGGAAATAATTGATTCTATTCAGGATTAGTCACAACTCTATCTAACTTGGACCAAATTCGAGAATCAGGCTCCCTTTTATTAGTCCAAGTCAAGCTACATCCCGAACTATGCATGTCATCAAGTCGACAATTCAAAAGGCATTGGTTGAAATCCCACATATCTTGAAAATCCGGAGGATTAATTCCAAGTTTCTCTTCAGGACTTCTAATAATATTGAAATCTCCAAGGGCTATCCAAGGTACACCAGCAGAAAGTGCTTCCAGATCAAGCCACAACTGCTTGCGCCCCTCCCCCGTATTAAAACCATATATAGCACTAATCTGCAAATCTTTATTAGTTTGATAGTGATGCAAAGACCCAGTGATCTGCTGAGAAGACAAACTAGAGACAACCAAGGAAACAGTGGAAGGATTAAAAAGAATCCAAATCCTCCCATTATTATGTTTACTGTAATTATGTATCACTGACCAAGCAGGAAAATTTCCCTAAGTATTTGTGAGGCTTTATTCCACTTCACTCTAGTTTCAAGGATTGCCATGACATCCGGCTTATTCACATTCAAGAAATCTCGAACTTCACTATGTTTTATTGGATCATTAAATCCCCGAACATTCCATGAAGCCACCTTCATTAATTCTTATCTGGAGCAAGAGGCTCCTCCTCTTCCAGAAATTCATCCATTGTGTTATCAGCTTCTCCATTCAAATCTGTAAAACCCTCTTGATTAAAGACTGCAAATCCATTCTCCAAGACTATGGGTTCTTTTACCACTGGTGGAATGATTCTCTTGGCAGATTTTCTCACAGAAGAGAAATCATGCTGAAGAAGAGTACTATCCTTGGTAGCATCCTCCTTTTGCACAGTAGACTGTATCACAGTCTCATCCTGAACAGGTGGATTCTGCACCTCCAATACGGTTTCAACCACTTTCATCGCTGCCTTCTTCTTCTCTCTTTTACAAGAGAAAATATTATGCCCAAGCTTACCACAACATTTACAGTAATAAGGAATCCATTCGTATTGAACTCTTTGAACTGAATGGTCACAATACGGAGTAGAGATAACAATAGTGTCAGGAAGGTCTTTCGAGACATCTGCTTCCACCAAGATCCTTGCAAAAGAAAGTTTCGCTTTAGTTGTAGTAGCTAAGTCAGCACATAGGGGCTTACCAATTTTACTAGCCATCTTTCCGAGTACAGTTTCAGACCACAAATAAGGATCGAGATCAGGAAACAGTACCCAAATTGGAACACACGCAACCCTATCCATTTCACTCGAGAATGTTGGAGACCATTCTTTCAGAATTATCGTATAGACACCCATTCTCCAAGGACCATTCCTAAGTACCTCATCCATGGCTGCCCTTGATTCGAAGCGAAAGGAAAACCATCCCTTCTTAAAATACTGAACCATCGGCTGAGCAATCGATCCCCAATGTTCCTGCACATATTTCTTCATCTCCTGCAAATTAGGCCTTGAACCTATGACATTCCCCATTAAGGTGTTCTTCCATATTTTGATTTCATCCTCAGAGTCGTTCATCTTAAAATCCAGAACCTCTAAATCCTCAACATCCTCAAAATAGGAGAGATTCATACCTAATTGCTGCTTCTTTGCTGCAATTCTGGACCAGTTAGCCATAATTACAGGTTCAGCAACCGGATGAATAACAGGGATATCCTCCGAAGTAACTACAGAGTCGTTCAACGAACTTTCTAATTCAGATTGATCATGTTTAGGAGGAACAGAGTGAATACCAGAAGAATTGATCGCGTGGAGGATGAAGTCCTTAATCGTGCTCGTGTGCGAAGCGCTCTGAGAATCCATTCGCTCTGCAGGTTCGTCCTCATCTTCCTTTCCTGAGCTGCGGGAACCAGCCGGAGGAATCGGGGGAATCGGAGGACCATTGTGGCTCTTTCTCGGTCTTCCAGGACCTCTCTTAGCATGAGAGTCCGCCATGGAAGCTCACCAAAGGAGCTGAATTACAGAGAAAACGGTTTAGAGAGAGAAAGCATTTCTCTCACTTCGCCGAACTGATTTTTTATTATTAGTATTATTATTATTATTATTATTATTATTATTATTATTATTATTATTATTATTATTATTATTATTATTATTATTATTATTATTATTATTATTATTATTATTATTATTATTATTATTATTATTATTATTATTATTATTATTATTATTATTATTATTATTATTATTATTATTATTATTATTATTATTATTATTATTATTATTATTATTATTATTATTATTATTATTATTATTATTATTATTATTATTATTATTATTATTATTATTATTATTATTATTATTATTATTATTATTATTATTATTATTATTATTATTATTATTATTATTATTATTATTATTATTATTATTATTATTATTATTATTATTATTATTATTATTATTATTATTATTATTATTATTATTATTATTATTATTATTATTATTATTATTATTATTATTATTATTATTATTATTATTATTATTATTATTATTATTATTATTATTATTATTATTATTATTATTATTATTATTATTATTATTATTATTTTTTTTTTTTTTTTTTTTTTTTTTTTTTTTTTTTTATTTTTTTTTTTATTTTTTTTTTTTTTATTTTATTTTTTTTTTGCAAGAATGGTATGCCTTATTTTATTAAAACAAAGCTAGCTCTTACAAAAAGAAATAGCCCCTAATAGATGAGAATGACTCCATCTATTCACCAATTACATAAGTCTCAATGTTGCTAAATCTAGCCCTTTACTTCGTAATCTAGTATAAATGTCAAACTTAATTTGCCCTACTATTGTTCTACTTGAGCTCCTCTTGTTCTCAAAAATTGCTTTGTTACGAGCAGTCCATACACTATGAACAGCTGCTGCTATGCTACATCGATACCAAATGCTCTTCCAATGTCTCTTGTTTTTCCGTCTGACAGTCCATTTGAGTTCCGTTAACAGATCTACGCTTCGGCCTGTTATTTGCATCCAATTCAACAATTCTTGCCAAATCTTCCTTGAGAAAGGACATGAAAAGAAAAGATGCGAATGCGTTTCCTCATCCTCCTGGCATAGTGCACATCGTCCTGCTAGAGATAACCCACGCTTCTGAATATTATCTAAAGTAGCAAGTTTCTTCTGTCCTGCCATCGCTGCAATCATCCCATGCCTTGGAACTATTCTACCATCCTTGATGTTGTCCATCCAACCAATATTTTGATGCTTAGGTCTAAACCATTCATATGCAAGACCCGCCTGATACTTGTCGTTAATAACCCAGCT
Source organism: Agrostemma githago (assembly GCA_958450325.1). Classification (NCBI taxonomy): domain Eukaryota; kingdom Viridiplantae; phylum Streptophyta; class Magnoliopsida; order Caryophyllales; family Caryophyllaceae; genus Agrostemma; species Agrostemma githago. Next base: position 16,707,424 of record OY288253.1, on the reverse strand, counting down.
ATTAATCAACTGTATGGCTGCAGCTTCACTCCCTGCTTCTGAAAGTACCTGATCCCTAATACATAATATGCTATTCAAAGTAGCAGCATATCTTTCCTTTTTTTCCACCTGCCAGATAGACTTCTCTCCAAGTATATACTGCCTATGCCAATCTCCCCAAATACCCCCTTTCCCTGCTTGAAGTTTCCATAGCCATTGCCCCATCATTGCCTTGTTCCAACTTTCCAGGTGCTTGATGTTGAACCCTCCCTCCTGCCAAGGTGCACAAATGGATTTCCAACTCTTGTAGACCATTTTCTTTGCATCAAGGGCTCCTGACCAGAAGTAGTTTTTACATATTTGCTCGATCTTTTTTACTATATTAGTTGGAAACAAAGCATTTGCACTCCAATAACTCGTTAAACCAAACACAACAGTGTTAATCAATTGGGTTCTACCCGCATATGAAAGCAGCTTAGAAGACCAATTGACCACTTTCATTTGTATTTTGTGAATTAGAGTTGAGTACTGCTCCTTCTTATTATTTACTGAATGTAGAGGGAGACCCAGGTAACGGCATGGAAAGGATCCCTGATGAAACCCTGTTTCCTTAAGGATAACCTGCTGTACACTGCTGTCCACCCCACCAAAAAATATATCAGTTTTATCTGAGTTAGCATGCAAACCGGATTCTGCTGCAAACCTCTCTAATGCATGTTTAACTGCTGCCACTGATGGACAGTCCCCTCGCATAAAGACCATTAAATCATCTGCAAATACTAAGTGATTCAGATTTAATTGAGTGCATTTAGGATGGTAAGACACCTGTGATAACAGATTGATTCTTCTCATTCTTCTCGATAAAACCTCCATACTCAAGACAAAAAGATAGGGCGATAATGGGTCACCTTGACGTACTCCACTCTTCCCCTTAAAAAACCCATGAGTAGCTCCATTAATCTTGATTGAAAACCATGAACCTGTTATACAAGCCATTGTCCACTTGATAAACTGATCAGGAAAGTTGAATGCAGTTAAAATTCCTTCCAAGAAGCTCCATTGAAGAGAGTCAAATGCTTTCCTTAGATCAATCTTCATAAGGCAACGCGGAGTGAGATACTTCCTCCCATAGTTCTTGATTAAGGCCTGAGACAAGGCTATATTTTCATGAATATTACGCCCTTGCACAAAGGCAGCTTGCTCTAATCCAATTATCTCCTGAAGAACCATCTGAATACGGCTAGTAAGGATTTTACTCACTACTTTATAGAAGACTGAACAACATGATATGGGTCTAAAATCAATAACAGATCTACAAACCTCCTTCTTTGGGATGAGTGTTATTATTATTATTATTATTATTATTATTATTATTATTATTATTATTATTATTATTATTATTATTATTATTATTATTATTATTATTATTATTATTATTATTATTATTATTATTATTATTATTATTATTATTATTATTATTATTATTATTATTATTATTATTATTATTATTATTATTATTATTATTATTATTATTATTATTATTATTATTATTATTATTATTATTATTATTATTATTATTATTATTATTATTATTATTATTATTATTATTATTATTATTATTATTATTATTATTATTATTATTATTATTATTATTATTATTATTATTATTATTATTATTATTATTATTATTATTATTATTATTATTATTATTATTATTATTATTATTATTATTATTATTATTATTATTATTATTATTATTATTATTATTATTATTATTATTATTATTATTATTATTATTATTATTATTATTATTATTATTATTATTATTATTATTATTATTATTATTATTATTATTATTATTATTATTATTATTATTATTATTATTATTATTATTATTATTATTATTATTATTATTATTATTATTATTATTATTATTATTATTATTATTATTATTATTATTATTATTATTATTATTATTATTATTATTATTATTATTATTATTATTATTATTATTATTATTATTATTATTATTATTATTATTATTATTATTATTATTATTATTATTATTATTATTATTATTATTATTATTATTATTATTATTATTATTATTATTATTATTATTATTATTATTATTATTATTATTATTATTATTATTATTATTATTATTATTATTATTATTATTATTATTATTATTATTATTATTATTATTATTATTATTATTATTATTATTATTATTATTATTATTATTATTATTATTATTATTATTATTATTATTATTATTATTATTATTATTATTATTATTATTATTATTATTATTATTATTATTATTATTATTATTATTATTATTATTATTATTATTATTATTATTATTATTATTATTATTATTATTATTATTATTATTATTATTATTATTATTATTATTATTATTATTATTATTATTATTATTATTATTATTATTATTATTATTATTATTATTATTATTATTATTATTATTATTATTATTATTATTATTATTATTATTATTATTATTATTATTATTATTATTATTATTATTATTATTATTATTATTATTATTATTATTATTATTATTATTATTATTATTATTATTATTATTATTATTATTATTATTATTATTATTATTATTATTATTATTATTATTATTATTATTATTATTATTATTATTATTATTATTATTATTATTATTATTATTATTATTATTATTATTATTATTATTATTATTATTATTATTATTATTATTATTATTATTATTATTATTATTATTATTATTATTATTATTATTATTATTATTATTATTATTATTATTATTATTATTATTATTATTATTATTATTATTATTATTATTATTATTATTATTATTATTATTATTATTATTATTATTATTATTATTATTATTATTATTACTACTACTATTACTATTATTACTATTATTATTATTATTATTATTATTATTATTATTATTATTATTATTTTTTTTTTTTAATTATTATTATTATGGAACTTTCATTAAACACCAGAACAAATTACAAGAAGTTAGAGGGAAGCCGAGATACTATCTGGGCTCCCACTCCCTTAGCGATAGAAAAACTAAGACGAGTAAAAATAAAAGCAGCTGCCCGAGCTCCCGCGTCCTGAGAGATAGAGAATTTCTGAATCCGCTTGAGTAAAGCAGCGGCCTCCGCGTCGAGCTCCCCTAGAGAAGAGAAAGAGAAAGGTAGGAAACTATACCCAATCTTGGTGCACAAATCTCCATACTTGGCGCACTTGCGCTGAGCAGCATCAGCGACTGCGCGGCCAGGTAGAAAATCAGACATCGTAGACTGGGTCAAAGGGGACGACCCCGTCAAATCGACACACACATCACGGCCCCTATCCCAGGAATAAAGAAGCAAATCCGCGGGGCGTAGGGGCCTGTCGTGCCCATCAATCAAACCGACATCTACCTCCTTACCGGCCGAAATACAAGATCGGAAACAGATATCCAAAAGGGTGTCACGAACCAAGTTATGTCTATGTTTAATACCAACGGTACCAGCACACGACACAACATGATCTCCAAAAATGTCCCCCTCAAAGACTCGGGAACAAGCAGAACAGGGCTTGGGTACCGGGAACAAAGGGACACCCAACCGATAGCTAAGGACAGATCGATAAGTCCTCCCATTCATGGTCTGTCCCAGCCCGGAGATAGGAACTGCGCGCAACCAGTCAGACGAGTGAGCACCCTGCAGAGACTTCCACAAAGCCACCTGTCGTCGAGTCAAGGAGAAAACCGATTCTAAAGAAGCAGCAACCTTCGTGAAGTATATATCTGCCAATTTCTTCATGAGTTTGGGGGCAGCGACTTCACTAGGATTACGGAAGATGTCGGAACCGGTGGTCTCGCTGAACAGAGTCAAGGCCGCATCGAAGGTCGGCCCGGGAGTAGAGACAGCCGAAGGCCGAAGGAGCGTAGCCTGCAACTCAGAGGTCTGAAGGCGAGAAGCCAAAAAGGCATAGTGCATGACATCCCCGGCGCTATACACACCCAGCCCCCCGAGGTTAAAAGGCAGTGTGGAAAGACTCCACTGCCAGTCCCCGAACCCGGGGCCAGACGCGGTGACAATGCGTTCCAGGCTAGACCGCAATGCCGCATCAAAGGTCTTAGCCGAGTCGAAGACCGTAGGGGGACAGGTTCGCAGATAGAAAGAGAGCTTAGAAATACCGGCACAAGCACGAAGTAACAACAGCTCGCACTGCGGGTCCTCAATCCTGGAAACCGAATCCATAAGCTCAATGGTTCTCGTAACTCTCTTCGCCACAAGCTCACTGCTGAAAGTACGGCAGATACTGACGGGACCACCAAGGACTTTGACACCACGAACCGGTCGAGAAATATCAGGGGGAAACACACCCGGAAGTCGACTCCTAGGGTCTTCCGTAGGCAAAAAAACCTCGGTTTTTCCGACATTAAGGTGAAGACCCAAGCGAGGACCATCCTCCATAATCAGCTCCAAAACCTTCCCCACGACCAAAGTATCTCCAACGATGGTGCCGTCGTCCAAGTACCAAGCCTGCAAGCTCAAGGGAAAAGAGTCCCGGATCTTACAAATCAAGGGATGCAAGACCAAAGCGAAAAGAAGAGGGCCCAAAGGGTCACCCTGCTGGACCCCCTGACAAGACCACAGGCTATGCTCCCCGTAGAAGAGTCTGGCGGGCCGAGAGTAGCAAAACTCGACCCAGCGGGAAAGAACAGGGCAACAACAACGAACCTCACGCAACATGATCTCCCGGTCGACCAAATTAAAGGCATTCTGGAAGTCGACCAAAAGCATGGAAAGGCCCACATCACCACCACGATCCTCAATAAACCGATTCAAGGCATGAAGAATGGCCTCTCCTCCACCAGAAACCCCGACCCCAAACTGGAGGCCCTCAAAGTAACCGCAAAGTGACGGACCAATCAGAATAGCCCCAACCTTAGAGACAAGGCGTCTCCAAACCGTGCCCACAGCAATAGGACGGACCCCACCACCTGGTTTAACAAGCGGGGTGAGCGGAGCACTGGCGATGTACTCACTGAGAACCTGCGGGCATCTACCCTCGAGAAACAGGTTAACCACCCTAGTGATAGAGGTGATCAGATCATCCGAGATAGCCACCGCGGCCCCGCTCAAACAATCCAGAAGATGTTGGGCACGAAAACCGTCCCGTCCACAAGAAGTGCCACGCGGAAAACTCCTGATCATATCCAACACGACGGTCGTGGACGCGACGAGCTGTGGGTGAGCGGCAGGCAAAGGCGGCAAGGAAGGGGGCGGAATAGTGGGGTGCTTGTCTTTCAAAGCCTGCAGAGTATCGGCCGAGTAAGGGGCAACGCCAGACGAAGAAAGCACCCGGACAGCGGCAGCGTAATGACCATCACAAATCTTCCGCCGGCACTGCCGCAAGTTAACCTCACTAGAGTCAATGTCCTCCTCCAAACGAAGAGAAGGACCCTCCTCAGCTAAGGTCTCCTGCAGAAGCAGAGCAATACCACCAGGGGCACCCCAAGTACGAATGGCACTAGTAATACACTCCTCCTGACGTTGGCGCTTCACGACAGCTCTACACTCAAGGTTACTCCTGGGGGAAAAAGACTTAAGAACACAGAGAGGTAAAATAAGCAAGCTAACCCAGCGAGAAAGGTCACCATGGGAGTCAGCCACACCATCAAGGGCCCCCCTGAAGATCCTAGAAAACCCAAGGCGACATCTGGGAGGGATAGATTTCACAGTGCGCACCCCTACCGACAGCAAGCGATCCAGAGAAGCCACGTCAAGACAACCCACCCCAACAGGCCCCACAACAACGCCAGGTGACGAAGATGGAGCGAGCGGCCGAGGGATGCCATAAACAAAGAAACGAGCAACTCCGTCACCACAATCAGGGGGTGCAACAAAATCAGACCCCGGCCCGTGCCGACACTTGGCAGAAAGAGAATGTGTGGTAAGGCAAACCCCGCAAAGCCAAAGACTCATACGCTTGAGGGTAACCTCTGCCGCAGAAAAAATAGATAAACTAGAAGAAAGGGCTTGGCGCGTAATTACCTGAGCGTTTCCAAGGCCATGTCGATTTCGGAGGTGGATGATCAGGGAGGTTTTAACCAGACCCTTCCCATTGTTGTCGCAACACCCAGAAAGGCCAACGAAGGGGCAATGGAAACGCGCGAGTCCCGGCATGACGAATAGGCAAGCTCACAAACCGCCACCAAACAAACCGACAACGCCCGAAACCAAAAGAAACGACCAAAAGAAAATAGAACAAACAGCAAGAAACGCAACTAGCAACCAGCAGCCACCAAGCAACACCGCGACACCCGAGTAAAAAAAAGCAGAAGAAAAAACAGAACAACCAACAAAAGGAACCCGCAAGAGGAACAATCAACAAGAAAAGCAGCAGCGAGCAAAAGCAAACCCGAAAAGCATCAAAAACCGCCAGCTAATCACACAGGTGGCTGAGAAGAGGAACCCGCTGACTGGCTGGCAACGAGAAAGACAGCAGCAACGGCGCGAGTGAGGGAGTACTTGAGAAACAGCAGCAGCGACACACGGAAGAGAACAGCAGCAGGCGAACTCAGACCGACGATGCACAGAGACAACAGCAACTCCGGCAATCAGAAATCGGGAAAAGCAGAAAATCCGGCAGAAGAAAACAGAGGAACACAGCAGCAGCTCCAGCGAGAAATCCGGCAAGCAAAGGACAAAATTCAGGGAGAATTCCGGCAAGAGGAAGGGGAAAAAACAGCAGGAGGGCGACGTAGGAAGAAGGGAAGGCAGCCGGCAAGAAGGCCGGCGTCAGGGCAACGACAGACAACCGGCGACAGAAGAAAACAGAAAGCGAAGATGGACGGAAGGACCCACAAAGGGAGTGGAGACAACAAGGGGGGGAAGAAAGAGTCGGCCGGTGGCGGAAGGACAGCCGGCGGAGGGAGGAAAGCCGCCGTGGACAGTGGCTGCCGGCGGCAGAAACCCTAGGCGCAGGGGTTCGCGGATCGCACTCCCTCTCTACCTGTTATTATTATTATTATTATTATTATTTGCAAGAAGAGGTATCATTTCATTTCATTGTGAAAGAAATTAAAATTGTTGCAAAAAATACTAGCACACTATAAGCTCAATGAAGGAGCTCAAGCTTATCTATTATCCTTTTATATCTAGGATTGTATTTGAGACTGTCAAATCGAGTATCTACAACAAACTTAACATGAGCAATCAGAGCATCAGTAGAAGATTTTGTAGCTGCAAAAATCCTTTTATTTCTCTCCTTCCAAAGCTGATATACAGTGCCTGCCAAACAGGTGCATATCCAAGTAAATTTCCAATGTTTCCTCCGTTTCCTCTGCCTCAACCAGCAAATAACAACTCCCAATTTACAGCCAACATTTCCCACCTCCATCCAGTTCAACATGGATGTCCAAACTTGAGCAGAGAAAGGGCAAGAAATGAATAAATGAGGAATACTTTCTGCATCAGCTTCACATAAACAGCATCTATTTACCAGATGATAACCTCGTCTCACAAATTGATCAGCGGTAGCCAACTTACTTTGGATTGCAAGGGAGAGAATCACCTTATGACTTGGCACTATTGGACTCGGAGACAAAATATGTCTCCAGCTAAGAACACTCCCATTAACAATATGATTGTATATTTTCTTCACTTGGAATTTGGCCTTAACACATCCTTGAAGAAGTTCCTGCGCAGCAATAATAGAACCACAGCTGGCTAGCAAGTCATCTCTAGCAGCAAGGATCCCTTTAATGCCAGCAGAGTGGAATTCCTTAGGCGGAAGAGACCAGATAGAACCTCCTCCAATTATATAAGCATGACACCACTTACTCCACAAACTGGTAGGAGGCTGAGACAGAATCCATACCCATTTTAGAAGTAAAGCCTTATTCCATGCTGCTGCATTCTTTATATTAAACCCTCCCGAGTCCCAAGAGGAGCAGATATCCTTCCATTTTTTGAATACAAGTCTCCTCTGACCCTCCTGAATACCCCAAAAGAAATCTTTGCATAGCTTAGCAATGCCTTTAAGCACAACAGAAGGAATTAGCATACTAGAATACCAAAAATTCTCTAAACCAAAGATCACTGAGTTAATTAATTGAACCTTTCCAGCATATGAGAGAAACTGAGTAGACCAATGCTTTGTTGCCTGAAGTATCTTCATGAGCAGTCCATCAAACATCTTGACACTGACCCTTGCATCAGATAAGAGAATGCCAAGATATCTAAATGGAAAGGACCCCTCTACAAACCCTGTATCCGCAAGGATTGCAGTCTTCACCTCCTGACAAACACCTCCAAAATATATATTTGTTTTATCATTGTTTGCCTGGAGTCCTGAAATTGCAGCGAAATCCCCCAAAGCCTGTTTAATTGCCAATACTGAGGGAACATCACCTCTAACAAATATCATAAGGTCGTCGGCAAAGACCAAATGTGTTAAATTCAATCTACAACACTTGGGATGATACGAAACCTGCTTCTGAGTACAAATAAGCCTTAGAGAGCGCAATAAGATTTCCATACTCATCACAAAAATATAAGGGGAGAGGGGGTCCCCTTGCCTAATGCCACTCTTCCCCTGAAAGAAACCATGTATACTGCCATTCAACTTAAAGGAGTACCATGGGTCTCGGATACAACCCATCAACCATTTAATGAACTGATCAGGTATGCCAAAAACACCAAGCATCTGCTCAATAAACTTCCATTGTAGAGAATCGAACGCTTTCCTAATATCCACTTTCACAAGGCATCTAGGTGTTAAAAACTTCCTAGAATAGCCCTTAACTAATGCTTGAGACAGGAGTGTATTATCAAACATATTCCTTCCCCTAACAAAAGCGGCTTGTTCTTCTCCTATTAGATTAGGGAGAATAACTTTAAGCCTATTTGCAAGGACTTTGGAGACAGCCTTGTAAAATACTGTACAACAGGAGATGGGCCTGAAATCCATTACGGAACAAGCCTCCTTCTTCTTAGGGATGAGCGTAATCAATGTTGAGTTGGCCTGTTTAGACATGGACCCAGTCTTAAAGAACTGCAAAGCTGCCTTGCAGAAATCTGCCCCTACAATGTGCCATGTTGCTTTAAAAAATCCCGCAGAGAACCCATCAATGCCTGGGCTACTATTGATATCCATACTGAAAACGGCCTCCTTTATCTCTTGACTGGTCACTGGCTGAGTAAGCAGTCTAACATGGGGAGAGGAAAGAGAGCCTGAAGAAGGAAAAGAGCCTTGCACATGAATATTCTTACCAAGCAGCTCAGTATAGTACTCCTGGAATGCACTTGAGACATCTGCAGAACCAATTTGCATTACCCCTGCTGCATTTTTAATAGCACCTATCATGTGCTGATTTCTCCTTTCAGAGATTTTTGAGTAGAAATACTTAGATGAGCAATCAGAGAGCTGAAGATGCTTGACTTTAGCCCTCTGCTGCAGCATACTAAGTTCAGCAGATTTTATAGAACAATAGCTTTCCAACAACAACTTCTCTTCCTGAATTAGTGAGGATGAATGAGGATTAACCACCAACTTCTTTTGACAAACTACCAGAGCTTCCTTTGCAGAATTTGCTTGACCAGACAGATTCACAAAAGATCTCTTATGAAAAGCCCCAAGAGCTTTCTTAACAACTTTAAGTTTCTGAAAGAAACAAAACATTGGAGACCCCCTGACTTTAAACGACCAGACCCTTTGCACAAGAGGGAGGAAATCAGGGTGATTCACCCAACTATTAAGAAAACTAAACCGTTTCCTAGCTGGTTGATCCATAGAACTGTAAACCAGGATTGGAGAATGGTCCGAGATTCCTGGTTCACCAATGACAGCTGCAGAAGAAGGAAATAAAGCACACCAATCAGAATTTACCAAGGCTCTATCAATTCTAGACCAAACTCTTGTTCCTGATTCGTGCTTGTTATTCCAAGTAAAGGAGCCCCCACTCCAGTTAAGATCGTCCAAACCACATTGAAGGAGGCACAAATCGAAGTCCCACATGTCTTGAAGAGACGGTGGATTTCCAAGTTTTTCCTCAGGCTCCCTAACAACATTAAAATCACCAATAACCAGCCAAGGTCCAGTAACCTGTAGATTGATCAAATCCTCCCACAAATTCTTCCTAATCTTACCATCATTACTACCATACACCATACTAAGCTGCACTGTTTTATTAGTAGCATAGTGATGCAAGGCACCAGAAATCAATTAATCTGACACCTTACCAACAGTGAATTTAACTGTACTAGGGTTAATAAAAACCCAAATCCTGCCATTATAATGACAAGAATAGTTCGTTACTACATTCCAAGCCTTAAAGTTCCTAGCAATGATTTTATTAGCCTTATTATTCTTAACTCGTGTTTCCAAAACTGCTAGAATGTCTAGCTTATTCAAACTAATATAATCCTTTATTTCATTATGCTTTATTGGCAAGTTGAAACCCCTAACATTCCAAGTGGCAATTTTCATGTTGGATTGGGAGGATGTAGAATCTGGCCCACCTCTCTATCAGGATTACCAATGCCTGTGTCCTCAGAACTATCCAAATCAATGTCATCTCCTTCAGAGAAACAACCAAACTTATTTAGGAGGGTCATTTCTTCCACAATAACCGACTTTGGAGTCTTCTGAGTAGAAGAAGCCCTTCTAGGAACTGGCTGAAAACCATCCTGGGAAGGAGGAGGACTCTTAAGAACCTCCTGACCTGGTTCCTGCTGAACTATCAGAGGTGTATCAGCATCTTTCACCACAACAACCTCTTCCTTCTTTTTAGCATCCTGCACCTTCTTCTTCTCCCATTTGCAGGCATTAATCGTATGTCCAAGTTTACCACAACCCTTACAATGATACGGCACCCATTCATACTGTACCTTCTGAACGGAGTTTTCACTATAAGGAGTGTTAATAACCACATGATCTATTAGTTCCCTCGATACATCTACTTCAACCAAGATCCTAGCAAAAGATAGTTTAGCCTTAGTTGTAGTAGCTAAGTCAGCCCCAATAGGCTTCCCTATCTTACTAGCAATCTTGCCCAACACTATTTCGGACCACAAGTATGGATCTAGGTCAGGAAGCAGCACCCAAACAGGAACACTAGTAAGACGATCCATCTCAGTAGAGAAGCCAGGGGACCATTCTTTCAATACTAAGGTGTATATACCCATACTCCAAGGACCACCCCTTAAGACTCCATCCATGGCTTCCTTAGACTCAAATCTAAATGAAAACCAACCTTTTTTAAAGTATTGAACCACTGGCTGAGCAATCGCTCCCCATTTCTCAAGAACAAATTTCCTCATTTGAAGAATGGTAGGCTTTGAGCCAATAACATTTCCCATAAGAGTATGATTCCAGATTTTTAATTCATCCTCAAAATCGTCAAGAGAAATATCAATTTCATTACAATCCACAACATCCTCAAAAAACTGCAGATTCATGCCTAAATGCTGCGTTTTAGAGACACGCTTAGACCAGGTCGTATCGTTATCAACAGAAACAGGGGGAACCACAGTTTCGTTAGTAGCATCATTGCTCACAGTAGTCTCAATTTCAATTGTTTCATTTTCAAGAGGTTTAGAAAAGATATTACCAGCTGAAGCCATGGCTTTCAAGATGATATCATTCAAAGAAGCTTTTGCCGAGGAACTCTGAGCATCCGGTTTCTCGCAGAAATCTTCACCTTCATCACTTATTTTTGGCTTAGACGGACCAAAAGGAGGAGGAAGAGATCGATGACCCTTCTTTGGACGACCCGAACCACGCTTCGGAGGAACTGCCGCCATTGAAAGAGCTTCAGCTGAATTCTGTTATTAGAGAGAAAACGGTTTTAGAGAGAAAGTTTTCTCACTCCTCGGGAATTGATTATTATTATTATTATTATTATTATTATTATTATTATTATTGATGGGGGTCGGTTGCCTACCCCTGGCCGCCTGCCAGTCGGGCCCCAGGGCGACCAATCCCAGGAAAAGAAAAGGCCTGCCCAACAGACCTTCCATCAATTTCATTGAAAACCTCCAAGTGAGTGGCCTCAATCCCTTAGCCGCCTGGCACAGCCTGGCCGCCTGCCAAGCAGGGCGAACCAGGCCTCCTGCCTGCTTCCAGGGCGCTCCCGCCTAAGCAGGACCAGAGGAGGACCGAGGACCCATCCGTCATTTTGCCTAAGGTAAGGGGAAATGAGTGGACAAGGTGAGTCCACGTGTCCCACAAGCATCCACCCATTTCCCTCTTCTTCTTTCTCTTTTCCTCTCTCTTGTGGGAAGATATAAATACTTTCCCATTTCCCACATGAGAGGGTTGGATTTTCTCTCTCTAGACCCTTACTCCCAAAAAACGCCACCTAGCTCCTCACGAACTAGGTCTCTCAAGGCATTTCACGGGCTGACTTAGGCATCGGAGACGGTTCCCTCGGACAACCTCCGAGGCCCTGTGCGTTCATTGTGCAGGGAGTAGGCCAACTCCGCCGGGAAGGTCCGACCCTGGGAGCGAGACGAAAGAGAGGTTTAGGGAAGTCAATCGATCAGTTGTTCACCAGTGATTCAATCATACAGCCCGGATCCAAGGCCGGGTGAATTGTTTCCGTGACCGGAACAATTTGGCGCCGTCTGTGGGGAACTTACGGTTGTGCTCACGAGTTACCCACTAAAATCAACCACTCATAATCACAAAACTAAAATAATCATGCCAGAAATCATTGATGCCAGTGCAGGAACGGGTCCGACGGTCCCACCGGTGGCCCCCCTGTATGGTATGCCGCAGTCGGAGAGGGTTCCTCCTGCCACGATCCTAGGGGTAGGGGGAACCAGTCTCCTCGGCGGATCTAACACTGCTGTGACACCTGAGTTGGGGACACACCCAGGACACGCTCTTAATCTGACCCCAGCTCAGATGGCGCAGACAGCCGCGTTCTTCTCTGCGATGCTGAACCAGGAGTTCACTCCTGAGGACTTGGTAGGCAGGGTCGCCTCGGCTCCCAGGCAACCATCCCCAATCAGCAGGGATGAAGCCGGGGGCACGAGGCGGACCGCCGCCAGAAATACTCAGAGGAAAGCGAGAAGGACGGCACAAGCGTATACGCACGTGCAAAGGCGCATTACAACCGACAATCCAGAGCCACCTGTCCAGCAGGCGTTCTCCATTCACACAACAGAATCAGCGTCTGGAGGGCAGGGAGGCTTATCCCGAGGATTACAGGAGCGAATGAGGCCCAGGGAGCCCATGTCAAAACGCTTGGGAGAGAAACCAGGCGGGGTTTTCTCCAGGCTAACACCAGCAGCCAGAGAGCAGTCAGCCCCTGGTTTATCCCAAAGCCTGCAATCACGGCTCAACCGGGGGCAACCGCTCGATTCTAAGTATCACCAGGGTGAGAGCTTCTGTCATTCTCAGAGAAAGAGACCCAGGCAGGTCTCCCCTGAGACAGAGGACGAAGCAGCGAGCAGGCCGCCTCCAAGGCACCGCTCCCCCAGCACGAGGAAACCAGCCCATAAACAATGGGATACTCATGGTAACCAGTCTGGGGAAAGCAGGTCACGATTGGTGGGCAGGCCCACAAAAACCCCACTGCACCCTGAGGTACAAGAGTACCCCATTCCAAAAATCAAAATGCCCACCATTAAGTTTGATGGGACGACAGATCCTGAGGATCACCTGGCGGCATTTGAGAGCCACATGGGCATGTACGACGTAGATGATGCCATCTGGTGCAAAGTTTTCCCAACCACCCTGGTAGGGCTCGCACAAGGATGGTTCAGGGATCTCCGCCAGGGATCAGTCAGGTTCTTCATAGAGTTGGCCGAGATCTTCCTCGAACAGTATGCTGGGAATAAAAGAAGACGCCTCACTCGTTTCGATCTTATGACCCTGAAGCAGAAAAAGGGCGAAAGTGTGAGGGAATATCTGAGAAGGTTTGATCTATCCTACCAGCAGGTCAGGGAGATCGATGATTCCACAGCCGCCTATGCCCTGACAATCTCCCTGCTTCCAGGGGAAATGAAAAACCAGATGATCAGGGCCCAGCCAGAAACCTTGGCCATGGCCAGGAAAATTGCGGAAGGGTTCATTCTGCAGGAGGAGTTCCACGACCTGACGGATACCCCTGCAGGCCAAACGAGGCCTCAAGGGGGACCGCAGGGTGGACGCGGCAGAAGTGAGCCAGGCAAGCAAAGGGAAGAGGGAGACACTCCCAAGAAGGAGCGCACTGTCTACCAGCCCAGGTTCGACAGTTACACTGCCCTGAACAAATCCAGGGCGGAGATCTTCGAACTGGAAAAAGAAACTGCTAAGTGGAATCGCCCGAACAAGCCTCGCAGCCCGAAAGGGGACCCCAAGAAATTCTGCACTTTCCACGACTGCATAGGCCATACCACCGAGGAATGCCGTCACTTGAAGGACGAAATCGAGAAGTTAATCAGGAACGGATGGTTAGCCAACTACGCAGCCAAGAATAAGTCTCAGAAGGAAGTATCTCAAAAACCCGAAGGGTCAGTATAGAACCGCATGGTGATCCATGTAATTTCAGGGGGCACTGAGGGCCAGCTCAGTCGAAGAGGCCAAAAAAGACAAATGCGTGAACTAAGGCACCAGATCTGCTATGCTGAGAAAGCAGGGAGTCCAAGGGTAGTAACCTTAAGCATCACCCCTGATGATGCAGGGCGCGTAGTATACCCGCACAGTGATCCTTTGGTGCTGTCCCTTGAGATCAGCAACCACATTGTGCGGAGGTGTATGGTAGACACTGGCGCATACACAAATCTACTGTACAAAGACGCCTTCGAGAAAATGGGCCTGGAAAAAAGGCACCTACGACCTGCTCCCGGATCGCTGTACGGATTCAGTGGGGCAGGCGTGCTGCCCATGGGAGTCATAGACCTGCCTGTAACCTTTGGGGAAGGCTCTACTGCCAGAAACGTCGGAGCAACCTTTGTTGTTGTGGATGCAAGATCTGCCTACAACGCCCTAATTGGCAGAGCCACCCTGAACGAAATCGAGGCGGCCATCTCCATCAGGGCCCTCACCATAGCATATGTCACCGATTTCGGACTAGAAGGAAAAGTGCGCGGGGACCAAGAGTCAGCCAGACAATGCTACTCCGTGGCCCTGTAAGAACACGAAAAAGAAAGAAAAGGAAAAAGAAAGGCTGACAGTTCCCCCAGCAGGGAAGGCGAAATACCAGCCGAGCACCCGGCGTCCGACCACCTGGAGCCAGGGGGTGAAAGCATGCTAGTAGACTTGGAACCAGGGAGGCAGGTCCTAATAGGAGCTGACCTGGAGGAGACCTACCAGGCTGAACTGGTCAAGCTGCTAAAAGAAAACAAAGACGTATTCGCCTACTCGGCGGACGAAATGCCCGGCGTTGATCCATCATGCATAGTTCACAAGCTGAACGTAAGCATGGACGCCCGCCCTGTAAAGCAGAAAAAGCGAAATATGTCCGCGGAAAAAGACGCCGCAATCAAGGAAGAAATTGACAAACTCTTGAAAGCAGATTTTATTGAGGTCTGTGACTACCCAGAGTGGCTAGCGAATGTAGTCATGGTTAAAAAATCGTCAGGCGCATGGAGAATGTGTGTAGATTTTACAAACCTCAACAAGGCCTGCCCGAAAGACTGCTATCCGCTCCCCAGAATCGACCAACTGGTAGACGCCACCAGTGGTTATTCCATGCTGAGCTTCCTAGATGCCTTTTCAGGGTATCATCAAGTGTACTTGTGGCAGCCGGACAGGGTGAAGTGTGCGTTCATCACCAGTTCAGGCACCTACATGTACAAGATGATGCCATTCGGGCTTAAAAATGCAGGGGCTACATACCAACGATTAGTTGATAAAGTGTTTGAAAAACAAAAAGGCAGAAACATTAAGGCTTACGTCGATGACGCCATCGTAAAAAGCAAAGAAGACAGAGAGCACCTGGTGGACCTGCAAGAGACCTTCTGCTCCCTGCGCGCCTACAAAATGAAACTCAATCCAAAGAAGTGTACATTTGGAGTCCGCTCCGGCAAATTCCTGGGGTTCTTGGTCAGCTCTCGGGGGATAGACGCCAACCCTAAGAAAATTCAAGCAGTTCTAGACCTTCCTGAACCCAAAACCATTAGAGACATCCAGCGCCTGACGGGCCGCATGGCCGCCTTAGCACGGTTCATCGCCCGATCAGCAGACAAGGCCACTCCTTTCTTCAAGATACTGAAAGGAAACAAACAGTTCAAGTGGGAAAACGAGCAGAGAGAGGCCTTCGAACAGTTGAAGGACCATCTTAAGAAGCTCCCCACCCTGGCCAGGCCAGTAGCAGGGGAAAAGCTTTTCCTTTACATTGCAGTGACCAATATAACTGTCAGCGCGGTCATCTTACGAGAAGAGGCAGGCACCCAGCAACCTATATACTTCGTAAGTCACGAGCTGGGGGCAGCCGAGAAAAATTACCCGATGGTCGAAAAAGCCGCCTACGCGGTCATAATTGCCGCCAGGAAGCTCAGACCTTACTTTGACGCGCATCCAGTCGTAGTCCTCACCGACCAACCACTAGAGAAGGTGTTGGAAAAATTTGAAAAATCAGGGAGACTACTGAAGTGGGCGATTGAGCTGAATGGGCTAGGTATATCTTACCAGCCGAGAACAGCCATCAAGGCCCAAGCCTTAGCAGATTTCCTAGCAGAGTGCTCCCATTCAGGGGAAGAAGAGACCCCTGCCGAGGAATGGGCCGTGCATACCGACGGATCCTCAACTGCCAATGGCGCAGGCGCAGGCGTCGTGCTGACCAGCCCAGGGGGGGCTGACTTTGAGCATGCCCTCAGGTTCGTCTTCCCAGCATCAAACAACGAAGCAGAGTACGAAGCAGTACTCGCAGGCGTCAGGCTAACTAAAGCCGCAGGGGCAGAGCGGATTGTCCTGGCGACAGACTCCCAGCTCATCGCCAACCAGATCAATGGTGAATATGAAGCAAGGGACCATGCAATGGCCACATACCTGGAAATGGTGAAAGGAGAGTTGTCAGGCTTGAAATCGTATGAGATCAAACAGATCCCCCGCTCCCAGAACAATCGAGCAGATGCCCTGTCGAAACTGGCAAGTTCCAGTCTACAAGACATACAGAGGTCAGTATGGGTCGACGTCTTGCATGAGAAATCCACAAACCCCTGTCAGGCAATTAACACCGTAGAAGAAGAACCGGAAAGTTGGATGACTCCCTTCATCCAATTCAAAAAACATGGTGCCCTGCCATCAGACGCAGCACAAAAAAGGAAAATACAGGCTAGAGCAGCCTGGTTCATGCTCATTGGGGGGGAACTTTATAAGAAATCTTTTACTTACCCCCTGCTCAAATGCCTACGGGCAGATCAAGCTGCTGAAGTGTTGGAAGATATCCACTCGGGGATTTGCGGGCATCACATCGGGGGGAGATCCCTGGCCCACAAAGCCCTAAGGGCAGGCTACTACTGGCCCACCATGCTGGCGGACGCCAAGAGCCTGACCCAGAAATGCAGAAAATGCCAACTTTTTGCCCCATCAATCCATGCCCCGGCCCAGGAACTCAGGCCAATCCTATCCCCCATCCCCTTCGCTCAATGGGGGATGGACATTCTAGGACCCTTCACGGTGGCCACAGGGGGCAGGAAATTCTTGATTGTCGCCATAGACTACTTCACCAAATGGGTGGAAGCCGAAGCAGTGCCCAACATTACTGAGCCGGCGGTCAGGAAAGTGGTCTGGCGAAATATTATCACCAGGTTCGGTCTACCAAAGATGTTGGTATTTGACCATGGCAGACAATTTGATAATGATCCTCTAAGAGTCTGGCTGGAAAGCCACAACATCACAGTCGCCTATTCAGCCGTCTGTCATCCTCAAACCAACGGGCAGGCGGAAGCAGCCAACAAACAAATTTTGAACGGCCTGAAGAAAATGGTGGATGACTGCAAGGGTAGGTGGGCTGATGAACTTCCCAGTATACTCTGGTCAATCCGAACTACCAGAAAAGAGTCTACAGGCCAGACCCCGTTTGGTCTGGTATATGGAGCAGAGGCACTACTACCAATCGAGGCAAGGATCCCTTCTCTGCGCTCCCTGCAGTACGACCAAGCTGAAAACGAAGCTGCAATGGTTGAAGCCTTGGACCTGGTAAATGAGTTAAGGGAGAAAGCTAGCACCAACATCGTTGCCTACCAGCAACGAATGAGGAAAGCCTTTAACACCAAAGTCCGACAGAGAAACTTTCAGATGGGAGAGCTAGTTCTGAGAAAGACGCAGGCGGTTGGAAAGTCAAGAGAACATGGAAAGCTTAGTGCCAACTGGGAGGGTCCATACCAAGTGACTCGAGTCCTGGGACCAGGCACATACAAAATCGCCAACCTTGAAGGGCAAGAGCTGCATGCTCATTGGAATGCGGACACCTTGAAAAATACTACGTCTGAACAAAATCCAAAGATAGCTTTTATTTTTGCTAGAAACAAATGGCGGAGGACGGTCAAAAGAATGTCGACGGCTCCGACCACCCGAAAATGTTACAGTTTTATAAAGAAATGAAGAATGTTCAGATTTATACTCGTTGCCTGTTCACACTCGCGTTCTTCACACACAAACGAGCAGGGGGCAATAGGGGGAGGCCCCTCTGTTGCCAAAACCGGGAAAAATGACCCCCCCAGCAAAAATCCGAGCGCCACCCTGCTTACCTCTGGGCAGGTAGGGGGCAGGCCCCCTGGACTTTGAATAAAAGTCAGGGACAGGCCAGACTAACAAGGACTGGGGGCAGGCTCCCCAACCTTGTATAAAAAACGCAAAAGCTACCCTGCTTACCCCTGGGCAGGCAGGGGGCAGGCCCCCTGGACTTTGAATAAAAGCCAGGGACAGGCCAGACTAACAAGGACCGGGGGCAGGCTCCCCAACCTTGTATAAAAAACGCAAAAGCTACCCTGCTCACCTCTGGGCAGGCAGGGGGCAGGCCCCCTGGACTTTGAATAAAAGCCAGGGACAGACCAGACTAACAAGAACTGGGGGCAGGCTCCCCAACCTTGTATAAAAAACGCAAAAGCCCCCCTGCTTGCCTCTGGGAAGGCAGGGGGCAGGCCCCACGGACTTTGAACAAAAGCCAGGGACAGGCCGGATCAACAAGGACTGGGGGCAGGCACCCCAACCTTGTATAAAAAATACAAAAGCCACCCTGCTCACCTCTGGGCAGGCAGGGGGCAGGCCCCCTGGACTTTGAATAAAAGCCAGGGACAGGCCAGACTAACAAGGATTGGGGACAGGCTCCCCAACCTTGTATAAAAAACGATAAGGAACCCCCCCGCTTACAGACAGGCAGGGACAGGCTGCGCATCAAACTCATGTAAAACCGAAACAGACAAAAGCAAACAGAAGGTTTACATAAAAAGGAATAATGTCAAAGGAACACAGGATAAGAGTTTTTAAAACAAATGATTACAATTAAACACGGCAGCCGGCCACCAAAGGGCTCGGCGCGCAAAGAAGTAAGGAAGTTAAAACGTTGGCACAGGCGCAGCAGGAGACGAGCAAGAGCCCTCTGAGGAAGACTGCCCTCCATGTTAAGCAGGGGGAGCATCTGGGCCGGAAGTAGCAGCTCCTTCAGACAGTCTGCGCATTTGAGCTTCGTCCTTAGCAGTATAAAGGGCTCGGAAAACATCTTCGTCAAAACCAGGGAACATCTCCCTGACAGTTTCCATGACAACCCCTAGGCAAGAGTTAGCACCATTAACGAAGCCCGCCGACACAGCCGTGTCCACCTCCTGGAGTATTTCGTCCCTCTCCTTCTCCCAATCCTTGGTCTTCGCCGCCAGATCGCCAAGAGCCGCCTGCAGATCAGAATTCGCCTTGGAAAGACGCTCCCCAAGGTCAATGACGCTTTTCTTGGCGTGATCCAGCTCAGCCAGAGCTTTCCTGGCCTGCTTCAACTCCGCGAAGGCCTGCTGAGCTCTCTTTGACTCTTCCCCCAGTCGGGACACCTCCCTGATAGCTTTCTCATTTTCAGACTTCCAGTGGATCGCCTGACCTTTGGCCTCTTCCAGCTCAGTCTCCCTTTTCGCCAACTGATCCTTCAGGCTGGCAATGAGAGCAACGTCCCTCTCGACTGCAGAAAGGCGGTCAGAGTTGGACAGTTCCTCATCACTCAGGCGGTTAAGGGTCGCCAGCTCTGCAGAAGCTTGCATGATTCGGGCAGTGCGCTGGATGTACTGGGTCACTTGGTTTGTAGCAGATTTGACAGTCTTGAGGAGATGGTCCGCTAGAACTGCCCCTGAGTCGGAAAGTAGGGCAGAAACATCTTGGCTGTCTCCGGCGGTATAGTGAAATTCAGCGTTCTCCTCGGAAAAGAGGGTGGCAGGAATCCCCTGAGCAAAACGTTTAGGTTCAGGCGTGGAAGTCTCCAGGTCCACCACCTGGTCAGCACTTGGAGCCTCCCTGCTCCTCTTCCTAAGCAGCGCCCGGGGAGTGCTCTCCCCAGTCTCTTCGGAACCTGCAGCCCGTGGCCCCGGGGGAATCTGGACCCCTGCTGAAGGGCCCTCTTGCCTGCCAACAGGCAAAGGGGTAGCCTCGTAGGCAATCGCCTTCGCAACTGGAGAGGGGGTGGCCTCAGAAACCGCCGTCTTTGCAGGCGTTGCTCTAGGAGGGAGGGGAAGCCTTGGTCTACTGAACGACAGACCCTTCAAATGCTTCATCAGATTCTTCTCACCTCTCTTAAAATCAGGGGGAAGAGACGGGCGACTTTAGACGACAGTGAGATTCTCGTCCAGGCCCAGGCGTCTCACCTCCCCTTTCCTCCAAATAAGGGTAGCAAGATCTGCAAGGCAAACATACAAGTTGTCAGGGCACTTTAAAAGGAAAAGAGTAAGAAGGAACCATCAACACTCCTGAACTACCTTTATCTAGACCCGGGTTCATGCCCAACCGGGTCAAGTATTTATCAGACGCAATAAGCTCCGCATGGGGGATCCATAATGTAGGGCCATACACCCCGTACTTATCAGTGTGGGCAGCAAAAAAGCCCGTCAACTCCTTGTCTTTCTCGCCCAGCTTCACCTCTAAGGCTCTTCCACCCACGCCAGGGTGGTACTCCTCAGGGGTCTCCAGCCTGGTGTGGACATGATTCTTGAAATGGCGGGGAATCTTCCACCCATGGATGCTGTGTACATAAAGGAAGTTGTTCTTCCAGTCCCTCAAACTATCCATGCCAGGCCACACCAAACAATGTCCCTTCTGCCTCAAAAGGGACCAATAACCAGGGGAGCCCGCACTCCCAGAAGAAACCATTTGCAAGCCCACCATAAACCGCAGGGCGTCAATGGAAGGCTCGGTGTGGTGGAACAGACAAGTCTAGACATATGAAATCAACGCCCTGACAGCCGTGGCTGTCAGCTGGGCGATGGCGACGTTCATGCGCCTGAAGATCTCTTCCAAGGAAGGATGGAGGGGAAAGCGAAGGCCGAACTCCAGGCATTTATGGTAGACCGCTATGCACCCGTCAGGAGGGTTGCATACGGTATCCTTTTCGCCGGGGACAACGACTGTGTACCCCTCCCCGAAGTTGTAAAGCCGTTCAATCGCACCAGTGGCGTTCTTTGCGAGGATCAGCTCCCGATTTTTCGGGTCAGGGAAGGTACTCAAAGGGATGCGATATTTAACTTTATCTAAATAGTATACCCTACCCCTTTCCCGCCGAACAAGAGGACCGGAAGTTCTAGAAGGGTCAACTTCCAACGCCTCGTCGTCCGAGTCAATGGCGTCAAACGAGGGGGGGTCAGAAGAGTTACCCCCCCCCCCCCCCCCGCTGTCCGCCGAATGTTCTTCCTCAAAACCCACCTCCCTAGAGGAGGAGGCAAAATTCGTCCCTTCCCCCTTCTTTGATGGGTCAGTGAAGGGAAGAATCCGCTCACGAGTTCTAGACATTTTACTCTAACGGAAGTGGAAAACAGGAAATCAAAAAGGAAAAACAAGAAGTGGAAGACAAAGGTCTGACCTAAGATCGCCTGTCAGTGCGGTAGAAGCCCGAAGAGGGAATCTCCCAGAGAAAGGGGGGTACAAAGTGGGGAACGATTCGTCAAACACCCAAGGGTTTTGTAGAAAGAGAGGACAGGAAGATTTCAAGAAAAGAAAGATTGAAGAAGGGAAAAGAAGAAGAATGTGCAACTGATTGCTTTTATAGGAAGAAGGGCATGCAAAGAGTCGCCAAAATCTCAGGAGGCCACCCAAAGACCACTGCCCACGCGTCACTTCCTAAGAAGTCAGCCCAGTGCGGTTTCCCAAGAATAACCTCGAAAGAACCAAAAAGTGTCAAGGGATTGATCACCCTATGACGTCCCCTCTTCACTTCAAACAAAAAGTAATAAACACATATTAAAAATACAATACACAAACACATCGCCTGAATTTCATTCCATTAAACCTTAAAAGGAAAAAGTTACATTAAGTGCTCAACAAGGAAAGAAAATGTACAAGGGCCCAGAAATTCCGGCCCAACAAGCAAACGCCCTGCTACGCAGGCCTAATCATCATCCCAATCAGGGGAAGGGTCCCCAGGGCTGCCTGGGCCCCCAAAGTCCGAACCCCAATCCCAGTCTGGGGAGTCTTGGAAAGGGTCATCAGGGATCCCATCCTCATCCCTGTCACTTAGACAACCAAGGCCTCCGCTGTCGTCAGAATCTTGGCTCCTGTCCTCCCAGTCCCTGCCAAAGGGAACGGCCTGGGATTCGTCGCAGGTGCGACAACCTGTCTTCTTCACAGGCGAAGAGGGGCCTGACGCCAAAGAGGAGTCAGTATCAGAGAGGTTGGGATCAAATTGTTCAGGGTGCAGCCACGGAAAGCACTCGTGGCATCCCCTGTCAAAGCAGCCTCCCCCCTGGGGGCAACGCCTGAATCTAGGCGCAGCAGGGGGTGAGGACCTTTTGAGACGTTTATTCGCCCTGGTAGGAGCCTTCTTGCCTTTTCGGCAAGAACGAAGCCGTGAACGGCGACTACGGCGAACAGCTCGATAAGCAGCTCGAGCATACTGAAGCCTCCAAAACCCTCTATAAACAAAAGTAACATATCGAACTCCACGGCGAGTAACGGATTTTCTGATCCAAACCATGACTAAAGACAAAGAAAAGAAGGTTGGAGATGGATCGTGAAAATAATGAAGGAGGATACAATTTATACAAAAAACAGAAGCAGGGCATTAATGGTGCCCCAACCACTTCTGCAAAGAAGAGAGCCAATCATCATGCTGGCACACTGCTCGAAAATCCACTGTGCAAAGAGGAACAATCATAAAAGAGGACGTTTGAACTCTCTGCATACCCAGAGAAATTAAAGCATGTTCCCTCGGGAATACGCGGCGCATTTAATGCAAGAGTATTCAAGAAGTCAACCTCCCGCCGTCCCAGAACAAGACGTCGCCTGCCGAGCAGGAGCCCCGCTCCCC
The DNA here is from genome assembly GCA_958450325.1 of Agrostemma githago. Classification (NCBI taxonomy): domain Eukaryota; kingdom Viridiplantae; phylum Streptophyta; class Magnoliopsida; order Caryophyllales; family Caryophyllaceae; genus Agrostemma; species Agrostemma githago. The sequence continues at coordinate 16,683,984 of OY288253.1, read as the reverse complement.
CTCAGCCGGCGAGGGCCAATTGATGGGGGTCGGTTGCCTACCCCTGGCCGCCTGCCAGTCGGGCCCCAGGGCGACCAATCCCAGGAAAAGAAAAGGCCTGCCCAACAGACCTTCCATCAATTTCATTGAAAACCTCCAAGTGAGTGGCCTCAATCCCTTAGCCGCCTGGCACAGCCTGGCCGCCTGCCAAGCAGGGCGAACCAGGCCTCCTGCCTGCTTCCAGGGCGCTCCCGCCTAAGCAGGACCAGAGGAGGACCGAGGACCCATCCGTCATTTTGCCTAAGGTAAGGGGAAATGAGTGGACAAGGTGAGTCCACGTGTCGCACAAGGATCCACCCATTTCCCTCTTCTTCTTTCTCTTTTCCTCTCTCTTGTGGGAAGGTATAAATACTTTCCCATTTCCCACATGAGAGGGGTTGGATTTTCTCTCTCTAGACCCTTACTCCCAAAAAACGCCACCTAGCTCCTCACGAACTAGGTCTCTCAAGGCATTTCACGGGCTGACTTAGGCATTGGAGAGGGTTCCCTCGGACAACCTCCGAGGCCCTGTGCGTTCATTGTGCAGGGAGCAGGCCAACTCCGCCGGGAAGGTCCGACCCTGGGAGCGAGACGAAAGAGAAGTTCAGGGAAGTCAATCGATCAGTTGTTCACCAGTGATTCAATCATACAGCCCGGATCCAAGGCCGGGTGAATTGTTTCCGTGACCGGAACAATTATTATTATTATTATTATTATTATTATTATTATTATTATTATTATTATTATTATTATTATTATTATTTATTTATTTATTTATTTTTTTTTATTTTTTTTTTTTTGCAAGGAAAATTCATCATTTCATTCAAAATTTGAGTGAAATTACATTTAGTTTGCAAAAAAAGAACTAACCACTAGAAACGAATTAAACTAGTTTAATTCCATACACTTTCTAATCCTATTATGTTTAGGATTACAACCATCAATAAATCTGACTAGTACTTGGGATTTTATTTTAGCAATAATAGCATCACTGGTAGAGCATTTATCAGCAAAAACTCTCTTGTTCCTTTCTCTCCAAATATTGTGTACCATAGCCGTTATACTTGCTTGTATCCATGGCATCTTCCAATGCTTGCGTTTTTGAGGAGCTGACATCCACTTCATCATATCCTTCAATGATCTAGCCACTAAGCCCACATTCATCCAACCCATAACAGCCCTCCAGATCTGCTCAACAAAGGGACATTTGAAGAATAAATGTCTGTTCGTTTCCTGATCTGTATAACATAAACAACACCTATTGGCGAATTGATAGCCTCTTCTATAGTACTGATCTAGTGTAGCCAGTTTCTCTTGCGTGGCCATAGAAGTTATAATTCTATGACTAGGGATAATAGCAGCATTGCAAAGAGCTCTAGTCCAATTCAAAGGCCTCCCTTCTTTAAAGATATTGTAAGCCTTGGATACCTTGAACCTAGAACCCACACATTGCAGAATACTATTCTGAGCTGCAGACACTGATCCAGTAATCTGCACCAGCTTATCTCGAACACTAATAATACCCTTCAGACCTGAAGAGAAGAACTCCTTAGCATTAATATTCCAGATATCATCTTCCTTCAGAACATACACCCGACACCATTTTTCCCAAATGCTCCTTTCATCTCTGGACAGCTGCCAGATCCACTTAGAAATGAGAGCAGCATTCCAGGCCTCTATATCTTTTATGTTGAATCCCCCTATATTCCAAGGAGAGCAAATCTCCTTCCATTTCATGAACACCAATCTTCTATCCCCCTCCTTAATCCCCCAATAGAAATATTTGCAAATCTTGGAAATCCGCTTACTTATTGCTTTGGGAAGTAATGTACCAGAGCACCAAAAATTCTCAATCCCAAAAATAACTGAGTTAATCAGTTGGGCTTTTCCTGCATAAGATAAGAGGCTTGTAGACCAATGATTCACATTATATTGAATCTTCAAAATAAGAGCATCAAACATGGCCACAGTAATTCTACTTTCAGATAATGGGATGCCTAGATATCTGAAAGGGAAAGACCCTACAGAAAACCCAGTTGCACCCACAATAGCCTCCTGAACAGATGTCGCAACTCCACCAAAATAAATGCAAGTTTTATCCTGATTAGCAGCAAGCCCTGATAGGGTTGCAAAATCATCAAGAGCCTTCTTAACAGCAGAAACAGATGGAACATCTCCTCTTGTGAAGATCATAAGATCATCCGCAAACACTAAGTGAGTAAGGTTGAGTCTACCACACTTAGGATGGAAAGATACCTGATCCTGGTTGCAAATTACTCTCAGAGATTGGGACAAAACCTCCATGCTCATCACAAAAAGATAGGGAGACAGAGGATCTCCCTGTCTAATACCACTTCTGCCTTGTAGAAATCCAGATATACTTCCATTCAACTTAAAAGAGTACCATGGACTATTTATACAACCCATGATCCACTGAATGAATATATCAGGATATCCAAATTGACATAGCATTTGACTAATGAAAGTCCACTGAAGAGAATCAAAAGCCTTTCTAATATCTACCTTTATTAAGCATCTTGGAGATAGAAATTTCCTGTTGTAACCCTTCACTAGGGCTTGGGATAGAAGAATATTGTCAAAAATATTCCTCCCAGCAATAAAAGCAGCTTGTTCTCCTCCAATAAGAGACGGGAGGGTGATTTTCAATCTATTAGATAAAATTTTGGAGACAGTTTTATAGAATACTGTGCAACAAGAAATAGGTCTATAGTCTTGAACAGAACTAGCATTCTTCCTTTTAGGAATTAAAGAAACCACTGTAGAATTAGCTTGCTTGGGCATTTTCTTGGTCTTAAAAAAACTTAAAACAGCCTTACAGAAGTCTTTTTCCACAATAGACCAAGATGCCTTGAAGAACCCAGCAGAGAACCCATCAATCCCTGGGCTAATATTTGAGTCCATTGAGAAAACAGCAGCCCTAATTTCAGATACTTGAATGGGAGCAGCTAGAATATCCACCATATCTTTCTCCAATTGAGGAAATTGCTGCCAATTACCAGTAATAGGCTTATCTTGACCTAATAGAGAGGCATAGTAGTCTTGAAAAGCTCCTGAAACTCCTTCAACTCCTTCCCTTAAAACTCCATTATGATCATTAATAGACCCTATCATTTGATGGTGTTTCCTCTCAACAATCTTAGCATAGAAGTATTTAGAGGAGCAATCAGCCTGCTGAAGATGCTTCACTTTTGCCCTTTGGTAGAGCATGCTAATCTCAGAATTTTTCACAAAGCAATAAGACTTTAACAACTCTTTCTCCTGTAGTATTAGAGTAGGAGAGAAAGGATGCATCTTCAAGCTATTTTGACAGTCCAGCAGTCTTTTCTTGGTCTCACTGACCTGTTTAGAAATATCAGTAAAGTTTTGAGAATGCAACTCCTTTAAAGCTTTCTTAACAGCCTTAAGCTTTTGAAACAGTCTAAATATTGGTGCACCAGAAATATTACTCTCCCAGGCCTGTTGTACCACACTATTATAATCAGGGTGGGAAATCCAACTATTAAGAAAGCAAAAATTTCTCTTGGGTTTAGAATCCTTGAAAATCTGAACAAGAATAGGTGAATGATCAGAGATGCCAGGCTCACAAAAATTCGCAGCAGATTGAGGGAAGGATTTGATCCATTCAGGATTAATCATGACTCTGTCTAATTTAGACCAGATTCTGGCTTCAGGCTCCTGCTTGTTAGTCCAGGAAAGACTGCTACCAGAACTAGCCATATCATCTAGCTTACAGTGAAGAAGACAGGCATTAAAGTCCCACATATCCTGCAAATCAGGCGGATTAGCCCCAAGTTTCTCTTCTGGAGATCTCACAATATTGAAGTCCCCCATTATAAGCCATGGAGAATCAACAGAGATATTATTCAAGTCTTGCCAAAGTTGCAATCTTCTCTGTCCATCATTATGAGCATAAATTGCTGTAAACTGAAAGCTTTTATTAGAGAGAAAATGATGAATCAGCCCTGTAATTTGCTGATCAGACTTATTTAGAGGAGTAAAGGAAGCAATAGCAGGGTTATATAATATCCAAAGTCTACCATTTTTATGGAAATCATAATTATCAACTGTACTCCAGGAGCCAAATCCCTTCTTCATTAATCTATCAGCTTTACTTTGTTTAACTCTAGTTTCAATGATCACCAAGATGTCAATACTATGGGTTGAAATGAAATCCCTGACTTCACTATGCTTTAGAGGGTTATTAAATCCCCTAACATTCCAGGATGCAATCTTCATTGGGATTAAGATTTGGTGGAATATTTCTACCATCCCCAATTGGATTGGCTATCCTCTCCTTAGGACCTAATGAGTGCATTTCAGTAGCATTATTGGAGGGTTTTCCACCAAGGATAGCTGACTCAGTCTCCCTATCCGGGTACTCATCCATCTCCAACTGCTCTGAGGTACCACCTAGTCCTTCACCAGTATTTGTCCAAGTAGTATCTTCCAAAAAAACATCATACTTATTCTTCAAAGGCAATGGTTCCTTATTTTTCAAAGGGGCCTGCTTGACTGCAGAAGAGTTTCTTTTAAGCACTGGTTGAAAGAAATCAGGCTGCTCATGAGAGCATTCTGAGTTTACTACAGAAGGCTTTTCACCCAGGATAGGAGATTCAATCTCCCTATCCAGATACTCAACCACCTCAGGCTCAAGGGCCTTATTCAATTCCAGACATAATTCTTCTTTCTTTTCAATATGTTCTGAGACTGTCTTGTTGATAACAACATTTGATTTAGCAACTTTTTGCTTCTCCCATTTACACTTTGATAGAGTATGTCCTAATTTCCCACATCCCTTACAATAGTAAGGGATCCATTCATATTGTATCTTCTGAACTGAGTAAGCTTCATAAGGAGTGCTTATAACCACCTCTTCAGGGAGAGGTTTTGAAATGTCTGCTTCAATCAGGACTCTAGCAAAGGTAAGCTTAGTCTTCGAAGTTGTGGCTATGTCTGCACAAATAGGCTTCCCCACTTTGCTAGCAATCTTACTCAAAACTACATCCGACCAAAGAAATGGGTCCAGATCCGGGAAAAGAACCCATATTGGTACTTTAGCAATTTTATCCATAGTAGCTGAAAACTCCGGAGACCATTCCTTTAACACTAAGGTGTATATCCCCATATGCCAAGGACCTCCACCCAATACCCTATCCATGGCTTCCCTGGAGTCAAATCGAAAGGAGAACCATCCACGCTTGAAATATTGGACCATAGGAGAAGCTAACGATCCCCATTTTTCAACCACAAATTTTTTCATTTGTTGTATCGTGGGTTTTGATCCTATGACATTGCCCATTAGCGTAAATTCCCAAATCTTTAATTCATCCTGAAAATCACTTAGTTTGATAGAGATTTCAGGACTATCCACAACTTCTTCAAAGAATTTCAGATTCATACCCATTTGCTTATGAGTAGACGCTACTTTGGACCAATTTTCCTTACTTAAAACAGGGGGTTTAACACTTTCATTCACAGATGGGTCAATAGTTTCAACAATAGTTTCAGCAGTACTAGAATTAGTAGAGGGAGGAGGATTAATACCAGCAGATGCCATAGCATCAAGAATGAAGTCATTTATCGAAGCTTTTTGCGAAGAACTCTGACTTTCCTCAGAACCCTGCTGTTCCTTTTCCTTATGCTCCTGAAAGTTTGGAGGAAGGGATTGATTTTTCTTCGGTGGCCTACCAGGTCCTCGTTTAACCTGAGAAGCCATGGGAGGAGCTTGAAAAATCGTAACAGAATCGCAGAAAGGGAGGGAAAATCTAGAGAGAGAAAGCGTTTCTCTCACTTCGCTTATTATTATTATTATTATTATTATTATTATTATTATTATGATCATCATCATCATCATCATCATCATCATCATCATCATCATCATCATCATCATCATCATCATCATCATCATCATCATCATCATCATCATCATTATTATTATCATTATTATTATTATTATTATGATTATTATTATTATTATTTGTGGACATGACATTGGTCCACCCCGACGCGGCCACGCGCGGGTTTGGGTAGGCGAATGAATCTCGTGTGAGATGGCTCTCGGGTTGAAATTTAAATCGAAGATGGAGTCGCCACCGAACTTTGTGGGAGTTCGGGCCCATTCGAACCCACTCTATATTTGATGGACCGTGCACAAAGTACGACCCACTTCGATACTAGAGCTTGTGGGGTTCGTCCCTTTGCATTACGATACCGATGCCGAGTTTTCGGGTACCGTATATCGAATGCCTCTCGTGTGCCAACGGTTTCGGATATCCGGAAACCATGGTTCTGAGTAAGGGGTGAGGGTACGTGTTGGGAAGCCCACGAAGGACACCCAACCCCGCCCGCTCTTAGCGGCCTCTACTTAGATATCGTTCGTTTTTCATGTACGCGTGCTAGTTTGACGGTAGAATGTTATGCAAACAAGGCTTTTTAACTAAACACGTGAATTATGTTTAACTACGTCATTTTAATGCATCTAAAATAACGTTGAAGTTATTTAGCATGCGTGGTTCGTTTTAGTACAATAAAACAAACAACAAAAATTAAAAACACGAAAATAGATTACAAATAGGCGGGCGGAATACAACCTGGAAATACAATACGACAAACAAGATTATAATAAACGATAAAACAACAATAATAAGTAGACTAGACGATTAGCGAATCGTACGATACATGGTTTTGAAAGGAGTAAAGCACGTGATGGACTTAACACGTGATGACCGAAGCTGTTAAAAAAAAGATTTATCGAGGCTTGAAATATGTAGAAGGATCACGGTTTTGGCGTGACAGAGGCCACTCGATCGAGTCATGGGAGGGACTCGATCGAGTGCCTCTCAGAAAATCCTCCTGCCTCTTATTTGGGATGCCACTCGATCGAGTGGGCTACGACACTCGATCAAGTGCCCCCTGTCCGAGCAGCCGCTCGAAATTCGGTTAACATAGTAATTCCGATTTTTAATATTTGAATTGATAACTAGCCGAGTAGCGTGAAAATATTATATAATTTAAACTTGACTCGGTATACGACGCCCATAATGTAAATTGTACGATTACGAGATCGGTTATCGATTATTTTGGGAAAGCGTTATAAAATTGATTTGAATTTGGTTAGAACGAAATTGATATCTTCCGCGTCACGACATCGTATTAATCCCTTCGGATTACATGATGTTCGATTCGACATCAACAGGTTTTGTACTAAGTCTTTTAAAAACGGGATCGAGTACATCTAACGACAAATATCCGCGATCGTATTACGCCCTTGAGTGTTTAGGGCGACGCTCCTCAAAAGAGTGTCACCTCTGTTACGACTCGTAAAGGGGTTAAAAGGATCTTAAAACGGGATTTGTCTTTAGATATACTCGATGCGAAATTGCTTTAAATATTATATAATTATATATGATGATAAGAATACTAGCGACGAAATAAAATAAAATAAAATAAAGACGAAAAAAAGAAGAAAGAAACGAAATGGTGTAGACATCCACATTTGGCCGTTAGGCGTCTATAGCAGTTTCCAAAAAAACACCCGATGATGATCGGACGCAAAGGTGTTTCTACGCGCTCGGATGTGTGCTCAGAACCATTAGTTTCTGGCTTGGGCTTTTTACTGAGTACAAATCTCACAAAACCGACCTCAAATTCAGGCCCAGTGGGTCGTTTCCAATCAAATAAGACTAATTTGGGTCAAAAACGACACTGGAAATAAAACCGACTTTTAGCGATTGGGTCAAACCCCGGTCAAAGCCGTTCCGAGACACAAAAAACGGACACCCAAACATCAAAAGTCCAATCCAAAAACAAGACCCACAAAAATACCCAACCCAAGGTCCGAAAACCAGGCTTTGCGCTGACCCACTCGATCGAGTGTCAGCCCACTCGATCGAGTGGGCCCTCAAGCAGGCCCGGTTGCGTTTGCTTTGGGCCACTCGACCGAGTCAGCAGGGTACTCGGTCGAGTAGCCCTAGACGGGGGAGTTGGGTAATTTCTATATATACCCCCCCCCCCTTTACAACACAACTTAAACACTTTTTTTACCGACATCCTTTTTCATCCTAATCAACCCTAATAAACCCCTCTACAACCCTAATCTTCACCCATCACAATTCATCCTCTTCAACCTTAAACCTTAGCATCTAGTAACCCTAAACCACCATAACTCAATTTACATCAACCTCGATTCTCCCGTGCTAAAGCCACAACTAACGAGATCTATCAGAGACTAAGAAACATGTAGGTTGAAGGTGCCAAATCCCGATTTCTTCTTCCTCTCTCTTCTTCTCGCGTCATTCTTTTTTCGTCGGTCGTTGTCATTTTTTTTATCTTTTTTTTTGTTATTCTATCGTCACATCTCTAATATCGATAATAATCTCTAGTATAAGATATTAAAATATTTGCTAATTCGTGTCGAATACGAGGGATGACGGGATAAGAAAATCCGAATATTACGAGGGTATCGCACCCGATGTTGACGGTCGTTTATCCCGACACCCCGAGTATTTGATTGTTGAAGCAAGTCAACATCAATAATCGTTTTTTAATTTGTTGCGTCGCTAGTTAAGTTTTTTTATTATTCGCGTCGTTATTATCATCATTCATTGCATCTTCATCAATTTCAAAGCTATTTTTAAAAACACTTTTTAATTAGAGTCGAAACTCGTTGATGCGGATCCGACATCACACAATCCGTAAGGATCTTTCGTGATGTCGGGATGCGGAGGGAATTAAGGTTTTAATTAAAGTAAATACAAAGCGTCAATCTATTAGGTTCGATACCAGCTCGATAGTTGGATGTCGAATTTAAACGATTTAGTCAGTAAATCCAACTAATACGATTTTCGTTGATGCTAAAATAGTTGTCACCTAATCCCCGTTTTCACTAACCAAATAACACAACTCATGTATTTTCCCGTCCCCCTTTCCACTAACCAAATAACACAACTCATGTATTTTCCCGCCTAAAGCCATCCACCAACAAAAATTAAAAAAATGATCAAATGAGCTATGTGCAAATCGAACCCTTGACCTCATGTGTGTTACCCTTCTCCTCTCCAACTACACTCTAACATCTTACTGATTAAAATATCACTACATCACACATAAAGCTATATACCACAGAAAGTATGTAATTAAGAAAATTTGATTGATTACATTGATTACGAAAATCACATGTTTTACATAGAAGATATCACATACAATATTTAATATGGAATGTATGATCAATTTTTTTAAAAAGTATAAACATATTGTATTCCATTTTAACCAAATAGTTGCATTATTTTTGTTAATAGGAGATTGCACTATCCCGTACAACATTTTACATAGAATATAAAATAGTTATGATTATTATTCTATATCTTTCTGATCATATTCGAAAATCATATTCTTAACATCGATATAAAATTTAGTAACTATATAAAAATAGAATATATATTCCGATTGCTCTTACAAAGCCTAATATATAGTAAAAAATCACCGAAAATTCTCTATATACTACTCTAAGACAATAACAGTTACTAACATTTTTCTCAAAAATACACTAATTTAAATTGAGAAGTAAAAGAACATTTCACTATTAAATTCCGAAACTATTCATTTTCATTAATGTTAAAGAAATTGACAAAAAAACTCCTTTTTTATGAAAATACTTAGATAAATTTTAAGATATGATGTCATTAACCTTGAGAAAAAAAATCAGCTATCTAAAAAATTTATTTTTGAAATGAGCTATTTACTTTAACTTTTACAAAGATATACTCCTTCCGTCCCAATGAATTCTTTGTCTATTCCATATTGAGGCATCTCAATGAATTCTTTGCCTTTCTATTTTAGGAATGTTTATATATATATATATATATATATATATATATATATATATATATATATATATATATATATATATATATATATATATATATATATATATATATATATATATATATATATATATATATATATGTAATTTGACCTCCTCATGAAGTTGACTTCACATGTCACTTCATCATTGAAGCTTTTCCCTTTTGTGCCAAAAGCAAAGGCAAACAATTAATCGGGACGGAGTGAGTATACACTCACTCGATACCACTAAGATCTTCTCATTTATTCAAATGTGAGGATTATAATTATCACATAGAAAGATTATTTTGGTACGGGAGAGTACAAAATACGGAATATACTATTAAAATCCATATAAAAAAAGTTTCACAAATTACATAAAGAGAGAAGTGGGTATCTCGAAATGTGAGATGACATAAACCGAGTATATAAAAAATATAGACAATATTTTCATCAATTACAAGTTATTTAATACTCCGTACATTTCAAGTCATTACTCAAATATTTTGATTAGTTTTGCGATTTAAAAAATATTTTCCTATTTCTAAAGTACACCGTCGATAAATAGTAAAAATAAAATAATAAATTTTTTATTTTAAATCTTAAATGAAATATTTTATACGATAAATATTTTATAAATACCGTGCATTACACGGGGTCTATACTAGTTTAATTCAATCGAATTAATACGACACTATAAACGCGGAGATCATTCATATCATTTTAGTCCGATTTAAATCGACTTACAAAATCATATTTTCAAAACTTACTCTAAGTATTCGGTATTGGTCCTATAACCAAGCACCGGGTACAATGAGTAACACGAAATCGGGACCGAGAACAGTCCGCCACGCGAGTTGCACGTGCCTCGTGCGAGTCGCGTGGCTGCGCGAGTCGTGCCCTTCTTGCGCGGGTCGCGTGGTTCCCTGAAAATCGTGACATAAAATAAGTTATTTCGTCTTAATTCAATTAGCAACAATTCTTCAAACTTCCTTTTTTAAAGCACACTCTAAATATTCGATATCGATATCATAATCGAGCATAGAATATGGCGAGTATCGATTCAGGTCGAGTATAAATCTCATTATATTTCTACGCGACCTAATGAATTGATGATTTTCAAAATCGAAAGCAATTTCCAAATCAAAACCAAACGAACCATAATTCGAACAGGGGTCACTCGACCGAGTGCCATAGCCCACTCGATCGAGTGACATCCAAAAATCGAAGCAGAATAGTCTTTTGGACCACTCGGTCGAGTCCCGCAATGACTCGGTCGAGTGGCGACCTACTCGGTCGAGTCCCTTCGTGACTCGGTCGAGTAGCACCTCAAATTCTGGGCAGACACCTTTTTTGAGGCACACTCGGTCGAGTCCTTCAATGACTCGATCGAGTGTCCTCTCATCACGTCAAAACGTGAGCCCTAAATGTATTCCGAGCCTTACAAAATATTTTATGACTTCGGTCAACACGTGTCAAATCCATCACGTGTCATACTACCTTTTCAAAACTCATGCATCATATTTCCTTACATCGTTCTATATCATTCCGTATTTCTTGCAAACCGTTATTATCGTTATACCGTTACTAACATGTTTGTTTCTATTTTTGTTGATTTATTTCCGCTATTCGTTTTATTGTACTAAAATGAACCCGCATGCTAAATACAACTTTGACGTTAAATTTAGATGCATTAAATCGACTTAGCAACCCATTCAATTATTCACATGTTTAGGTAAAACGTTGTTTGCATATCATTTTATCATTCTACTAACGCGCGTATTCGAGAGTCAAACAATATCTTAGTAGAGGTCGCTAATGTGCGGGCGGGGTTGGGTGTTCTTTGTGAATTTCCCAACACGTACCCTCACCCCTTACTCAGAATCATGGTTTCCAGATATCCGAACCCATTGGCACACGAGAGTCATTCAATACACGGTATCCGATAATGTCGGTATCGGTATCAAATACAAAGGTACGAGCCTAATAAACTCTGACATCCGAATGGGCCATACTTTGTGCACGGCCCACTAAGATATAGAGTGGGTTCGAACGGGCCCGAACTCCCACAAAGTTCGGTGGCGACTCCACCTCGATTTAAATTTCAATTCGACCCATCTCATATGGAGATTCATTCGCCTCCCCAAACCCGCGCGTGGCCGCGTAGGGGTGGACCTATGTCATGTCCACAATTTGGCGACTCCGCTGGGGATTAACTGATGCGTGACTTACCATCGGCATCCTCAGGGTGAGACTCGAATAGAAATCGTTTGACTAGTACAATACGCATTTTAGTTTTACGGTTCATGCATAACCCCATATTTTCCCGGGCCGGTACTGGTGATCGACGTCCCACTATACCGTGATGTACTCCAATATGGATATGTCAAAGGTATCCATAGTCGATTCGTATGGGTTTCGCGGCATGTTCTAAGCTCAACCCGACTTAGAGAGTCCGTCCCGATTAACGGATAGGCTATGTGCACTGGTATAGACCCTTTATAGACCGACCGAGACTTAGTATAAAGCATACATGGCGTCGTTATAATGCTTGCGTGACTATGTGCTACTTGGTTTCTAAGGTCGTTTTATTTTTTCAAAAACCGTCAATTTCTCAAAAAATACTTCTTTTTCAAAATATTCAATTTCAAAACCCGGGACGTATACCGAATTTAGGACTTATGATTTTACTCAAAATAGCCTATTTCTAGCCGGTATTCTACCCATTTCAAAACTCGAAAATATTTTCGAACTTTCAAAATTGAGGCCCGATACGTTTTTTTTATCTTCGAAAAAACCAGGCCCCCTCCATTGATTTTTTTTTCCGGATTTTCTAAAAATCCCTTTTCAAAACCTTCCTCTTCTTAGGACTTCCCGTATTTAGCAGTGTCGGGTCGCGTCTTAAGTCGTCAAAGTCTTTAGCGTCGAAACTCCGTCGATCCTACATCACGAGTTTCCTCCCTATCCCAGTCCGCCTTATTTGACTTAAGGCATGGCCCACCTACGTAGGACATACTCCTACAAAGGAAGGCCCGTTTACACACTCGAGCCCAAAAGTCTGGGAAATATCTCACGTGGACCTTCCTTCGAACAGGACTCGGCCCACCCGCCGAATCCTAAGGGAGGCCTACCATTCACGAGTCACCCGTCTAGGTGTCCTTTCCGAGTCGTTTCCTTTTCAGGCTTTTCCTCACTCGGGGGCTACCCTTCAGCAGAGCGATCAATCACGGTTGCTCTAAGGGTCATTTCTTACACGTATTGTCTCACGTACCCCACTTTTGAGTCACTCATGTGCCACACCATCTGAGTCCAATCAGAGTCTTTAGTCTCACTTGGGGGCTATCCTCCACCCGAACGGTCAGCCACGGTCACCTTAAGGGAGTACCCTACGTTCATTATACACCAGCGTCCTTATGATGCCTTCTTCGAGTCGTACCTATGCTGCGAGCGCTCGAATCACCTAGGGTTAGGTCACCACGATTGGTACGAGCACGCGACGCGGTCAAACACGGTCGCCCCATTTTCGGACACACCAATCTGCAGCTCGAGTCTAATCCACGGTCGTTACTTTGTCGAGGTCAACGTTCGGGTATCCTGATCCAAGAATTATAGTCATTCCCACCCCCGGTCGTACCTAGTTTGACTCTCTCTTGCATTTGCGCAAAACCGAGCTTAGGCGAGTTCTAACACTTGTCGTTTCTTCCGATCAGGGACCCTATGAATGAGGCGTTACCAAACCACAACAAATCTCGCGCCGTCGAGAAAGTAGATATCCAGGGGAGTATGCTTATGCTATCTTGCTCCATTAACAATATCTTCTCGAAAGTCAATACTGCCCTGGATAACCTAAGTTCCAGGGTCACCATCATCGAAGAGGATCTTGTAAGAACCCGATCTCGTCTAACACAACTAGAGCGGGTAAGACAGCCAATCACCCAACCGAGCCATTTGAAAGGTGAACACTTTTACGAAACTGTCCGATACCCTCAAGATGGCAAGAGGGAGAGAGGTAACCCTCAAGTCACCTCTCCGACAGTCAAGAACCAGTCAAAGGTAAGGACATTTACCCACCTGGATATGTCCTACACCGTCGCTTTCCAAAGGTTGGTTTCGAAAGGGCTAATACTACCCATAGGCCCAACAGACGACATACTTTTGGAAAAACGCTCCAAAGCATGGAACGCCTAGCATTACTAAAAATTCCACAGAGGGAGGGGACACGATACAGAACAGTGCTGGAAACTGAAACACCTCATCCAAGATTTCCTCGATGCCGGGAGGACTCCCGTTTTGGAAACATTATCGCTTGCAAAGCCCCTCATGGACTATGCAGGGCCCGGTGACCAAAGCATCCAGTCTACCTCCCATGCATCCGAGGGTCCGGATTTGATTTAAGTCCGAGTCTGAGTTCGAGTCTAGGATGTACTATTTATTTCAAAGTCAAAGTCAGGGTCAGTTGTATTCTGTCCTCTTTTTCAAAATTCAATAAAATCAACTTTCAATATTCTTTCTCATATATAGTTTCCCTATGTGTTTCCGAGAACATGATGAACAACATCATACACTGTGAGCACACACACATGACTATTGTAGGCACATCTATAATGACTGCAGGAAACCGAGCCCGTGTTTTCCTTTACCTGTTCCATGTCTGACATAGAAAGCCACATAACTACCCTTAGCAGGAGCGATATCGAATCCTATGTCAAATCTAGGTAGTCTCCTAGTTTGGGTTCAAGACGGGAGGAAAGCCCATTTCCCACAATAAAAACCTCTCCAATAAGACTGACCAATCCCCATCTCAGGTGTTAGTTTGACCAACAAAAAAAACTGGACGAAAAAAAAAGTCCAGGGAAAAAGCAAAAAGGCCAAAACAAAAAAGCAGGCCATCATCAAACAAGATCCATCCATGACCGAGGTTAAACGGCCAACCCAAATGACGAATCTCATGACCGGGGCTAAGAAGTCAACCAACTAAAAAATATTCAAAAACCCATGACCGTACTTAACGGTCAACTCAAGTGAAACGGTCAATTCAAAACTATCAAAACACATACCATCCAATAGGGGAGTGACAATTAAGCTGGTCAGCTAACACCACACTCAGTCTTTCCACATTACAACCCTCAAGACCTTCGCGAGACCTAGGCTAGAGACAACCCGGAATTTTGAGGATTCAAGCTCCATAGGATACCTCTAACCATTAGGGCCAGACATGGAAACCAGAACCCGCATTATCAAACCTATCCCGATCAAAGTTCGAGCCATATTTATTCGACTTCCCCTTTGCACAACAACTACAGCACAACACAACACGACATAACAAAATTCACAATCACCATACAAAGACCCGAGATCAAAACTCGTCAAAGATCCGAGATCAAAACTCGTCAAAAACCCAAGATCAAAACTCATCAAAGACTCGAGAGCAAAACTCGTCAAAAACCCATCCCAATTCTTCTCATCCAAACCAGCCACCAACCCCAAACACATGAACTCAACCTGTGGTCGGCATAGAACATGCTCAAATAGTTCACACCACCTCTGGGAGCTACCCCGGAGAACGCTCACAGTCACAGGATCAACATCCTAACCATTCTAGCCCTCTGATAAAGACATCATTGGGAATGCACCTAGCCTACACCGTCAATATGGCTAGTTACACACAAAGTCCTATTAGACTAGGCACCATAATATACCTTTCAATTCACTGAACTACGACATGGTTTGATTTCACTACACGTGAATACGTAGGCAGCCTTTCAAGAGAGGCACAACCACCCACATTGACACACATTCAAAAAACACTATTATTCCGGTCACGACACTGTCTTGTTCTCAGCAGCTAGTTTTGTCATCCTGGGGGCTTCCATTAGACAGAAGTTCTTCATCCACTCACATAATTCAAATACTTTCAAAATCTAGCCTCCTTTCTATAGTATGTCCTAGTACTCGGCTCAGTCGAAGACGAGAATCTGTCAGGACTCTAAGCAATACCCACTTTGGGAATATACCCTAAAATCAAAAATCCAGAAGACCACTAGACTACAACAGTCTCATTACAGACTACTGCAATTCCCCTATAGCACATCCTTCCCATTTCGATGTTTGACTATGTTGTCACTCGCCTAGGCTACGGAATAGCGCAACTTAAGAGTCTTGTTATGTAATCCCCTAAAATTTCTAGCGCGATACAGTGGCGGAAACACTGTAGAGTCGGGATTAAAACACACAGAACTATGTCTTAATAAATTAAATTGGTAAAGTCAAACATGCGCCATACATAAAAATGGCTAAAATTTAAAACAATCCATAAAGAGGTTAAACAATCCTTAAAACATGATTATTAAAAGATCAGCAGGATCCAAGACTGCTCGCTAGCCCACACCCACCGGAAAATAAACACGTATACCTGCCATGTTAAAACATAACAGCCACAATCAGTGGGGAGCAACGTCAACGTTCTCCCAGCCGTATAACAGGATTTTAAAACAGTAATTACTAATATAGGAAAAATAGTAAAAGTGGAAAACAGTAAAACATCATATTAAAATAAGATATATTTGCCAACCTGCGCCAATTTATATCGATAATAAGTAAAATAATCAAAATGGCGTTATGGATAGGATTAATGTAGAATCTAGACTTTCACTAGGATAATACTAAAAACTAGTTTCGAGAACTTAGTCAAAACAAATTAGACTTTGGTCTCTAACTAGGCAACTCAACCATAACAGGACTGCGTGCAGCGAGGTCCTGGCTTAAGTAATGTACACCCCTCCTGGATACAAACCATATCCAGTTCAACCCGACGCGACTTATACGATGCGATATCTAAGTTTAAGGTAAATATACACTCTCCTGAACACAAACCATGCTCAGTTCAACAACCAATGCGCCCCATAAAGACACACCAGCCTTACAGTTGATGGCAAAACGTACATCCCAGACTATATTACTCTAAACCCACACTTGTCCTTATTCCATAACTCCAAAACAAACCATTATCGATATTTAAAAGATGTATTCATCATAAACAATATGAGGATAAAAGAAGTAAACATTTATATTCTAAAAGAGGAAACTTTCTATTTTAGGAAACTTCTATTTTAGGAAACTTCTATTTTTAGGAAACTTCTATTTTTAGAAACTTTACTAAAAATAGCATCATATCAAAGTAGTGAAAATATTAGTTCATACTAATACCACATTTTAGTAAACGATATAGATTTATAAAACTAATACTTTCGGCCTTAACGATATTAATTATTAAAGTAAGAACATTTGATTTTATGAAACTATTAAAATATCGTACAAGTGTTATAAAATGATTAGAAACATCTTAAATATTTTAATATTACTAATTAGGGTGTTTTCAAAAGTTATAAAGCTAAAATTCCCTAATTATTATTAGTTTCGACGATAAAATTATAAATAGGATTTTACGGCAAACATCAAATTAAATATTTGAACGTCTTTATTTAACCAACCCAACAAATATATTTAGAGTATGTTAAGGGATGATTTAACTCCTAAAGTTTCAGATTTAAATACTTTCAAAATTGCTGGAAAAATAATTCTTTTAGGTAAGACGAAGCAATTTAGCGATAAATCACAACTTGTCCGAAATCAATATTTATTAATTAAAGACTATAATAAATAGTACAAAAATTACGTAAAATAGTTAAATTATATTTATGGACATTCTGTCCAGAAAAGAAAATTTCCAGAATTCTAAAAACTCGGTTTTTAAAGCGTTTTCTCGTTAATCGTCCAATCTCGACAATAACGATTAATAAAAATAGTAATTACAAAACGATTTAAGTATTAATATCCAAAAATTATTATTACACTTTTAAAATCCTGATTTTACAGAATATAAATTTTCCAGATTTTTCCAAAATCCAGATTCAACAAATTTCAACAAAACCGTCATTTAAACCCGTTTTCGCAATTAACGATTTTATTAATAAACCTATCGTTCCTAACATTTTATTAAGGCACTAAAAATCATAATAATACATGTTAATATGAAATCATCAGAATCATAATTTTTTCCAGATTTAAACTAAAGACCAGAAATCGAGAATTTAAACAACAAACACGGTTTTAACGATAAACGATGATTTAAAGTGATTAATTAATTCATCCACTTAACAATTCCGACAAATTATGAAAAAAATCAGAAAATTCTATTTCACCATAAAGTTTCACCACGTCAAAAATCAGATTAAAA
Organism: Agrostemma githago; assembly: GCA_958450325.1. NCBI lineage: Eukaryota > Viridiplantae > Streptophyta > Magnoliopsida > Caryophyllales > Caryophyllaceae > Agrostemma > Agrostemma githago. Next base: position 16,665,869 of record OY288253.1, on the reverse strand, counting down.
TAAAATGTTTAAGTACTAGAACTAAAAATCGGTTTTTAATCGTTTTTGTTCGAAAACGATAATAATTCAATAATCGATATCAAAAATATCAGAAAAATACTAAATTACTAAAAATCATCAAAAACAACATTTTTCCAGAATATAAACATATATTACATGTTTAGGCCGATTATTACGATTTTACACATTAATATAACAATTTAATCGTTAATCTCGTAAAAGCGATAAAAATATCGAAACATGCAAAATTTCAACTTTAAAAATTTTCCAGAATTCGTGACATACATATATTGCCAAAATAAAATACAAAAATATATACACGCAAATACTCAATTAAAATCTTGAAATACCGAGTAACATCGACGTTACCTCTACTCCAAGTCTGAATCAAAGATATATTCGTCGGCTTCGGGATCGTCCAAAAATCCTACCAAACACGTAAATCATGGCAGAAAAATACCATGAGAAAACTAATAAAAAACAAGGTAAAAATTGATCGAAAATGACGTCGATTAATACCTTAACGAAGGAATCGGAAAGAGGATTATTATGACGATAAAAATGATGCGATTGGGACTTGAAATGGAGCAAAAATCAGCCTAAGAAGGGTAAGAAGTACCCGGCCAAAAGAGAGAAGAAAGAAGTGATGAATATTTTTGTTAATGCAAAAATGAATGTAGAGTAAAGGAGGAGATGGATGTTACTACACTTAAAGGAGTAAGAATGAATTAAGGCTTCAAAATGAGGAATCCAAAATGTATCTAGACCTATAGTTGGCCGGCCAAAAGGATAAGAGAGGGAGTAAGAAAAGTTTTGACATAAATGCTGCCATGAATGAAAATGATTTACCTTATGTTTACGTTTTAATGTGATAAAATGAAACGTTTAAATAAAATGTAATAAAACTTGTGACCAAGAGCTTAGTCGGTCCAAAATGTGAGAAAACAGTCTCAAATAATTTATAAGTTGATAAAAAGTATAATCGTAAAATAGTTAAAGGCATTTCGAAGTAATTCGAGTAAACCTCGCGTAAGAAAATAATTATTCGCGAAGCTTCGTAATAAAATCATAAATGGCTTGTTTTTAGTAACTAAAATATATCTTAGTAGAAAATATTCCATAAACGTATTCAAACATTTTTAGGAAAAAGGAATAACTTAAATCCAAGCTTAAAAATGTCAATTCGGAGAGAAATAGAATTCCTCGCGGAAAAAATTACTTAGTTTACGAAGAAACCAAATAAATGGATTTAAAAGAATTTTAAATCTTTAAAATTAAAAATAGAAATTATTAAACTCAAAATTTAAAATAAAGCTTAGTAAAATGATAAAATATGAGGCCAAAAGTGACAGAGTTAAGACGAAGTCCTAACAGAAAGAATAAAATGCTTAGGAAAAATAGCGGGTGTTACAATCCTCCCCACTAAAAGAAAGTTTCGTCCTCGAAACTAAGAATAAGCAGATAGGAAATCGAGGTTTACCTTACTTGAAGAGTTGAGGATGCTTAGCTCGCATCGAAGACTCGGTTTCCCATGTTTCTTCTTCAAACCGATTACAGCGCCACAAAACCTTCACCAGAGGTACAACTTTGTTCCTTAAACGCTTCTCGCGGCGATCAGTGATCTTCACCGGCCTTTCTTCATAAGTCAAATCCGGCTCGAGATCCACAATCTCGGGCTCCAACACGTGCTCGGGATCACTAACATATTTCCTTAACTGAGAAACATGAAATACATCGTGAACCTTACCCATGGATGCAGGCAATTCCAGTTTATAAGCAACTTCGCCCACTCTCTCGATCACAGGGTATGGGCCAACGAACTTAGGGCTGAGCTTGCCCTTAATCCCAAACCGTTTCACCCCTTTCATAGGTGATACCTTCAGGAACACCAGATCACCAACCGAAAACTCCAAAGGTCGGCGACGAACATCAGCATACGACTTCTGTCGATCCTGGGCAGACTTCATCCTAGATCGGACCACATTCACAACGTCAATAGTCTGAGCCAACAAATCCGGGCCCAAAATCTTTACTTCACCGGGAACATCCCAACAGACGGGACTACGGCACTTTCGACCATAAAGTGCTTCAAACGGGGACATCTTAATAGAAGCATGGTAGCTGTTGTTATAGGAAAACTCTACCAATGGAAGATGTCGGATCCAACTCTCTTGGAAATCCAAGGCACAAGCCCGCAACATATCCTCCAAAGTTGGATTGTTCTCTCGGACTGTCCATCTGTAGCAGCATGGAAAGCGGTACTCATCAATAACTTGCTTCCCAAAGCATCTTGCAAAGCCTTCCAAAATTTAGAGCAGAACCTCGGGTCTCGATCCGAAACAATCTCGAGCGGTACACCGTGATGACGGACGATCTCGGCAATATACACTTCTGCGAGCTTCTCCAAACTCCAAGTATCGCGAATTGGGACGAATCGTGCACATTTGGTCAAGCGGTCCACAATAACCCAAATACCGTTTCTACCATTCACGGTTCTAGGTAAAGCCATCACAAAATCCATCGATATGCACTGCCATTTCCACTCTGGAACAGGGAGTGGTTGTAGCAAACCTCCAGGCTTCTTGTGCTCGAGTTTCACCTGCTGACAAGTCAAGCACTTACTTACAAACTCTGCAATGTCCTCTCTTATATGAGGCCACCAAAAATGGAGCTTCAAATCCCGATACATCTTGTCACCACCAGGATGAATAGAGTACCTCGTCTTATGTGCTTCGGTTAGAACTTGCTTTCTCACCTCAGCATCACCAGGGACAACCCAGCGGTTCTTAAATTTCAGTGCTCCACTGGAATCCACAGAAAAATCTAGAGCCTTACCAAGATTCATCTTTTCTCGGATGCCAGCCACAAAAGGGTCATCCAACTGCTTCTCACGAATCTCACGGAAAAGAGTTGGCTCAGCAACAAGGGCATACAGGCGACCATCATAATCTTCATCCACAACATCAATAGACATCTTGGCAAAATCTCGGGACAACTTCTCAGGCAAGCTAGAACACGGAGACAAGGAATGAAGGATCTTTCTGCTAAGGGCATCAGCAACCACGTTAGCCTTTCCCTCACAATACACCAATTCAAGGTCATAGTCATTCACTAACTCGATCCAGCGTCTCTGTCTCGCATTCAGATCTTTCTGCGTGAAGAGATATCGCAGACTCTTATGGTCAGTGTGAACCTTGCATCTTACTCCGTACAAATAATGCCTCCAAATCTTCAAGGCATGCACCACAGCTGTTAACTCCAAGTCGTGGGTAGGGTAATTCACCTCATGAATTTTCAACTGTCTAGAGGCATAAGCGATCACCTTACCGTTCTGCATAAGGACACAACCCAAACCATTCTTAGAAGCGTCACAGTACACATCAAATCCAACGCCTTCTTCAGGTAGGGTCAGGATAGGAGCAGAGGTGAGCTTTCTCTTGAGCTCAGAAAAAGCATCTTCGCAAGCTTGACTCCACAGAAACTTATTCTCTTTCTTGAGTAATTGAGTCATAGGTCGTGCTAACTTAGAAAAGTCTTGCACAAATCTTCGATAATAGCCGGCAAGACCTAGGAAACTTCGGATCTCGCCAACATCTTTGGGACTTGCCCAGCTCTCGATAGCTGAAATCTTAGCAGGGTCAACCTTAATACCTTCCTTGGTGATAACATGACCCAGAAAAGCTACCTCGGAAAGCCAGAACTCACACTTGGAAAACTTAGCATACCACTTCTGATCTTGTAGGATGCCAAGAATAATCTTGAGATGTTCTGCATGTTCAACCTCTGACTTGGAATAAATCAGGATGTCATCAATAAAGACAACAACACACTGATCCAAATACTCCCTGAAAGTTCTGTTCATCTGATCCATAAAAACAGCAGGAGCATTGGTTAGTCCAAAAGGCATGACTTTGAATTCATAATGTCCATACCTCGAACTGAAAGCCGTCTTAGGAATGTCTGATTCACGGACGGGAATTTGGTGATATCCAGACCTTAGATCGATCTTGGAAAAAATGGAAGCACCCTTAAGTTGATCAAAGAGATCATCAATTCTGGGCAGGGGATATTTGTTCTTGATCGTAACCTTGTTGAGATCACGATAATCAATACACAGGCGCATTGAACCATCTTTCTTCTTGACAAAAAGTACAGGAGCGCCCCAAGGGGAAGAACTTGGACGAATGAAATCTTTCTCAATCATTTCATCCAATTGCTTGCGTAGCTCTTGCAACTCAGCAGGAGCCATTCTGTAAGGTGCTTTGGCGATTGGGCCTGTACCAGGCACGAGTTCAATAGTGAATTCCACATCTCGTTCGGGTGGGATACCTGGTAACTCCTCAGGAAATACATCTGCATAATCACACACTATGCGCACCTCTTCGAGCTTGGGGAGTTCAGCAGTTACAGTCACCGTACATAGAAATGCTTGGCAACCTTTTCTCTGCATTCTGATAGCCTTCATGGTAGAAATAATCTTGATACCCTTCTGTCTTCGACCACCACGGTAAGTCACTCGAACACCTTCGGGGGTCTTCAGAGAAATCTTCTGATCTCGACACTGAAATCTTGCATCATACTGAGCTAACCAGTCCATTCCCAAAATAACATCGAACTCAGCGAGAGGGAACTCAAGGAGAGTAGAAGGAAGAATAGTACCGGCAAAGAGAATAGGTACATTCTGATAAGCTTTAGAACAGTCAACGACTTCACCAGAAGGGAGGGAAATAGCTATAGGCTCAGCTAGACAGGGGGTTAAGGATAATTTTGGAGCCAGAGTAGAAGATATTACAGACGTGGAAGCGCCGGTATCAAATAATATATAAGCACTAACACCAGAAATCAGAAACATACCCGTAACCACATCAGGATTAGCCTCAGCGTCGGCACGGCTCATCACAAAGATGCGTCCCTTACGAGGAGCAGAAGTAGAGACAGCGCCAGCTGCAGTAGCGGTATTGGTTGTTGCTTTCTTTGGGCAGTAGGTAGAACGATGTCCCACTTCCCCACAGTGGAAACAGGTAATAGGGTTACCCTCACAAGTCAAACCCGGATGATAGGCCTTCTTGCATTTGAAACAGTTAGAATCCTTCTTGTTGTTGGGCTTCGAGTTGAAATTGTTTTTCTTGAAACCACTACCTGTAATAGCATACAGTAGAGTCAGAAATTTAGAGGAAAGAAAGTAGAAGAAGAAGAGAAAGGAAAAGTAATCCAGACCTCCAGAGTTGAACTTTTTTTTTTTTTGGTAACAATGTAAGTATATTGATTAATTGAACCAAAATTACAACTTAGTGCTGTCGGACACTCAAAATATAATCTTTCACGCCATTAATCTACTTATGACGTCTATATGCTTACACGGTATTGTACTCATCCTTTGTCTAATTCTAGCTCTAAGCTCTCTCTTGATCTGCATATAAACAATCTCAGGTCGAGTCACAGCCTCACTCAACCGACACTTATTTCTCTCAATCCACACATGATACCACATACTCACAATACCCGCTGCTAGGACTTGTTTGAATAGTTTTGATTTGTGTCGCAGGCACTTCCACCATTTGATAGTATCTACAGGCGGTATAGTAATACCCAACCAAGTGCTCAGGAGCATGAAGCAGGCTCTTGTATATCTGCAATCAGTGAACAAATGCACATGCGATTCACTGGCAGCCCCACACAAATAACAGTCTCCATCTACCACCATTTGCATTCGAGCCAATCGATCTTTTGTCAGTAATCTCTTGTGGCTGATAAGCCAAGCTATATAACAATGTTTGGGGATACTCATACGATTCTAAATACCCTGATACCAGTCCACTTTCTGTATTTTGCTATACAGCCACGCATATCCTTCTCTTACCGTGTAATCTCTCCCTTGTGCTAACAAAGTGGGAAAACAATGATTGTTGATGAATATCGATCGAACCCAGCAGATCTTACGCCAAGACCAACTGGAATTAGTCGAAGGATTATAAGTATGCCAATCTGCTTCCCTTAAATACACTCCATGAACCCATTTGACCCATAAGTGATCCGCCTTGCTCGTTACCCACCACGCATATTTGGCTATACAGGCTAAATTCCACAACTTGATATCTTTTAAACCAAGTCCCCCCTCCTCCTTTGGACGACAAACTGTATCCCAGCCAACCAATGGAGGTGAACTTCTTAGAAGAAGATGAAGAGTTATTCCCTGAATGGGTGAAAGGTCTTTTATAACCAGATGATGGGTTCATAGATTTTACCCGCTCAATCGAAGATTCCGCGTATAGCGCGGCATTATAAAGCTCATTAACAGTTGAGAGACTCCGGGGCATGTTGAGAGTGATATCGGCTCGAAGTCCTCCTCGATAAAAGAAAGCTCAGGAATTCTCATTGGGTAACAGATCTCCAGCATAATTCGCCAGAAAGTGAAACCGAGTGGTGTAAGCTTCAACCGACATGGTATTCTGGCTTAGAGTGTTGAATTCAGTCATCCTCTGACGCCTCAGCTCCTCGGGATAAAATCTCTGCTCTAAGAGAGCCTTGAACTGAGTCCAGTTGAATCCTGGAGTCTGAAGAGCAGTCGGGCCAACCTGGCTCCACCATCTGTCTGCATCGTCTGACAGGTACAACACAGCTAGGTCCACCTTCTGATCCTCGGGGGCGGAGTAAATTCCAAACTGTCTTTCCATCACTCGAAACCAACGGTTCATGACTTCAGGGTCCACGGAACCGTCATAATAGTCCAATCTGCTTTTAGCCATTCCTTCAGCAGCGTGAGAGAAGTTGAAGGGCCTCTGCTGGTTCCGGTTGTTCATCTCGTTCATAGCCTGCGCTATATTGCGTAGCGTGTCAGCCAGAGCTTCGATACCTCCTTGATCATTGTTGTTGTTGTTGTTGCGGTTGTTGTTGTTGTTGTTTCGGTTACCTCTTCCGGCCATCTTGAAGTTCACAAATAACAACATAAAATCAATGCTAATCATCGAGTTCAGGAACAGACAATCTTAACAGTTAAGTCCTTATCTATTTCTACCCATTTCTAATAATATCTTTATTTACTGTTTAAATAATTTACTGGTATTTTTCCCTAATTTCAGGTGTGTAAGCGTCGGGAGCAGTGATGCTCTGATACCAACTGTAATCCCCTAAAATTTCTAGCGCGATACAGTGGCGGAAACACTGTAGAGTCGGGATTAAAACACACAGAACTATGTCTTAATAAATTAAATTGGTAAAGTCAAACATGCGCCATACATAAAAATGGCTAAAATTTAAAACAATCCATAAAGAGGTTAAACAATCCTTAAAACATGATTATTAAAAGATCAGCAGGATCCAAGACTGCTCGCTAGCCCACACCCACCGGAAAATAAACACGTATACCTGCCATGTTAAAACATAACAGCCACAATCAGTGGGGAGCAACGTCAACGTTCTCCCAGCCGTATAACAGGATTTTAAAACAGTAATTACTAATATAGGAAAAATAGTAAAAGTGGAAAACAGTAAAACATCATATTAAAATAAGATATATTTGCCAACCTGCGCCAATTTATATCGATAATAAGTAAAATAATCAAAATGGCGTTATGGATAGGATTAATGTAGAATCTAGACTTTCACTAGGATAATACTAAAAACTAGTTTCGAGAACTTAGTCAAAACAAATTAGACTTTGGTCTCTAACTAGGCAACTCAACCATAACAGGACTGCGTGCAGCGAGGTCCTGGCTTAAGTAATGTACACCCCTCCTGGATACAAACCATATCCAGTTCAACCCGACGCGACTTATACGATGCGATATCTAAGTTTAAGGTAAATATACACTCTCCTGAACACAAACCATGCTCAGTTCAACAACCAATGCGCCCCATAAAGACACACCAGCCTTACAGTTGATGGCAAAACGTACATCCCAGACTATATTACTCTAAACCCACACTTGTCCTTATTCCATAACTCCAAAACAAACCATTATCGATATTTAAAAGATGTATTCATCATAAACAATATGAGGATAAAAGAAGTAAACATTTATATTCTAAAAGAGGAAACTTTCTATTTTAGGAAACTTCTATTTTAGGAAACTTCTATTTTTAGGAAACTTCTATTTTTAGAAACTTTACTAAAAATAGCATCATATCAAAGTAGTGAAAATATTAGTTCATACTAATACCACATTTTAGTAAACGATATAGATTTATAAAACTAATACTTTCGGCCTTAACGATATTAATTATTAAAGTAAGAACATTTGATTTTATGAAACTATTAAAATATCGTACAAGTGTTATAAAATGATTAGAAACATCTTAAATATTTTAATATTACTAATTAGGGTGTTTTCAAAAGTTATAAAGCTAAAATTCCCTAATTATTATTAGTTTCGACGATAAAATTATAAATAGGATTTTACGGCAAACATCAAATTAAATATTTGAACGTCTTTATTTAACCAACCCAACAAATATATTTAGAGTATGTTAAGGGATGATTTAACTCCTAAAGTTTCAGATTTAAATACTTTCAAAATTGCTGGAAAAATAATTCTTTTAGGTAAGACGAAGCAATTTAGCGATAAATCACAACTTGTCCGAAATCAATATTTATTAATTAAAGACTATAATAAATAGTACAAAAATTACGTAAAATAGTTAAATTATATTTATGGACATTCTGTCCAGAAAAGAAAATTTCCAGAATTCTAAAAACTCGGTTTTTAAAGCGTTTTCTCGTTAATCGTCCAATCTCGACAATAACGATTAATAAAAATAGTAATTACAAAACGATTTAAGTATTAATATCCAAAAATTATTATTACACTTTTAAAATCCTGATTTTACAGAATATAAATTTTCCAGATTTTTCCAAAATCCAGATTCAACAAATTTCAACAAAACCGTCATTTAAACCCGTTTTCGCAATTAACGATTTTATTAATAAACCTATCGTTCCTAACATTTTATTAAGGCACTAAAAATCATAATAATACATGTTAATATGAAATCATCAGAATCATAATTTTTTCCAGATTTAAACTAAAGACCAGAAATCGAGAATTTAAACAACAAACACGGTTTTAACGATAAACGATGATTTAAAGTGATTAATTAATTCATCCACTTAACAATTCCGACAAATTATGAAAAAAATCAGAAAATTCTATTTCACCATAAAGTTTCACCACGTCAAAAATCAGATTAAAATAAAATGTTTAAGTACTAGAACTAAAAATCGGTTTTTAATCGTTTTTGTTCGAAAACGATAATAATTCAATAATCGATATCAAAAATATCAGAAAAATACTAAATTACTAAAAATCATCAAAAACAACATTTTTCCAGAATATAAACATATATTACATGTTTAGGCCGATTATTACGATTTTACACATTAATATAACAATTTAATCGTTAATCTCGTAAAAGCGATAAAAATATCGAAACATGCAAAATTTCAACTTTAAAAATTTTCCAGAATTCGTGACATACATATATTGCCAAAATAAAATACAAAAATATATACACGCAAATACTCAATTAAAATCTTGAAATACCGAGTAACATCGACGTTACCTCTACTCCAAGTCTGAATCAAAGATATATTCGTCGGCTTCGGGATCGTCCAAAAATCCTACCAAACACGTAAATCATGGCAGAAAAATACCATGAGAAAACTAATAAAAAACAAGGTAAAAATTGATCGAAAATGACGTCGATTAATACCTTAACGAAGGAATCGGAAAGAGGATTATTATGACGATAAAAATGATGCGATTGGGACTTGAAATGGAGCAAAAATCAGCCTAAGAAGGGTAAGAAGTACCCGGCCAAAAGAGAGAAGAAAGAAGTGATGAATATTTTTGTTAATGCAAAAATGAATGTAGAGTAAAGGAGGAGATGGATGTTACTACACTTAAAGGAGTAAGAATGAATTAAGGCTTCAAAATGAGGAATCCAAAATGTATCTAGACCTATAGTTGGCCGGCCAAAAGGATAAGAGAGGGAGTAAGAAAAGTTTTGACATAAATGCTGCCATGAATGAAAATGATTTACCTTATGTTTACGTTTTAATGTGATAAAATGAAACGTTTAAATAAAATGTAATAAAACTTGTGACCAAGAGCTTAGTCGGTCCAAAATGTGAGAAAACAGTCTCAAATAATTTATAAGTTGATAAAAAGTATAATCGTAAAATAGTTAAAGGCATTTCGAAGTAATTCGAGTAAACCTCGCGTAAGAAAATAATTATTCGCGAAGCTTCGTAATAAAATCATAAATGGCTTGTTTTTAGTAACTAAAATATATCTTAGTAGAAAATATTCCATAAACGTATTCAAACATTTTTAGGAAAAAGGAATAACTTAAATCCAAGCTTAAAAATGTCAATTCGGAGAGAAATAGAATTCCTCGCGGAAAAAATTACTTAGTTTACGAAGAAACCAAATAAATGGATTTAAAAGAATTTTAAATCTTTAAAATTAAAAATAGAAATTATTAAACTCAAAATTTAAAATAAAGCTTAGTAAAATGATAAAATATGAGGCCAAAAGTGACAGAGTTAAGACGAAGTCCTAACAGAAAGAATAAAATGCTTAGGAAAAATAGCGGGTGTTACAATCCTCCCCACTAAAAGAAAGTTTCGTCCTCGAAACTAAGAATAAGCAGATAGGAAATCGAGGTTTACCTTACTTGAAGAGTTGAGGATGCTTAGCTCGCATCGAAGACTCGGTTTCCCATGTTTCTTCTTCAAACCGATTACAGCGCCACAAAACCTTCACCAGAGGTACAACTTTGTTCCTTAAACGCTTCTCGCGGCGATCAGTGATCTTCACCGGCCTTTCTTCATAAGTCAAATCCGGCTCGAGATCCACAATCTCGGGCTCCAACACGTGCTCGGGATCACTAACATATTTCCTTAACTGAGAAACATGAAATACATCGTGAACCTTACCCATGGATGCAGGCAATTCCAGTTTATAAGCAACTTCGCCCACTCTCTCGATCACAGGGTATGGGCCAACGAACTTAGGGCTGAGCTTGCCCTTAATCCCAAACCGTTTCACCCCTTTCATAGGTGATACCTTCAGGAACACCAGATCACCAACCGAAAACTCCAAAGGTCGGCGACGAACATCAGCATACGACTTCTGTCGATCCTGGGCAGACTTCATCCTAGATCGGACCACATTCACAACGTCAATAGTCTGAGCCAACAAATCCGGGCCCAAAATCTTTACTTCACCGGGAACATCCCAACAGACGGGACTACGGCACTTTCGACCATAAAGTGCTTCAAACGGGGACATCTTAATAGAAGCATGGTAGCTGTTGTTATAGGAAAACTCTACCAATGGAAGATGTCGGATCCAACTCTCTTGGAAATCCAAGGCACAAGCCCGCAACATATCCTCCAAAGTTGGATTGTTCTCTCGGACTGTCCATCTGTAGCAGCATGGAAAGCGGTACTCATCAATAACTTGCTTCCCAAAGCATCTTGCAAAGCCTTCCAAAATTTAGAGCAGAACCTCGGGTCTCGATCCGAAACAATCTCGAGCGGTACACCGTGATGACGGACGATCTCGGCAATATACACTTCTGCGAGCTTCTCCAAACTCCAAGTATCGCGAATTGGGACGAATCGTGCACATTTGGTCAAGCGGTCCACAATAACCCAAATACCGTTTCTACCATTCACGGTTCTAGGTAAAGCCATCACAAAATCCATCGATATGCACTGCCATTTCCACTCTGGAACAGGGAGTGGTTGTAGCAAACCTCCAGGCTTCTTGTGCTCGAGTTTCACCTGCTGACAAGTCAAGCACTTACTTACAAACTCTGCAATGTCCTCTCTTATATGAGGCCACCAAAAATGGAGCTTCAAATCCCGATACATCTTGTCACCACCAGGATGAATAGAGTACCTCGTCTTATGTGCTTCGGTTAGAACTTGCTTTCTCACCTCAGCATCACCAGGGACAACCCAGCGGTTCTTAAATTTCAGTGCTCCACTGGAATCCACAGAAAAATCTAGAGCCTTACCAAGATTCATCTTTTCTCGGATGCCAGCCACAAAAGGGTCATCCAACTGCTTCTCACGAATCTCACGGAAAAGAGTTGGCTCAGCAACAAGGGCATACAGGCGACCATCATAATCTTCATCCACAACATCAATAGACATCTTGGCAAAATCTCGGGACAACTTCTCAGGCAAGCTAGAACACGGAGACAAGGAATGAAGGATCTTTCTGCTAAGGGCATCAGCAACCACGTTAGCCTTTCCCTCACAATACACCAATTCAAGGTCATAGTCATTCACTAACTCGATCCAGCGTCTCTGTCTCGCATTCAGATCTTTCTGCGTGAAGAGATATCGCAGACTCTTATGGTCAGTGTGAACCTTGCATCTTACTCCGTACAAATAATGCCTCCAAATCTTCAAGGCATGCACCACAGCTGTTAACTCCAAGTCGTGGGTAGGGTAATTCACCTCATGAATTTTCAACTGTCTAGAGGCATAAGCGATCACCTTACCGTTCTGCATAAGGACACAACCCAAACCATTCTTAGAAGCGTCACAGTACACATCAAATCCAACGCCTTCTTCAGGTAGGGTCAGGATAGGAGCAGAGGTGAGCTTTCTCTTGAGCTCAGAAAAAGCATCTTCGCAAGCTTGACTCCACAGAAACTTATTCTCTTTCTTGAGTAATTGAGTCATAGGTCGTGCTAACTTAGAAAAGTCTTGCACAAATCTTCGATAATAGCCGGCAAGACCTAGGAAACTTCGGATCTCGCCAACATCTTTGGGACTTGCCCAGCTCTCGATAGCTGAAATCTTAGCAGGGTCAACCTTAATACCTTCCTTGGTGATAACATGACCCAGAAAAGCTACCTCGGAAAGCCAGAACTCACACTTGGAAAACTTAGCATACCACTTCTGATCTTGTAGGATGCCAAGAATAATCTTGAGATGTTCTGCATGTTCAACCTCTGACTTGGAATAAATCAGGATGTCATCAATAAAGACAACAACACACTGATCCAAATACTCCCTGAAAGTTCTGTTCATCTGATCCATAAAAACAGCAGGAGCATTGGTTAGTCCAAAAGGCATGACTTTGAATTCATAATGTCCATACCTCGAACTGAAAGCCGTCTTAGGAATGTCTGATTCACGGACGGGAATTTGGTGATATCCAGACCTTAGATCGATCTTGGAAAAAATGGAAGCACCCTTAAGTTGATCAAAGAGATCATCAATTCTGGGCAGGGGATATTTGTTCTTGATCGTAACCTTGTTGAGATCACGATAATCAATACACAGGCGCATTGAACCATCTTTCTTCTTGACAAAAAGTACAGGAGCGCCCCAAGGGGAAGAACTTGGACGAATGAAATCTTTCTCAATCATTTCATCCAATTGCTTGCGTAGCTCTTGCAACTCAGCAGGAGCCATTCTGTAAGGTGCTTTGGCGATTGGGCCTGTACCAGGCACGAGTTCAATAGTGAATTCCACATCTCGTTCGGGTGGGATACCTGGTAACTCCTCAGGAAATACATCTGCATAATCACACACTATGCGCACCTCTTCGAGCTTGGGGAGTTCAGCAGTTACAGTCACCGTACATAGAAATGCTTGGCAACCTTTTCTCTGCATTCTGATAGCCTTCATGGTAGAAATAATCTTGATACCCTTCTGTCTTCGACCACCACGGTAAGTCACTCGAACACCTTCGGGGGTCTTCAGAGAAATCTTCTGATCTCGACACTGAAATCTTGCATCATACTGAGCTAACCAGTCCATTCCCAAAATAACATCGAACTCAGCGAGAGGGAACTCAAGGAGAGTAGAAGGAAGAATAGTACCGGCAAAGAGAATAGGTACATTCTGATAAGCTTTAGAACAGTCAACGACTTCACCAGAAGGGAGGGAAATAGCTATAGGCTCAGCTAGACAGGGGGTTAAGGATAATTTTGGAGCCAGAGTAGAAGATATTACAGACGTGGAAGCGCCGGTATCAAATAATATATAAGCACTAACACCAGAAATCAGAAACATACCCGTAACCACATCAGGATTAGCCTCAGCGTCGGCACGGCTCATCACAAAGATGCGTCCCTTACGAGGAGCAGAAGTAGAGACAGCGCCAGCTGCAGTAGCGGTATTGGTTGTTGCTTTCTTTGGGCAGTAGGTAGAACGATGTCCCACTTCCCCACAGTGGAAACAGGTAATAGGGTTACCCTCACAAGTCAAACCCGGATGATAGGCCTTCTTGCATTTGAAACAGTTAGAATCCTTCTTGTTGTTGGGCTTCGAGTTGAAATTGTTTTTCTTGAAACCACTACCTGTAATAGCATACAGTAGAGTCAGAAATTTAGAGGAAAGAAAGTAGAAGAAGAAGAGAAAGGAAAAGTAATCCAGACCTCCAGAGTTGAACTTTTTTTTTTTTTGGTAACAATGTAAGTATATTGATTAATTGAACCAAAATTACAACTTAGTGCTGTCGGACACTCAAAATATAATCTTTCACGCCATTAATCTACTTATGACGTCTATATGCTTACACGGTATTGTACTCATCCTTTGTCTAATTCTAGCTCTAAGCTCTCTCTTGATCTGCATATAAACAATCTCAGGTCGAGTCACAGCCTCACTCAACCGACACTTATTTCTCTCAATCCACACATGATACCACATACTCACAATACCCGCTGCTAGGACTTGTTTGAATAGTTTTGATTTGTGTCGCAGGCACTTCCACCATTTGATAGTATCTACAGGCGGTATAGTAATACCCAACCAAGTGCTCAGGAGCATGAAGCAGGCTCTTGTATATCTGCAATCAGTGAACAAATGCACATGCGATTCACTGGCAGCCCCACACAAATAACAGTCTCCATCTACCACCATTTGCATTCGAGCCAATCGATCTTTTGTCAGTAATCTCTTGTGGCTGATAAGCCAAGCTATATAACAATGTTTGGGGATACTCATACGATTCTAAATACCCTGATACCAGTCCACTTTCTGTATTTTGCTATACAGCCACGCATATCCTTCTCTTACCGTGTAATCTCTCCCTTGTGCTAACAAAGTGGGAAAACAATGATTGTTGATGAATATCGATCGAACCCAGCAGATCTTACGCCAAGACCAACTGGAATTAGTCGAAGGATTATAAGTATGCCAATCTGCTTCCCTTAAATACACTCCATGAACCCATTTGACCCATAAGTGATCCGCCTTGCTCGTTACCCACCACGCATATTTGGCTATACAGGCTAAATTCCACAACTTGATATCTTTTAAACCAAGTCCCCCCTCCTCCTTTGGACGACAAACTGTATCCCAGCCAACCAATGGAGGTGAACTTCTTAGAAGAAGATGAAGAGTTATTCCCTGAATGGGTGAAAGGTCTTTTATAACCAGATGATGGGTTCATAGATTTTACCCGCTCAATCGAAGATTCCGCGTATAGCGCGGCATTATAAAGCTCATTAACAGTTGAGAGACTCCGGGGCATGTTGAGAGTGATATCGGCTCGAAGTCCTCCTCGATAAAAGAAAGCTCAGGAATTCTCATTGGGTAACAGATCTCCAGCATAATTCGCCAGAAAGTGAAACCGAGTGGTGTAAGCTTCAACCGACATGGTATTCTGGCTTAGAGTGTTGAATTCAGTCATCCTCTGACGCCTCAGCTCCTCGGGATAAAATCTCTGCTCTAAGAGAGCCTTGAACTGAGTCCAGTTGAATCCTGGAGTCTGAAGAGCAGTCGGGCCAACCTGGCTCCACCATCTGTCTGCATCGTCTGACAGGTACAACACAGCTAGGTCCACCTTCTGATCCTCGGGGGCGGAGTAAATTCCAAACTGTCTTTCCATCACTCGAAACCAACGGTTCATGACTTCAGGGTCCACGGAACCGTCATAATAGTCCAATCTGCTTTTAGCCATTCCTTCAGCAGCGTGAGAGAAGTTGAAGGGCCTCTGCTGGTTCCGGTTGTTCATCTCGTTCATAGCCTGCGCTATATTGCGTAGCGTGTCAGCCAGAGCTTCGATACCTCCTTGATCATTGTTGTTGTTGTTGTTGCGGTTGTTGTTGTTGTTGTTTCGGTTACCTCTTCCGGCCATCTTGAAGTTCACAAATAACAACATAAAATCAATGCTAATCATCGAGTTCAGGAACAGACAATCTTAACAGTTAAGTCCTTATCTATTTCTACCCATTTCTAATAATATCTTTATTTACTGTTTAAATAATTTACTGGTATTTTTCCCTAATTTCAGGTGTGTAAGCGTCGGGAGCAGTGATGCTCTGATACCAACTGTAATCCCCTAAAATTTCTAGCGCGATACAGTGGCGGAAACACTGTAGAGTCGGGATTAAAACACACAGAACTATGTCTTAATAAATTAAATTGGTAAAGTCAAACATGCGCCATACATAAAAATGGCTAAAATTTAAAACAATCCATAAAGAGGTTAAACAATCCTTAAAACATGATTATTAAAAGATCAGCAGGATCCAAGACTGCTCGCTAGCCCACACCCACCGGAAAATAAACACGTATACCTGCCATGTTAAAACATAACAGCCACAATCAGTGGGGAGCAACGTCAACGTTCTCCCAGCCGTATAACAGGATTTTAAAACAGTAATTACTAATATAGGAAAAATAGTAAAAGTGGAAAACAGTAAAACATCATATTAAAATAAGATATATTTGCCAACCTGCGCCAATTTATATCGATAATAAGTAAAATAATCAAAATGGCGTTATGGATAGGATTAATGTAGAATCTAGACTTTCACTAGGATAATACTAAAAACTAGTTTCGAGAACTTAGTCAAAACAAATTAGACTTTGGTCTCTAACTAGGCAACTCAACCATAACAGGACTGCGTGCAGCGAGGTCCTGGCTTAAGTAATGTACACCCCTCCTGGATACAAACCATATCCAGTTCAACCCGACGCGACTTATACGATGCGATATCTAAGTTTAAGGTAAATATACACTCTCCTGAACACAAACCATGCTCAGTTCAACAACCAATGCGCCCCATAAAGACACACCAGCCTTACAGTTGATGGCAAAACGTACATCCCAGACTATATTACTCTAAACCCACACTTGTCCTTATTCCATAACTCCAAAACAAACCATTATCGATATTTAAAAGATGTATTCATCATAAACAATATGAGGATAAAAGAAGTAAACATTTATATTCTAAAAGAGGAAACTTTCTATTTTAGGAAACTTCTATTTTAGGAAACTTCTATTTTTAGGAAACTTCTATTTTTAGAAACTTTACTAAAAATAGCATCATATCAAAGTAGTGAAAATATTAGTTCATACTAATACCACATTTTAGTAAACGATATAGATTTATAAAACTAATACTTTCGGCCTTAACGATATTAATTATTAAAGTAAGAACATTTGATTTTATGAAACTATTAAAATATCGTACAAGTGTTATAAAATGATTAGAAACATCTTAAATATTTTAATATTACTAATTAGGGTGTTTTCAAAAGTTATAAAGCTAAAATTCCCTAATTATTATTAGTTTCGACGATAAAATTATAAATAGGATTTTACGGCAAACATCAAATTAAATATTTGAACGTCTTTATTTAACCAACCCAACAAATATATTTAGAGTATGTTAAGGGATGATTTAACTCCTAAAGTTTCAGATTTAAATACTTTCAAAATTGCTGGAAAAATAATTCTTTTAGGTAAGACGAAGCAATTTAGCGATAAATCACAACTTGTCCGAAATCAATATTTATTAATTAAAGACTATAATAAATAGTACAAAAATTACGTAAAATAGTTAAATTATATTTATGGACATTCTGTCCAGAAAAGAAAATTTCCAGAATTCTAAAAACTCGGTTTTTAAAGCGTTTTCTCGTTAATCGTCCAATCTCGACAATAACGATTAATAAAAATAGTAATTACAAAACGATTTAAGTATTAATATCCAAAAATTATTATTACACTTTTAAAATCCTGATTTTACAGAATATAAATTTTCCAGATTTTTCCAAAATCCAGATTCAACAAATTTCAACAAAACCGTCATTTAAACCCGTTTTCGCAATTAACGATTTTATTAATAAACCTATCGTTCCTAACATTTTATTAAGGCACTAAAAATCATAATAATACATTTTAATATGAAATCATCAGAATCATAATTTTTTCCAGATTTAAACTAAAGACCAGAAATCGAGAATTTAAACAACAAACACGGTTTTAACGATAAACGATGATTTAAAGTGATTAATTAATTCATCCACTTAACAATTCCGAAAAATTATGAAAAAAATCAGACAATTCTATTTCACCAGAAAGTTTCACCACGTCAAAAATCAGATTAAAATAAAATGTTTAAGTACTAGAACTAAAAATCGGTTTTTAATCGTTTTTGTTCGAAAACGATAATAATTCAATAATCGATATCAAAAATATCAGAAAAATACTAAATTACTAAAAATCATCAAAAACAACAATTTTCCAGAATATAAACATATATTACATGTTTAGGCCGATTATTACGATTTTACACATTAATATAACAATTTAATCGTTAATCTCGTAAAAGCGATAAAAATATCGAAACATGCAAAATTTCAACTTTAAAAATTTTCCAGAATTCGTGACATACATATATTGCCAAAATAAAATATAAAAATATATACACGCAAATACTCAATTAAAATCTTGAAATACCGAGTAACATCGACGTTACCTCTACTCCAAGTCTGAATCAACGATATATTCGTCGGCTTCGGGATCGTCCAAAAATCCTACCAAACACGTAAATCATGGCAGAAAAATACCATGAGAAAACTAATAAAAAACAAGGTAAAAATTGATCGAAAATGACGTCGATTAATACCTTAACGAAGGAATCGGAAAGAGGATTATTATGACGATAAAAATGATGCGATTGGGACTTGAAATGGAGCAAAAATCAGCCTAAGGAGGGTAAGAAGTACCCGGCCAAAAGAGAGAAGAAAGAAGTGATGAATATTTTTGTTAATGCAAAAATGAATGTAGAGTAAAGGAGGAGATGGATGTTACTACACTTAAAGGAGTAAGAATGAATTAAGGCTTCAAAATGAGGAATCCAAAATGTATCTAGACCTATAGTTGGCCGGCCAAAAGGATAAGAGAGGGAGTAAGAAAAGTTTTGACATAAATGCTACCATGAATGAAAATGATTTACCTTATGTTTACGTTTTAATGTGATAAAATGAAACGTTTAAATAAAATGTAATAAAACTTGTGACCAAGAGCTTAGTCGGTCCAAAATGTGAGAAAATAGTCTCAAATAATTTATAAGTTGATAAAAAGTATAATCGTAAAATAGTTAAAGGCATTTCGAAGTAATTCGAGTAAACCTCGCGTAAGAAAATAATTATTCGCGAAGCTTCGTAATAAAATCATAAATGGCTTGTTTTTAGTAACTAAAATATATCTTAGTAGAAAATATTCCATAAACGTATTCAAACATTTTTAGGAAAAAGGAATAACTTAAATCCAAGCTTAAAAATGTCAATTCGGAGAGAAATAGAATTCCTCGCGGAAAAAATTACTTAGTTTACGAAGAAACCAAATAAATGGATTTAAAAGAATTTTAAATCTTTAAAATTAAAAATAGAAATTATTAAACTCAAAATTTAAAATAAAGCTTAGTAAAATGATAAAATATGAGGCCAAAAGTGACAGAGTTAAGACGAAGTCCTAACAAAAAGAATAAAATGCTTAGGAAAAATAGCGGGTGTTACATGTTAGGTGGCCCACCCCCCTACCGAGTCATGGTCCAACCCCTCGAGAGTCCAAGTCGTGTCTGTCAACTCGTCCTGTCACGTCCAGAGTCGAGTCTGTCGGTATGTCTCTCTTCAAATTCTCATTTTAAAATTTGCAAAAGTTAGCTATTTGAGAAAATCCTTTTCGACAAGATCAAATTTCAGTCTATTTAAACTGCAAATTTCTTTTCTACCCCTTTCAATTTTGAAAACATATCTCCTAGCACGTAAGTTGCTTTCAGGACTTTGATTTAAAAAAAAAAAACTAAGCAAAAATCACTTTCCCCAGCGCAAGTCAGTCTATAGATGCTAATTGCATTTCCTGTATGCTATCTTGTTATCTGCTATATTTGCTATTTCTACCTGTATATCTAACATTTCAGGTACCAGCTTGGCTTCCTAAAGGAACATCAAGTTTTTTTATTCCCCAGCGCCTGCGCAAACTCATATATCTCCCCAGCGGAAAGCCCTAGGCGACATTTTCCCCGTAATAGCACGGGATGGGCCCATATATAGGTGCACCCAGGACATATGCGACAAGTCCGATTCCCCACAGAGTTATCATCATCTGCTCAGGTATGATTTTTGTCTTATGGCTGGCGAGCCCTTCACGCAAGTCTAACGGACTATAAACGACCCGACCGGAAGTCTGCCAGGTTTTAATCTTCGATTGGCCTGGTAGCTACTCTGACTTTCACCTTGTCCAAGCCTCAGTCAGAGTGGGGGCTCTGTAGACATCCACATTTGGCCGTTAGGTGTTTATAGCAGTTTCCAAAAAAACACCCGATGATGATCGGACGCAAACATGTTTCTACGCGCTCGGATGTGGACTCAGAACCATTAGTTTTTGGCTTGGGCTTTTTACGGAGTACGAATCTCACAAAACCGACCTCAAATTCAGGCCCAGTGGGTCGTTTCCAATCAAATAAGACTAATTTGGGTCAAAACCGACACCGGAAATAAAACCGACTTTTAGCGATTGGGTCAAACCCCGGTCAAAGCCATTCCGAGACACAAAAACGGTTACCCAAACATCAAAAGTCCAATCCAAAAACAAGACCCACAAAAATACCCAACCCAAGGTCCAAAAACCGGGCTTTGCGCTGACCCACTCGAACGAGTGTCAGCCCACTCGATCGAGTGGGCCCTGAAGCAGGCCCGACTGCGTTTGCTTTGGGCCACTCGATCGAGTCAGCAGGTTACTCGGTCGAGTAGCTCTAGACGGGGGAGTTGGGTAATTCCTATATATACCCTCCCTTACAACACAAGTTAAACACTTTTTTTACCAACATCCTTTTTCATCCAAATCAACCATAATAAACCCCTCTACAACCCTAATCTTCACCTACACAATTCATCCTCTTCAACCTTAAACCTTAGCATCTAGGAACCCTAAACCACCATAACTCAATTTACATCAACCTCGATTCTCCCATGCTAAAGCCACAACTAACGAGATCTATCCGAGACTAAGAAACATGTAGGTTGAGGGTGCCAAATCCCGACTTCTTCTTCCTCTCTCTTCTTCTCGCGTCATTCTTTTTTCGTCGGTCGTTGTCATTTTTTTTTATCTTTTTTTCGTTATTCTATCGTCACATCTCTAATATCGATAATAATCTCTAGTATAAGATATTAAAATACTTGCTAATTCGTGTCGAATACGAGGGATGACGGGATAAGAAAATCCGAATATTACGAGGGTATCGAACCCAATGTTGACGGTTGTTTATCCCGACACCCCGAGTGTTTGATTGTTGAAGCAAGTCAACATCAATAATCGTTTTTATTTCGTTGCGTCGCTAGTTAAGTTTTTTTATTATTCGCGTCGTTATCATCATCATTCATCGCATCTTCATCAATTTCAAAGCTATTTTTAAAAACACTTTTTAATTAGAGTCGAAACCCGTTGATTTGGATCCGACATCACACAATCCGTAAGGATCTTTCGTGATGTCGGGATGCGGAGGGAATTAAGGTTTTAATTAAAGTAAATACAAAGCGTCAATCTATTAGATTCGATACCAACTCGATAGTTGGATGTCGAATTTAAACGATTTAGTTATTAAATCAAACTAATACGATTTTCGTTGATGCTAAAATATTTGTCACCTAATTTAATTCAATCGAATTAATACGACACTATAAACGCGGAGATCATTCATATCGTTTTAGTCCGATTTAAATCGACTTACAAAATCATATTTTCAAAACTTACTCTAAGTATTTGGTATTGGTCCTATAACCAAGCACCGGGTACAATGAGTAACACGAAATCGGGACCGAGAACAGTCCACCACGCGAGTCGCACGTACCTCGTGCGAGTCGCGTGGCTGCGCGAGTCGTGCCCTTCTTGCGCGGGTCGCATGGTTCCCTGAAAATCGTGACATAAAATAAGTTATTTCGTCTTAATTCAATTAGCAACAATTCTTCAAATTTCCTTTTTTAAAGCACACTCTAAATATTCGATATCGATATCATATCGAGCATAGAATATGGCGAGTATCAATTCAGGTCGAGTATAAATCTCATTATATTTCTACGCGACCTAATGAATTGACGATTTTCAAAACCGAAAGCAATTTCCAAATCAAAACCAAACGAACCATAATTCGTACAGGGGTCACTCGACCGAGTGTCATAGGCCACTCGATCGAGTGACATCCAAAAATCGAGGCAGAATAGTCTTTTGAGGACCACTCGGTCGAGTCCCGCAATGACTCGGTCGAGTGGCGACCTACTCGGTCGAGTCCCTTCGTGACTCGGTCAAGTAGCACCTCAAATTCTGGGCAGACACCTTTTTCGAGGCACACTCGGTCGAGTCCTTCAACGACTCGATCGAGTGTCCTCTCATCACGTCAAAACGTGAGCCCTAAACGTATTCCGAGCCTTACAAAATATTTTATGACTTCGGTCCACACGTGTCAAGTCCATCACGTGTCATACTACCTTTTCAAAACTCATGCATCATATTTCCTTACATCGTTCTATATCATTCCGTATTTCTTGCAAACCGTTATTATTGGTATACCGTTACTAACATGTTTGTTTCTATTTTTGTCGATTTATTTCCGCTATTCGTTTTATTGTACTAAAATGAACCCGCATGCTAAATACAACTTTGACGTTAAATTTAGATGCATTAAATCGACTTAGCAACCCATTCAATTATTCACATGTTTAGGTAAAACGTTGTTTGCATATCATTTTATCGTTCTACTAACGCGCGTATTCGAGAGTCAAACGATATCTTAGTAGAGGCCGCTAATGTGCGGGCGGGGTTAGGTGTTCTTTGTGAACTTCTCAACACGTACCCTCACCCCTTACTCAGAACCATGGTTTCCGGATATCCGAACCCATTGGCACACGAGAGTCATTCAATACACGGTATCCGATAATGTCGGTATCAATATCAAATGCAAAGGGACGAGCCCAATAAACTCTGACATCCGAATGGGCCATACTTTGTTCACGGCCCACTAAGATATAGAGTGGGTTCGAACGGGCTCGAACTCCCACAAAGTTCGGTGGCGACTCCACCTCGATTTAAATTTCAATTCGACCCATTTCATATGGAGATTCATTCGCCTCCTAAAATCCGCGCGTGGCCGCGTTGGGGTGGACCTATGTCATGTCCACAGATGGAGTGGAGAGAAAGAATGGAATCAGGTTTTGAATTACACCCTCAACCTACATGCTTAAATATGTCGGAAACAAACTCGTAAAATAGTGGCTTTGGTACGGGAGCGTCGAGAATATAAGAGAGTTTTGGTGTGTATGATTAGGGAGGGGATTTGACGAGTTTTGCTCTCGGGTCTTTGACGAGTTTTGATCTCGGGTTTTCTAGTTTATGCCTAGAGGGGATGTCGGGGTTGGAAGGTGTATAGGTTGCTTAGGGTTGCTGAAAAATTTTGTGTAAAAATTGTTGAAGGGATGGGGTATTTATAAGAAATATACTCAGGTTTAGGGATAAAATTTTATCTCTAATTGAAGAGCTTTAGTAGCTTGGGTTATCTTCTAGAAGCGACGCAGCTGATATTTTTGTGTCGGTTTTGACCCAAATTAGTCTTATTTTATTGGAAACGACCCACTGGGCCTGAATTTGAGGTTGGATTTGTTATATTTGTACTCCTTAAAAAGCCCAAGACAAATACTACTGATTTTGATCCCATATCCGAGCGCGTTAAAGCACGTTTGCATCCGATCATCATCGGGTGTTGTGTTGGAGACCGCTATAAACACTAGCAGCCAAATGCGGGTGTCTACAGAGCCTCCACTCTGACTGAGGCTTGGACAAGGCGAAATTCAGAGTAGCTACCAAGCCAATCAAGGATTAAGACCTGGCAGCCTTCTGGTCGGGTCGTTTATAGTCCATTAGATTTGTGTCAAAGGGCTCGCTACCCATAAGATAGAAATCATATCTGAGTTCTGTTATCTGGGATAGCTCCGTGGGGACTTGCTTTTGAAGTCATGGGTGTACCTGTATGCAGACACATCCCATCTCGGAGCTGCGCGAGGACTTACTTCTAAAGCCCTGGGTGTATCTGTTTGCAGACACATCCCATCTCGGAACTACGCGAGAAATTGCTTCTGAAGCCCTGGGTGTATCTGGTTGCAAATACATCCCATCTCGGAATTACGCAGGAACTTGCTTCTGAAGCCCTAGGTGTATCTGGTTGCAAATACATCCCATCTTTGGAGGTAATAATTCAGGAGAGATACCGCCTCGGGTTTTCTGCTGGGGAGTAAAGGAGCTGCGCGGGGACTTGCTTCTGAAGTCCTGGGTGTACCTCTTTGCAGACACATCCCAATTTGCATCCGAAATTTAGGTGAAATGCCGACTCACGCTGGGGAGATAAAAAAACTTGATGTTTCGTTGGGAAGCACAAGCGGGTACCTGAAATGTTAGATACATAGGCAGAAACAACAAATATAGCAGATGACAAGATAGCACATAAGAAATGCAGTTAGCACCAATAGACTGGCTTGCGCTGGGGAAAATGGCTTTTGATTCATTTTAAAATCGAAGTCTTGAAAGCAACTCACGTGCTAGGAGATAGGCTTTCAAAATTGAAAAGGGTAGAAAAGAAATTTGCAGTTTAAATTGACCGAAATTGTGACCTTGTCGAAAAAGATTTTCTCAAATGGCTAAGTTTCGCAAATTTCAAAGCAAGAAATTGAATAGAGAGGCATACCGACAGACTCGACTCTAGACACGACAGGACAAGCTGGCAGACACGACAGGTCAAACATCGAAATGGGAAGGATGTGTTTTAGGGGGATTGCAGTAGTCTGTAATGAGACTGTTTCTGCAAAACTGAGCAGTAGCAGTGCTGTAGACTAGTGTTCTTTTGAATTCTTGGTTTCGGGATACGTTGCCAAAGTGGGTGTTGCTTCAAGTCCCTAACAGATTCTTGTCTTTGACTAAGCCGAGTAATAGGACACTCTATAGAAAGGAGACTAGTTTTTGAAAGTCTTTGGATTTTGTGAGTGGATGGACAACTTCTGTCTAATAGAAGCCCCCAGGACGACAAAGCTAACTGTTGAGAACTGATAGTGTCGTGATAGGAATGATGGTGCTTTTTTAAATTTGTGTCAATGTGGGTGGTTGTGCCCTTGTTGAAAGGCTGCCTACGTATTCACATGTAGTGAAATCAAACCTAGTCGTAGTTCAGTGAATTGAAAGATTGTTATGGTGCCTAGTTTATTAAGGCTTTGTGTGTAACTAGCCATAACGATGATGTAGGCTAGGTGCATTCTCAATGATGTCTTGATCGAAGGGCTAGAATGGTTAGGATGTTGATCCTGTGACTGTGAGCATTCTCTATGGTAGCCCCCAGAGGTGGTGTGAACTATTTAGGCATGTTCTATGCCGACCGCAAATTGAGTTCCCGTGTTTGGGGTTGGTAACTGGTTCGGATAATTTTGGAAATGTGGAGTTAGGTCGCAAGTGGCTTCGATGATTTGAAATCTGGAGCTCGATTTTGTGGAGCTAAAGCTTCTAGGGTAAGGTATTGTAATGTGGTAGGAAAGGGGGAAGTCGAGTAAAAATGACTCGAACTTCGATTGAGGTAAGTTTGATAATGCGGGATCTGATTTCCATGTCTGGCCCTAATGGTTAGGGTGTATCCTATGGAGCTTGAATCCTCAAAATTTCGGGCTGTCTCTTAGCCTAGGTCTCGAGAAGGTCTTGAGGGTTGTAATGTGGGAAGGCTAAATGTGATGTTAGCTGACCAGCCTGATTGTCTCTTCCCTATTGGATGGTATGGGCATTGACAATTTTTGAATTGACCGTACCTCGGTCATGGAACCTTCACTTGAGTTGGATGTTTTTTGAATTTTTTTGGTTGACCTCTTATCCCCCGGTCATAGAATTCTTCATTCGAGTTGACCGTTTAACCTCGGTCATGGGTGCCTCTTTTTTTATGATGGTCTGCTTTTTTGTTTTGACCTTTTGCTTTTTCCTTGGACTTTTGATTTTTTTTTGTCCAGTTTATTTTTTCCTTTTTTTTGCACTGCTACTTCCCTACGGTGTTGTGGGTGGATTTGAGGTTGGGCCCGTTGGTTGGGCTAGGCTTTTGGAGCTAAGCCTTTGTAAGGTGTGAGCATAGTTGGTGTTTGTGTGAGTGCAACTCGCGATGGAGTATCTACGGTAAACATGGTGTATTGGATCTCGGTATTGTCATCATAATTCCGAGCAGGCTTGGTGGGAGCATCATCCCGAGTTGGGTATTTTTTTGGCATCAAGTCTATAGAGTCACGATGCTTCTTTTTTCTTCTGGTCAGACTAACGCTTAAGGTAGGGATTGCCCGTAGGGGTGTAAACGAGCCGAGTTGAGCGCGAGCCTGGGGATACTTGGCTCGAGCTCGAAAAGAAAAAGGGGAGTCTCGGCTCGAGCTCAAGCTCGTCGAGCTTCAAAAACAAAGGCTCGAGCTCGAGCCCGTTAACTCAACTCGTGGCTCGAGCTCGACTCGTGGCTCAGGAAAAGGCTCGACTCCGGGCTGGAGTTGAGCTCAACTCGCGGGCTCGTGTTGAGCTTGACTCGCATGATGTGTTGGGCTGGAGCTTAAGTGCTCAACTTATTTGAGTTTTTGACTAATGAAATTATGAGTAAATTATGGTAATTTGGGGTTAATTTGGTTTAGTAATATGAGTAAATTATGGTAACAACTATACGGGCAAATATTTAAGGTAATATGAGTAAATTACGATTTACTTTCTTTTTTATGAACAATATACGATTTTTTTTAAGGTATATTCGATTTAGGTAGCGGAAAGGAAACTGTAGTTTTAAAATAATATCGAGCCGCTCGCGAGCTATTCGCGCCGAGCCATGTCTTGCTCGGCTCGACTCAAAAATGATCCGAGCTGAGCTCGAGCCCGAGCCGAGCTCATACGAGTCGAGCTTTGACCCGACTTTGACCGAGCCGATCTCGAGCTGCTCGCGAGCCGTCTCGGCTCATTTACACCCCTAGGGATTGGTCAGTCTTATTGGAAGGGTGTTTATTGTGGGAAATGGGCTTGCCTTCCATCTTGAACCAAACTAGGAGACTACCTAGATTTGTCATAGGATTCGATACCGCTCCTGCTAAGGGTAGTTATGTGGCTTTCTATACCAGACACGGAACAGGTAAAGCAAAACACGGGTCTTAGTTCCCTGCAGTCATTATAGATGTGCCTATATTAGTCACGTGCATGTGCTCACAGTGCATGATGGTGTTCATCATGTTCTTGGAAACGCATAAGGAAAGCATATATGAGATATTGAAAAGCTGATTTTATTGAATTTTGAAAAGAGGACAGAATACAGTTGACTCTGACTCTGACTTTGAAATTGAAAGAAAGAGTACATCCTAGACTCGGACTCAGACTGGACTTAAATCAAATTCGGATTTTCGAATGCTCGGTTGGTTGTTTTTGTAAGGTCTTTGATTGGAGAGAAAGACAAGTGCCATGACTCGCCTAAACTCGGCTTCGCGCAAATGCAAGAGAAGGAGTCAAACTAGACATGGTCCGACGCAACGAGAATGACTAGGATTCTCGGACCGGGGTACTCGAACGCTGACCTAGACAAAGTAACGACCCTGGATTGGACTCGACCATGATACTTGAGCTGCATGAGGGTGAGTCAGAAAATGGGGCGACCGTGTTTGATTGCATCGCGTGCTCGGACCAACCATGGAGACCTAAACTTTTAGGAGATTCGAGTGCTCGTAGCATGTGTACGACTCGAAGAAGGCATCATAAGGATGCCGGTGTATGATGAACGTAAGGTACCTCTTAAGGTGACCGTGGTTGACTGCTCGGGTGGAGGATAGCCCCCAAGTGAGACTAAAGACTCTGATAGGACTCAGATGGTGTGGCATTTGAATGACTCGAAAGTGACACACGTGAGACACCACGTGTAGGACATGACCCTTAGAGCAACCGTGATTGATCGCTCTGTTGAAGGGTAGCCCCCGGGTGAGACCGAGGACTCTGATAGGACTCAGATGGTGTGACATCTAAGTTATTCAAAAGTGGGGTACGTGAGACACCACGTATAGGACATGACCCTTAGAGCAACCGTGATTGATCGCTCTGCTGAAGGGCAGCCCTTGAGTGTGATCGAAGGTTTTGTTAAGACTCGAATGTCGGACGAGTGACCCTTAGATGTAAGGATCACAGACCTTTTGTTATATGGCTATGCCTTGTAAAAGGTTGACTCGGCCTCGAGGAAAGGCAGACGGTGTAAGGGAAGAAACTCGCGATGTGAGATCGGCAGAGTTTCGATGCTAGAGACCCTCGACTTAACTCGAATAAGGATGACCTTGTGATTAGGGTAGATCCTTAAGTTAAAGGATTCTTGAATAACGGATTGAAATATGGGCGAAATTCCCTTAGGAAAGGTCGTGGGGACCGTCCTGCTAGAGGGAAAGATCGTGTGGAACTTTCTAGTTAGGACTCGAGTGTATAGACGAACCTTTCATTTACGAGTGTATGACTTGTGTTGGTTGGTTATGCCTTTAGAATAAGGCGGACTAGGATGGGAGAGAAACCCGTGATGTAGGATCGACGGAGTTTCGACGCTAAAGACCTTCGACAAATCATGAAAAGACCGACACACGATTATGGTAGGTCCTATCATAAGAAAGGTTTTTGGAAAGGTTGACTTCCTAAATAAAGAGGTTTTTGAAAAGAGGTTGAATTTCGAAAAATTCGGAGGATGGTCCTTACTTTTGAAATTGGCAGCGTGCCGACAGGACCGAACTTTTTGAAAAGTTGAATATTCTAAATTTTGAAAATTTGAATATCGGAAATAAATTTCTGAAAATTTGAAAAATAAAAAACGGGATCCTGAAGATTTGAAAATCGAAAACGGCATCTCGGAGATTTGAAAATCGAAATGGAATCACGATGATTTGAAAATCGTAATGGAATTTTTGAAGATTTGAAAATTGAAATGGAATCTCGAAGATTTGGAAATCGAATTTGAATTTTGAAAATTCGAAAAAAATTGAATAGGGATCGGAAATTTGAATATTGAAATGGATAGCATGTCGGCTAGAAAATATGCTTGTTTTGAGTCTAAATTTCGGCAGCATTCCGATTTTTTGAAAATTGGATATTTTTTGAAAAGATGCATTTTCGAAATGACGGTTTTTGGAAATGGCATGGAAATCAAGTAGCACATAGTCACGCAAGCATTATAACGACGCCATGTATGCTTTACACTAAGTCTTGGTCGGTCGAAATATGATCTATACCAGTGCGCATGGCCTTTTCGAGAAGCGGGACAGACTTCCTAAGTCAAGCTGATCTTAAAACATGCCGCGAAACCCATATGAATTAGCCATGAACACCTTGACATAACCAATTTGGAATATATCACGGTATAGTGGGACGTTGGTCACAAGTAACCGGCCAGGTAAAATTGGGGTTATGCATGAAGCGTAAAACTAAAGCGAGTATTGTACTAATCGAACGATTTCTCCTCGAGTCTCACCCTGAGGATCCCGATGGTAAGTTACACATCAGTCTTTCCCAGTGGAGTCGCCAAATTGTGAACATGACATAGGTCCACCCCGACGCGGCCACGCGCGGGTTTGGGTAGGCGAATGAATCTCGTGTGAGATGACTCTCGGGTTGAAATTTAAATCGAAGATGGAGTCGCCACCGAACTTTGTGAAAGTTCGGGCCCATTCGAACCCACTCTATATTTGATGGACCGTGCACAAAGTACGACCCACTTCGATACTAGAGCTTGTGGGGTTCGTCCCTTTGCATTACGATACCGATGCCGAGTTTACGGGTACCGTATATCGAATGACTCTCGTGTGCCAATGGTTTCGGACATCCGGAAACCATGGTTCTGAGTAAGGGGTGAAGGTACGTGTTGGGAAGCCCATGAAGGACACCCAACCCCGCCCGCTCTTAGCGGCCTCTACTTAGATATCGTTCGTTTTTCGTGTACGCGTGCTAGTTTGACGGTTGAATGTTATGCAAACAAGACTTTTTAACTAAACATGTGAATTATGTTTAACTACGTCATTTTAATGCATCTAAAATAACGTCGAAGTTATTTAGCATACGAGGTTCGTTTTAGTACAATAAAACAAACAACAAAAATTAAAAACGCGAAAATAGATTACAAATAGGTTGGCGGAATACAACCTGGAAATACAATACGACAAACAAGATTATAATAAACGATAAAACAACAATAATAAGTAGACTAGACGATTAGCGAATTGTACGATACATGGTTTTGAAAGGAGTAAAGCACGTGATGAACTTAACACGTGATGACCGAAGCTGTTAAAAAAAAGATTTATCGAGGCTTGAAATATGTAGAAGGATCACGGTTTTGGCGTGACAGAGGCCACTCGATCGAGTCATGGGAGGGACTCGATCGAGTGCCTCTCAGAAAATCCTCCTGCCTCTTATTTGGGATGCCACTCGATCGAGTGGGCTACGACACTCGATCGAGTGCCCCCCGTCTGCGCAACCGCTCGGAATTCGGTTAACATAGTAATTCCGATTTTTAATATTTGAATTGATAACTAGCCGAGTAGCGTGAAAATATTATATAATTTAAACTTGACTCGGTTTACGACGCTCATAATGTAAAGTTTACGATTACGAGATTGGTTATCGATTATTTTGGGAAAGCGTTATAAAATCGATTTGAATTTGGTTAGGACGAAATTGATTCCTTCCACGTCACGACATCGTATTAATCCCTTCGGATTATGTGATGTTCGATTCGACATCAACAGGTTTCGTACTAAGTCTTTTAAAAACGGGATCGAGTACATCTAACGACAAATATACGTGATCGCATTACGCCCTTGAGTGTTTAGGGCGGCGCTCCTCAAAAGGGTGTCACCTCTGTTACGACTCGTAAAGGGATTAAAAGGATCTTAAAACGGGATTTGTCTTTAGATATACTCGATGCAAAATTGCTTTAAATATTATATAATTATATATGATGCTAATAATGATGATACGAATACTAGCAACGAAATAAAATAAAATAAATAAAATTCAAAAAAAGAAGACGAAAAAAAGAAGAAAGAAACGAGATGGAGAAGAGAGAAAGAATGGAATCGGGTTTTCAATTACACCCTCAACCTACATGCTTAAATATCTCGAAAACGGACTCGTAAAATAGTGGCTTTGGTACGGGAGTGTCGAGAATATAGGAGAGTTATGGTGTGTATGATTAGGGAGGGGATTTGACGAGTTTTGCTCTCGGGTCTTTGACGAGTTTTGATCTCGGATTTGCTAGTTTATGCCTAGAGGGGATGTCGGGGTTGGAAGGTGTATAGGTTGCTTAGGGTTGCTGAAAAATTGTGTAAAAATTGTTGAAGGGATGGGGTATTTATAAGAAAAATACCCCGGTTTAGGGATAAAGTTTTATCTCTAATTGAAGAGCTTTAGTAGCTTGGATTCTCTTCTAGAAGCGATGCAGCTGATATTTTTGTATCGGGTTCGTCTTTGATCGGGTTTTGACCCGGTCGCCAAAAGACGATTCTATTTCCAGTGTCGGTTCTGACCCAAATTAGTCTTATTTTATTGGAAACGACCCACTGGGCCTGAATTTGAGGTTGGATTTATGAGATTTGTACTCTGTAAAAAGCCCAAGCCAAATACTACTGATTTTGATCACATATCCGAGCGCGTTAAAGCACGTTTGTGTCCGATCATCATCGGGTGTTTTGTTGGAGACCGCTATAAACACTAGCAGCCAAATGCATGTGTCTACATTATTATTATTATTATTGTTGTTATTATTATTATTATTATTATTATTATTATTATTGTTATTATTGTTATTATTGTTATTATTGTTATTATTGTTATTATTGTTATTATTATTATTATTATTATTATTATTATTATTATTATTATTATTATTATTATTGTTATTATTGTTATTATTGTTATTATTGTTATTATTGTTATTATTATTGTTATTATTGTTATTATTGTTATTATTGTTATTATTGTTATTATTGTTATTATTATTATTATTATTATTATTATTATTATTGTTATTGTTATTATTGTTATTATTGTTATTATTGTTATTATTGTTCTTTGTTGTTGTTATTGTTATTGTTATTGTTATTGTTATTGTTATTGTTATTATTATTATTAAAAAAAACGGAACTTGCATTAAACGCCAGAACAAATTATAAGAAGTTAGAGGGAAGCCGAGATACTATCTGGGCCCCCACTCCCTTAGCGATTGCAAAGCTAATTCTAGTGAAAATATGAACTGCGGCACGCGCTCCAGCATCTTGTGATAAAGCGAATTTCCGAATCCGCTGGAGCAGAGAAACAACATCCGTGTCGAGCTCGCCGAGAGAGGAGAAGGAGAAAGGTAAGAAACCATACCCGATCGCCGTGCAGCGTGCCTGATACTTGGCACACTTACGACGGGCAGCATCAGCAACGACCCGTCCCGGCTCAAAAGCGGTAAGGCCAGACTGAGTCAAAAGTTTTTTATTATTATTATTATTATTATTATTATTATTATTATTATTATTATTATTATTATTATTATTATTATTATTATTATTATTATTATTATTATTATTATTATTATTTAGCTTCATTTTCATTCACATTTCATTTTATTCCTAGTTTATTATTTAGGGTAGGCAACTTGCTACAATGTGTAATTATTATTCTGTAGTTTTTCTGTAACGTGAAATCACTTAAAGGGAATATGGAACCCTAAAGGTCACTCTCGGTCTGCAATCCGACTTTCCAGCAACCAAGATATCTCATTAAATCTTTCGTATTAAAATATAATAAATGATCAACACATATATTCCCCTCTTAAATACACTTCCCACGAACAGTTCTTCATCCCATTATCTCTCTTTAAAAATCGTCCAACTCTCTCTCTTAATAAATTCATTCTTTAATCAAGAAAGGCCAAAAAAACCCTCACCCTAAGAAATTGAGGCTTATCGACATGATAATTTGAAGTTGATTGAAGACTACGAGCGAGTAATGAAACTCACCCGTCAACATCAGTTAACGTTGATGAAGGTAGTTGTGACCACTCTGGAGTATCGTAACCTTGCTCTAGAATTAGAAGCTCCTAGTGTACAGGAAGCAACAGATGCTTCCCTTGACATGCTCATGGAGTTCTACAAAACATGCGTCATCAACTTGAAGTATCACGGGAGATGATTAGCCTTTACAAAGAGCATATTAGTAAAATTTAGGGTTTTATTATGGTTCTTCCTGTCAATATATCTGTGGTTGGTAATATTAGTTTCTTCATAGTCATGTTGATGTTTTTAGTTTTTTGGATGTGGTTTAGTCTAAGAAATACCATTTTTTAAGTCAATTCGACTGATTTTAGTTAGGGATGGCAACGGACCGGATCCGCATGGATCCAGATCCAGATCCGCACTTCTAGTAGCGGATCCGGATCCGACGGATCCCAAAAATGTAGATCCGGATCCGCGGATCCAATTTCTTACTTAAATTCTACAAAAATTTTAATTAATATGTATTTGCGACCATATTAATTTTCATAATTTTACAAATAAAATTGAATATAAAGATTCATAATCAAAGATTAATAAGCTAAAAGAAAAGAGTCTTAGAAATAACCAAAAAAACACAAATTCTAAGTTTTTTATTATTGTTAATTTTTTAATAAAATGGATTTGCGGATCCGGATCCGGATTTATTTATTAAGATCCAGATCCGGATCCGTTTAAAGATAGCGGATCCGGATCCGGATCCATATCCAACGGATCTCAAAATTTAGGATCCATATCCGATCCGTGCGGACCGGATCTTTCGGATCCGGATCGGATACCGAATCCGTTGCCATCCCTAATCTTAGTTGAAATGGTTGATTTGACAAAAAAATGATGTATTTTGTTCAAGAAGGCAATCAATTAAATCCTAATTTGTAGTGTTTAATTTTTTGTTTATTTTTTTTATGGTGCTAAAAAGAGGGACTAACCCAAATTTCTAGTTTTTTAAGCGAAGCATAATATTTCAGTATATTTAAAAGTAGAAAGTAAATCAGTCGATTATGTGGACGTCCGTCCGCAGCGCCCGGCGCCCCGCGCGTGCTCGCGCGGGACCGACCCGGTTTTCAACGTGTGGCGGCGGCCACCCACGCGGCCCCCTCCCTACCGGGGGGTCGGTCCGATCTCGCATACGGGGCGAAGTGTCGGACCTCAATTTGGATGACGATCCGGACTTGTACTAGACGGGTCCGGGCACCCGTGTTTCCGTTTGGGAATCGAACGAGACGTGGTTGTAAATGTTTAAAGGCCGATTCATTTGGTAAGGCAACCTTTTTAGTGAACTGAATTCGTTGCCGATTTAGGGAATCGCCACCGAGTCAATTATGGGGACTCGGAAACCGTTCAAGTCAACTTTGATCCCTTACCGGCTCAAAGTTGAGTGGCACGGGACTTAAAGATAAAGACTTGTACCCTTAAGCCCTCCATGCCTGGAATGACTCTCATTGCCCATGGTTTCGGACATCCAGAAACCGTCGATTCTGAGTAAAGGGTGAGGGTACATATTGGGAAGCCAACATCCGATAGATGTCAACACCTAATCCCGCCCGCACTATAGCGGCCTCTACTAATCAATCGGTGGGCTGATTTCCTAGTTCTTTTGTTGTGGTGGAAGTGCTGTAACATCCGTTGTTTTACCCCTATGCTTAGCTACGTCGGTTCTTTTAAGGACAGATAAGTTTTATCGTCAAAATAGTAGTGTTTACGTTCTTTGCATGCGATTTCACGTGACAAGCAGGCCATGAAAAGATGCATATTGGAGAGTAGAGAGTACTATGTATTATGCGTATTAGCAAATCAGATTTAGCGTGATAATACGGATATTAGTCATTCTCGTGGTATACCTTACCTGGTGTCCTGCTTAAGATGCGTCGGTTTGATATTAATAGAGATGCATCGAACCTAATAAGGTGAGCACCTGGACTAATATGGAATCCGACCATCACTTTGTTTAGTTTTAAGTTATTTTACGTTTCGAATTTCGTGTTAGGTGATTTAGCATGCGATTATAAGGTCATAAAAGCAATAAATCATACGAAACACTCTAAATGCGAATGTAAGTAAATCACATCGTGAGGAGTTGCACCCTCGGAGTATACGCTAAACGGGACTTGATGCATAGATAGTTTTGAGAACGGATCTCGGAATTACTCGGGTCTATTTAGGGTGTTTTAGTATTTGTTGTTGAAGTTGGGACATTACGTATTTTAGTAGATGCTTGTGGGCCTAGCGCCCACATCTAGTGTTGTCGTAATGTATAATAATAAAAAGTACAAATATGGAAAGTTTTGTTTAGATAAAAACCTTGTGACAACTTGATCAACAGGCGGATCTTCCTAGCTTGACTAGTGACTTCGGCAGAACCCCGTTACCGTTTGACCTTCCCGCGGCTACTCCGGCAGAGCTTCATCACTAAGAACTAGTTCTGCGGCTAATCCGACAGAACCTGGGTACTAGTTTTGAGCTAGTCGATCACAGGCACCTCGGTATCGAGTGGAGTGCTCGAAGGTGAGGAGTAGCGTCGATGTCGCTTTTTTATTGGAACTACGATCGAGTGGATCGTTTGCCTCGGGTGTCGGAGTGCGAGCCCTTAGCGAGAGTTTTTGAGGGAGAAGAAAGAATTGAATTATGTGTCGAATGAATGAGGCGGAGGGAGTATTTATAGGTGTTTTCGGCCCTCGTCGCTCATATGGACGCGTGACTCGGGGCGCACTAGGACTCAGGCGCCTGGGTCCGAGCGTGGGGAGACCCAGGCGCGTCAGGTGGGGCGGTTTGAGTTTTGAGGATACGATTTTGATACTTTCCAAAACCGAGAGGCGGGTGTATGATATCTTGCTTGGTCGCGAAGGCTTCCCCACGGCTTGAGCTAGCGCCGTGGGTTTCGTGGGCCTCGGGTATTCATCCCGAGGCTCGCTTGACTCGGTGTTGACTCGGTTCGAGTTTCGGGGCCGAATCAGGGTCCCGGTGTCGGAATTGACTCTAATTAGTGTCTATGTGTTAATTTTAATTTTTCCGAGTAATTTTTTGGTTCGTTCTATAGGAAAACTATCTAAAACATCGCGAACCCGTGTCGCGTTGCAGTCCTATCGTCATCGGTTGTTTGCTGAGCACTTCTGCAGCCACCAGGTCCAAATTTGGGTGTCTACAGAAGCCCCCACTTTGACTGAAGTTTGGACAAGGCGAAAGTCAAAGTATAGCCACCCAGGTCAATCGAGGATTACGACCTGGTGGCTGTCTGGTCGGGTCGTTTTAAGTCTGTTGGACTAAATGGTGAGGCTCGACAGCCAAGGATGAGAAGTCATACCTGACGTCTTCGCTTGTGGTTGATCGCTTGGGGCCCGGGCTGTTGCTTGACATCTTGTTCTTGATTCTTTGTGTGCGTGCGCTTTGTCTTCTTCAGTTTATTTAGAGGTTTTGTTTAATTTTAAGTGTTTTTTTTTGCGCGCTAGCAACGCATTAAGTTGGCCTTTATTTGTACGAGTATATTTTGGGCCGCTTGTGAACTTATAAAATGTTCGAGGGCGTTAGTCTCCTCTCGAGCAATCGTCTTTGGGATGCTTATGATCCCTAGGACAAGATAAAATGATATAAAACTATTCGAGGGCGTTAGTCTCCACTCGAATTAAAGTTGCTGTGGAGGTATAAGACTTCTTCTAGGGCGTTAGTCTCCTCTCGAATAAAAATTGCTGTGGAGGTATAAGACTCCTTTGAGGGCGTTAGTCTCCTCTCGAATAAAAATTGCTGTGGAGGTACAAGACTCCTTTGAGGGCGTTAGTCTCCTCTCGAATAAAAATTGTTGTGGAGGTATAAGACTCCTTCGAGGGCGTTAGTCTCCTCTCGAATAAAAATTGCCGTGCCTTCGGGATATCTCTGACCCTCGGGCAAAAATGTTGTTGCTGTGCCTCCGAGATATCTCTGACCCTCTGGCAAAAATGCTGTTGCTGTGCCTCCGGGATAACTCTGACCCTCGGGCAAAAATGCTGTTTGTCTATTCATTTTAGTTAAAATGCTGGCTTTGTGAGTTTGTCTTAATTTGTTTTGCAGGCTTGTCTTATTTTGTTCGGGTTTGTTCTTCCTTTTATTTCGATTTTAAGTTTGTTCAGAGTTTGCTTGTGTTAGTCCTGGTTGTTTCGTTACGCGTCCGGATGTAGCGTCAAGTGCTTGTTTATTAGTTGGGAGTGTGTGTTATCGATGTTAATTAGTAGTTGTTCCGTTATTGTTATTTTATTTTGTCTTAGTAGGTGCATGTTTTATATTTATTGACCTTGAGTTTGCTTGCTTAAGTATTTATTGGTGTTTTTGATTCAATCCCTTGCGGGCGGTTACGTTAAGTTAAGTTTATCTCTCTCGAGTGGCTGCGTTAGACTAACCCTGGTCTACGACTTTCTTCGGGAACATTTTTGACTATCCCTGGCCCATTGATGAGTGATCGTTTGGGTTTGGTGACTTTCTGCCTTTAAATTACCAGACTTGATATGTAAGATCTTACTGAATGCACAATGGTGTTTGCATTAGTTCTTGGGCTTGCATTTGCTTAGTGGGTTCTCACGGGAATGTGCTAAAATAATAATCCCTTGGGATGTAAGTTGAGTGATTAGGGACTTGCTAGGCTAACTGGTTGCTTCAGGTGCTTTAGGGTTGTGGATTTGCCCTTTTTTTTCGTTTTATCATGCGGTCAAGCGCAAGCATCCTTATTAATTAAGGCTCTCGTGTTCGTTCATTGCTGGTGGTCGATTTCGACTAGAGGAGGTTGTAAGGCCTGCCTTATGGGGCTTGAATTTACTCCTAACTCCCTCGATTGGCTCCTAGGACGGTGTGTGCTCGTCCGGTTAGGTTTTCGGTAGTGATTGAATGAAGATTGGTTCAGGCTAGGGGCACTATTTGTCGGAGGATGCATTAGCGAGTTACCTGCGCCTTGCAGATGTGAGTTTCTTTCTTATGATTTGCTTTACTCAGTAGCCCCATAGGTTTAGGATTATTGGAGTATCGGTTTGGTTTTATCGCTTGTTTTGTCCTATGGTTTAGTATTCGCTTTCCTTTGGACCGGTTCGCTTTTCTTTTAGCTGATTGACTTGCCTAATGCTGTTCAGCCCCCAGTCTTCCCCTGGACACCACTCAGGGTCGATGTGGTTGGGGTAGCCTTTACTGAACCCCTCCCCCTTGTTCTGCTGAGGGGATGGATTCCGAGATTGAGTGGCGAGACCGGGTGTACTGGGTGAGTTTTTTTGCGTTCTTCGCTTGGGTTCTAAGAATTAGGGTCAGTTGCCTAACTTCTAAGGTTTTACTTTTCAGGTTTCGTCATCTTGCCATCAGCGGTTGTGGCAGGCTGCCAACTGCTTCCGGGCTTATGCCTCGAGGGTCTCTCGTGACACTCCGGGGCCTCGATTAGTGAGTTTACGTGACTAAGGTGGCTTTCTAGGCTGTTTGTGTGCTTTCCTAATGCTTGAGCGTATTTGTAGGATGTTCCGGATATGGTGGGGCAGTTGGAGACTCGGGTGAGCGAGCTCGAGGCGAGAGAGGTTGAGGCACACCGGCTCATGCAATCTCGAGCTGAGCCTTCTTGAAGGAGCAGCTGGCTCGTTCCCGGGGTGAGACCCCAGCTCAGGGTGAGGCCAGGCATCAAGTCGAAAGGGAGGCTGAGGTCGATGCTGAGGCTACGGGTGCTATGGAGGAGGCTGGAGGGGTTCCCGAGATGGCTACCCTAGATATGCTGTCGGGGATGGACGGTAGAGAGTCTCCCCTTACAGACCTGGAAGACCTAGGGTTAGATGATCATCTTTGTGAGATCGTGATTGCCGTTGGCGCGACTTCTAGGGGTCCTTCTTAGCCTTGACTTGTATAAGGTTTTGCATATTTTGTATATCTGTTTTAGATTCTTAGTATTTGAATTGGTCGGATTAGTCTTGCGTTTTCGTTTGGCGAATTGTTTACCTAGATTGACAAATAATTACTTTTGTGTTCGTTCATTTTGCTATGTGAATTGGTTTAGGGTGCGTTAGTGTTGCGTGACAGGACGAAAACAACTTCTTTCGGATGTTCTTGAAATGCGTTAGTTTGAGCAGGGAATCGGATCGGGTAGTATGTCAATTAAAACATTTCTGACTTGAGATGTGGAATATCAATGTGCTTTGATTACATGTGTTAAAAGATGAGCGCGGTTGTTTTGGCATTCAAAATGGGACCGAAGTTGAAATTCAGACGACTCTTGAAAAAAAGTTGGGCCACTTTTTATACACTCATAACATTGCCTTATTAGGCTACAGACGTGACTCGACGGTGATCGCTACAAGGCTACGACACACCTAGGTGGGGTAGCTTACCCCCCCTTAAAAAAAACGTCTAAGTCTTGTTCGTCCGACGGGTAGCTTCACGTTCTCGCAGCTCGTGCGCGGGTATTTCGGTTTTCCGGACGGGTTTTAGCGACTTTGGGAGGTTGTTCCTGATTTCCGGGGTTGAGGATGATAGTTATGGTAATAGTGGACATTTGATTTTCTATCCTTGGGTTGCTCGGGATGTCGCCTGCATGATCACAGGCGCTTGGGCTGAGGCAGCTGGCCTCCGGACCGCCTGGGCTTGGGCGGCCGGGAATTCGGGCGCGTGGGCCGTTGGTGTCGGGTTCCCAGGTTATGGAAATTTTTGTTGTTTCCTAATTCTTGTGAGTTTAGGGCTATATATACGGGTTGTGAGTGTTTGTTTTAGACATACCAGGGTATCTATAGGGTCTAGCACGTTTATATTTAGCGTTATGTCGGATTTTGGGAAAATCCTTGCCGAGTGGGTTAGTTCATTTAAGAAATGTGACTCCGGGGTTAGTTCAAATGACGGCTTATCAGTGGTTGTTGCGCTTAGTCGAGTCAAGGTGCAGGATGACTTCTTGCGGGCATGTTCTAGGTTTTAGGATTCGAAATTCCATGCTTTTCTCTTTCCCGGGGGTAAAATTTGTCTTTTGCCCGAAGAGATAGATGCTATAGGCGGGTGGAGCTCGGTTCGACCTTGTGTGCCCTATGGGGATGATACTTATGTGGTATGTGGAGCGATTTTATCATTTTTTGGATCTTTCTTCGCTAGAGGAGGCTAAAGACTATTTTGGTGTGGATGGTCTTAGCCTAGAGGTGCTTTCTAGGACATTCTCACAAGTTGGCTCTCGACATGTTTCGACCTTGGCATGTAGGCGCGCTTTTAACGTTGTTATTGCTTGTTAAAATCTTTTTGAGGATGCACGGTCACGTGAAGGCTGGGGTAATCCTCGAGTGTTGGATGTGGTAGCGGCTATGGAACATGGACAGTCACCCTCTTTGCTTATTTTAGGTGAACTTGTTCTCGGCCTTGATGCTAGTGTTCCGGTACAGGGGATACCTTCTCGGGGTTCTAGGACCATTTTACAGGTGTGTTTTTTTGTCAAGTTTTTGTAGCTAGGTTTTACTCGTTTTATGGTTGTTTTGACTTAGGAGGTGTGATACTTCGTCGTTTTTCGTGCAGGTTTGGTTGCAAGAGCGGCTCGGTTTAATCGACCCTCCCCGGTGTTTCAAGGATTACAACTACAGGGGCTTCACGGGCCGGAAGATGGTGTTGGCGTAGAGCAAAAGTTCCGAAGAGGAGGATTGGCTTTCCTATTTGGTTTGGGGAGATGTTGTCATCAGGTGGTCCATCCCGTGGTGGAATATTAGTGGGCGCGTAGGGTTTCCATTTTCGTCTTCGACTTGGGCTTTGTTATTACTATCCATGAGGGATCAAGTTTATATTTACCCAGGCTTGTTGTCAAATCAGATGGGTGTCCGACCGCCTATTCCTGATGATGCTAAGGTCATTTCTAGTTTTGATCAATGGACCGAGGACTTGCTTAGGGGGTTCAGGGTGTCTTGGGAGCAGAAGTTTTTTGCACCCTGCTGCTCGACCGACTGTCAATTTTCCGTCAGGAAGAGAATTTGTGGATATCCGTCAGGACAGACCGACCCAAAAGTTAGGAAGACAGCACCACTGAGAGGTGAAGAGGAGACTCGGGAGACTAAGTGCCTAACCAAAGGCAGTGGAACCGATCCTAGCCTAGTCAGTTCATCCGTACGGGCCATGACTGACGAGACCCATATTAAAGCTGCGAAAGAGCAAAGGAAGTGAGATTTGCTGGACTCACGTTTAGATAGGGTGTTAGAGGTCTGCTTTCGGAAAATCGCGGAGGAAGAACGCAAGAAGTTGTACCCAGGCGATAAGGGTGAGGAAGAGTTGGACTGGTAGAGCCCAGCCATTTATATTATGTATTATTAGTTGATAATATATGGCGTATTAGTACTAGTTTTTTTTTGTGGATTTTAGACACGTTGTTGATTTTCCGGGACGTCCGGACTCAGATTATTTGATGTAGATGCCTCGACAAAGGCTCGATTTAACCGAATTTTGTTATTAATGAATAGCACATTTTCATTTTTTATATTTTTTGTGGTGGTTTGCAACTCGATTCTTCATTTTACCCGGAGCGCCCTTTCGGGTTTTCACTCCGTCCTCGGCTCACCCTTTTTTGTTTTTTGTTTTTTTGCTTTTTGCTTTTTTCTTGTTTTCTTTTGTTTTTTTGTTTTGACGGCTCGCAAATCGTTTCTTCATTTTGCCCGGGGCGCTCTTTCGGGTTTTCACTCCGTCCTTGGCTCGTCATTTTTTTTTTACGACGGCTCGCAACTCATTTCTTCATTTTGCCCGGGGCGCCCTTCCGGGTTTTCACCCCGTCCTCGGCTCGTCGTTTGTGATTCGTCATGTAACTCACTCATTGACCGGGTCGTGAGATGAATCCCGGTTTGCTCACGAATCGATTAATCGACTGCTTTGTTTAGTTGTTTGGTTGTACCCGGGAAAGGGTTGCCTACGTATCCGCTTTCGGGCGGAATCAAACCATGTTCGTAATTCTTTCCCCTTTTTTTTGAAATGTGAGTGAGTTTGCTTTGGACTCGTTTATGCCAACTATCGATGCGAACTTGACTTCTTTTTTTCGTGTTGTTATTGTTGTTGTTTTTTTGTTTCCCCCTAAGTCTGAGGTCGGGACGTGATTTCCAGGGTGTTTATGGGTAGTATTTTTTGGGCTGATGCATATTGGTCGGGGTTGAGAACTCTTGTCCATCTAGGTCAGTAAGGATTATGAAGCCCCCCGAGAGTATTTTCTTAACGAGGTAAGGGTCCGCCCAGTTTGGTTTGAATTTCCCTCTAGGGTCGCCGGGAAGGGGTGTTCTAATGGATTTGATCACTAAATTTCCCCGCTTATGTTCCGGGATTTCACTCGTTTGTTAAAGGTTCACTGGATGTGTTGTTGGTAGGCTTGTACGTTGGATAGGGCATGTATCCTACGTTCATCTAGGAGTACTAGCTCGTCGTATCTTTTTCGGTTCCATTCTTCCTCAGGGATACCACTTTCGGCTAACACTCTTAGTGATGGTATTTCTAGCTCTATCGGTTGGACGGCTTTGGAACCGTAGGTTAGGTAATATGGCGTGGCTCCGGTGGGTGTTCTGTAGGACGTTCGGTATTCCCATAAGGCGAAGGGTATTTTGTTTGGTCAATCTCGGTAGTTGTCTATCATTTTCTTAAGGATTGTGGTGATGGTTTTGTTGGCTGCTTCTACGGCCCCGTTGGTTTGTGGTCTATATGGTGAGGATTTGTGTCTTTGGATTTTGTATTTGTCTAGGAGTTTTTGGGTATCGGCCCTGAAGTGAGCCCCCTGGTCGCTAATGATTTCGTGAGGTATACCATAACGGCAAATGATGTTATTTTGCAAGAATTTGACTACTTGTTTTGAGGTTAGTACGGTGTAAGAGGCGGCTTCTACCCATTTGGTGAAGTAATCTACGACTACTAAAATAAACCAATGTCCGTCGGTCCCGGATGGGTGTACTTTTCCTATGATGTCTATTCCTCAGGTAGAGAAGGGTCAGGGTGTGACTATAGTGTGTAGAGGATAAAGCGGTAGGTTTTGGAGGTTGGTGAATATTTGGCAATTATGGCAGTGCCGAACGTGACGTCGACAGTCTGCCTCTAAGGTAATCCAGTAATAACCCAATCTTATTATTTTTTGGGCTAGTAGGTGTGCACTCATGTGGGGTCCGCACTCTCCGTCGTGTACCTCTTCCATGACTCTCTTGGATTGGTCTTTGTTTATGCATCTAAAGAGGACTCCTTGTGGGGTTCCTTTGTACAGTAGGCCTTGATTCAAGACGTAATGGGTGGCTTGTATTCTTAGGGCTCTTTTGTTTTTGCTATTAGTATCTGGTGGATATGACCCGTGGGTTTTAAAGTCTAGGATTGCTTTGTACCAAGGTTCTTCGGGGACGTTGTCGGTTTCGAGGTTGTGGATGTAGGCTGGTTGCTTGCTTCTTTCTACATAGATAGGCATGGAGGGGGGGGGGGGGTTGATCGGGCGTGTTTATTAGTAAGGCTAGTTTGGATAATGTATCAGCGAATTGGTTCTCTTCGCGGGGTATGCGTAGGAAGTCAATTTGGTGAATTCCCGAGATATTGTTTCTATTTTGGTTTGGTGTGGGGTTAAGTTTTCATTATAGGCTTTCCAGGTTCCTGCGGCTTGGTTGACTACTAGGAATGAATCTCTGTGGACTCTAAGGTTTTCGACTTCTAGAGATATGGCTGCTTTTAGACTTATTAAACAGGCTTTGTATTCGGCTTGCGTTGTTGGTAAGTTTGGTCGGGTGGCATTTTGTTTGCTTCCGAGTTTTATCGTTGTTTGGTTAGTGGCGGTTTGAGCCTAAGGTTGTTATTCCCGATTTTCTTCTTAGGGTGATGTTGAGTGGGCTGCTCGTGGTGGCCCTTGCATTTTAGTCAGTTGTTATCGATAATTGGCATAAAGTCGAGTTTTTTTAAGTATTTTAAGGTGGATTGTTGAGAGAAAGTCAGGCGTTTGTCGAGGCATGTTTGTAAAATAAAAGGATATTGTTTTAATGATAATAATAGTAGACCGGCTAGGTGCCCGTGATTTGTTTTGGGGGAGGTGGAGGACATGTCCCTCACACTTCCTTAGACTTGATAAAGAAAGACAAGACATTTATTATTATATTAGCCTAGGCCCTAAGATGAACTAGACTCTAGATAAGACAGGTCGTGCCTCTAAGCATCGATGCTCCCCCCAGGGAATAATACTTTGATGGTGCCGTTGGTCTTTATTGTTACTGACGCGGTTGTTTCACCATCGGCCCCATTGCCAACAGGCTGCAGCGTCTGCTTCCTTGCCAGAGGGAAGGTTCCGGCATCCACCAGGTCCTGGATGTCGTGTTTGAGGCGGTCACAGTCCTCAGTATCGTGTCCCCTACCCTGATTATAGAG
Organism: Agrostemma githago; assembly: GCA_958450325.1. NCBI lineage: Eukaryota > Viridiplantae > Streptophyta > Magnoliopsida > Caryophyllales > Caryophyllaceae > Agrostemma > Agrostemma githago. The sequence continues at coordinate 16,621,204 of OY288253.1, read as the reverse complement.
GCAATAGGCGCTAGGATCCCAATCCGCCCCTCGGGCTCCACGAGGTGGATCTGGGGTAGGGATGAGTTGGGACAGCTGTCAGTCCTCGTTGGCAATTCTGAGGGCCTCGGCATAGCTCATGCCTAAGTCGGTAAGGCTTCTAAAGGGACGCCCTCCGAGGGCCGGGAGGAACCTAGCCGGCCCTAGCCTCATGTTTTCTTTAGGGATGACAGGCATCTCTTCCATTACCTCCCGGGGACCATCTCGCGTCCTGTTGACCGCGTCCTCCAGCCTACCGAGCTGGAGTAGGATGTTATTATGGGCGTCGTTTATTTGGGCTAGGTTATTCTGAAGTTCCTTAACGAGTCCTAGCATGGCGTTGAGTGGTTCTGTATTGTCGTTGGAAGACATTTCTAAATCTGCAAGGCAGGGCCAAAGGTGAGACCGAGTCGACCGGACGTCTTAATGACTCGAGAAATGCTCGTAGCTGAGCGACGCGGAACTGAGACTCCCGACCCGTGTGTGCGCGGTCACTGGTTTAGGGACTCAGGTGCTTTTTAGACTCTTGGTGTACTCGGCGAGGCGCCTAATGAATTTTAGGTCTCTGAGACGAGACGATTTGACGCAAGCCTCGGAGGTGAGGTTTAAGGAGGACTTCTCGAAATGAGACGACCCAAAAATGTAAGACCTTGAGTAAAGATGATCCTAATAGCCAACATAGACAGTTAAACACACTGTTGTACGACGTAAGAGGTTGATCACGATCCCGGCTCCGGATCAGAAAGATTTGGATGTACGTTTCCTTTGAAAACGACCAGTTTCGCAAAATTTTGAAAAGGATGGTTTGTAGAAATAGTGCAACGATGATGCGACGATGTGGCGTGCAGGTGCGTTGCTATGTGGGTGCATCAGAAATGATGACGAACAGGAGTGCATTTCTTTTATGGGAAACATTTTTTTTGAAAATAATTACGTGATGCTTCTACCGAAACTACTATTAATTAGTTAGTTCGATACTCGCGGGGTGCGTGCTGTTCATGACAGAGCGTGAAGTCTGACGACAGACTCCCTAAAGGTGTGACCAAATCCTTAGTGAGGGACTTAGGCGGTGAAGAGTGTTTCTCATAAATGTTTGTTTTTTTTTTTAAAAAAAGAACTTTTTAAAATTGGTGACCCATGTTTATCGGTTGTACTAATTAGCATTAAACAGTGGGGGTGTGCACTTTGTAAAAAAAGTGTTTTTGAAAATGTAACCGCTTTTTGAGTTCCTCGACTTCATTAATTGAAGCCTCATTTGTGCTAACGGTATGTGCGTAAAATTTTTTTTTTTTGAAAGAAAATGTGACCGCGTGGTAGCCTTAACCCCATCAATTGGGAGTTTCGGTTGTGTTAACGGTAATTAATAGGTTTTAGTTTGGCCAAGGTGATGGCGCTAAAACTCTTTTTTTTTTTAAATCAGTGCGTGTAAATTCTGCCATGGTAACGACATTAAAAAAACGTTTTCCTTTTTTAGAAATCGTGATTTGACCAGAGTATTGATATTTAAACGGTTTTTTTGAAAAGATGAGGTCTTTTCAAAAAACGAAATTGGGTGCGATTGAATATGTTGGCGTGGTTGAATCCAGATTTTAGTGTTTTATTTGGGTTGTATTGTTCAAACACGCTACACATAACTAGGAATGCATACACTCATGCAGGATGCAGACTCGGGTAGGTTAAGGTAGGCTACCGCCCACGAATAGTCTTTACTTAGGCATTGACAATGTTCTGGGGAGATGAGTGTCATACCGTCCGTTTGGACAATCTGCTTATTAATCCCGCGGGTTACGCATTAGGCGGCCGGAGCGCCAATCGAGGGTCTCTCGCGTGTCCCTAGAGATCTTACCGCGAAGAGATCGATTGGTCCTGATATCGGTTAGGGTAGGAATTTTAGGGCCGAAACCTGTACTGACCACAATTAGGAACTAAGAAATGAGCTTCATCGACCTTGTTCAAGTTGCACCACCGCTGGAAACTTGTTTCCAAATCCCCAACGGAGTCGCCAAACTGTGGACGTCCGTCCGCACCGCCCGGCGCCCCGCGCGCGCCCGCGCGGGACCGACCCGGTTTTCAACGTGTGGCGGCGGCCACCCACGCGGCCCCCTCCCCACCGGGGGCCGGTCCAATCTCGCATATGGGGGGAAGTGTCGGACCTCGATTTGGATGACGATCCGGACTTGTACTAGACGGGTGCGGGCACCCGTGTTTCCGTTTGGGAATCGATCGAGACGTGGTTGTAAATGTTTAAAGGCCGATTCATTTGGTAAGGCGACCTTTTTAGTGAACTGAATTCGTGCCGATTTAAGGAATCGCCACCGAGTCAATTATGGGGACTCGGAAACCGTTCAAGTCAACTTTGATCCCTTACCGGCTCAAAGTTGAGTGGCACGGGACTTGAAGATAAAGACTTGTACCCTTAAGCACTCCATGCCTGGAATGACTCTCATTGCCAATGGTTTCGGACATCCGGAAACCGTCGATTCTGAGTAAAGGGTGAGGGTACGTATTGGGAAGCCAACATCCGATAGATGTCAACAACCAATCCCGCCCGCACTATAGCGGCCTCTACTAATCAATCGGTGGGCTGATTTCCTAGTTCTTTTGTTGTGGTGGAAGTGCTGTAACATCTGTTGTTTTACCCCTATGCTTAGCTACATCGGTTGTTTTAAGGACAGATAATTTTTATCGTCAAAATAGTAGTGTTTACGTTCTTTGCATGCGATTTCACGTGACAAGCAGGCCATGAAAAGATGCACATTGGAGAGTAGAGAGTACTATGAATTATGCGTATTAGCAAATCAGATTTAGCGTGATAATACGGATATTAGTCATTCTCGTGGTATACCTTACCTGGTGTCCTGCTTAAGATGCGTCGGTTTGATATTAATAGAGATGCATCAAACCTAATAAGGTGAGCACCTGGACTAATACGGAATCCGACCATCACTTTGTTCAGTTTTAAGTTATTTTACGTTTTGAATTCCGTGTTAGGTGATTTAGCATGCGATTATAAGGTCATAAAAGCAATAAATCATACAAAAAACTGTAAATGCGAATGTAAGTAAATCATATCGTGAGGAGTTGCACCCTCGGAGTATACGCTAAACGGGACTTGATGCATAGATAGTTTTGAGAACGGATCTCAGAATTACTCGAGTCTATTTAGGGTGTTTTAGTATTTGTTGTTGAAGTTGGGACGTTATGTATTTTAGTAGATGCTTGTGGGCCTAGCGCCCACATCTAGTGTTGTCGTAGTGCATAATAATAAAAAGTACAAATATGGAAAGTTTTGTTTAGATGACAACCTAGTGACGACTTGATCAACAGGCGGATCCTCTAGCTTGACTAGTGACTCCGGTAGAACCCCGTTACCGTTTGACCTTCCCACGGCTACTCCGCAGAGCTTCGTTACTAAGGACTAGTTCTGCGGCTAATACGACAGAACCTGGGTACTAGTTTTGAGCTAGTCGATCACAGACACCTCGGTATCGAGTGGAGTGCTCGAAGGTGAGGAGTAGCGTCGATGTTTCTTTTCTATCGGATCTACAATCGAGTGGATCATTTGCCTCGGGTGTCGGAGTGCGAGCCTTAGCGAGAGTTTTTGAGGGAGAAGAGAGAATTGAATTGTGTGTCGAATGAATGAGGCGGAGGGGGTATTTATAGGTGTTTTCGGCCATCGTCGCCCATATGGACGCGTGACTCGGGGCGCACCAGGACTCAGGCGCTTGGGTCTGAGCGTGGGGAGACCCAGGCGCGTCAGGTGGGGCGGTTGGAGTTTTGAGGATACGATTTTGATACTTTCCAAAATCGAGGGGCGGGTGTGTGATATCTTGCTTGGTCGCGAAGGCTTCCCCACGGCTTGACCTAGTGTCGTGGGTTTCGTGGGCCTCGGGTGTTCATCCCGAGGCTCGCTTGACTCGGTGTTGACTCGGTTCGAGTTTCGGGGCCGACTCGGTGTCCTGGTGTCGGAATTGACTCTAATTAGTGTCTATGTGATCGTAACGACACGACGAAGTCTGCCATCTTGTTAGTTTTACTTTTTCCGAGTAATTTTTTGGTTCGTTCTATTGGAAAACTATCTAAAACATCGCGAACCCGTGTCGCGTTGCAGTTCTATCGTCATCGGGTGTGTTTGTTGGGCACTTCTGCAGCCACCAGGTCCAAATTTGGGTGTCTACAGATTAATCTTTTTTGCACAAGTAAATCAATAGTATTTCATCATATTCATTATATTATGCTTCACGCAATATCTTTCCAAAATCTTTTCATTATCTTCTGATTAACAGTGAACTGTCAGTTGTCATTAACTACTGCATGGGAACCATCATTTCTCTTTACTAACAGAGTTAAAGCAATTGTGTGTCTTGAAGCAAATCAATAGACTTTTTTAATTATTAGTTTAATTTGAAACAAACAAGTGGAACCCCAAAGGTCACTTTGTGGACTGCTATAAAAGTTCCTTTCAATACACACTACCATCAACTTGCATCCCCACTATTTCTAATCTTTCTACAAAATACTTCTTCACCATTCCAACTCTAACAACCAAAAATGAAAACGTACAATGAATCAGTAAAGGAAATGATCACCATCTTTGAAGGTCTCTACAAAGACATAAGGGAGGATGAGTTGAAGGCGGTGAAGATTCTTGCCTGTGTAATAGTTCGTAATTACTGCATCGAAATAGGGAGTGAAGGGAGGGAAGCGTTTTGGGAAGAACTGATCACCACCGTGATGACGGGGTATGAAGAGTGTCAGGAGCGTAAGCAGTCCGTTAAGAGGGACATCCAAAATTTGCATGGAATATTGGAGAAGTAATTAACAATAGTCCTTGTTAGTTTGAATGTCTATGTATTTTCACTATGTTTAAGTTACTATAATATCCATAATAGATTGTTTTTATGTTTAGTTATTTTAAGGTTTCTATGTTAACTTATTTTCACTATGTTAAGTTATTTTAAGTTATTGATCGTACAATTAAGTAAAACTCATTTTCATATCCTTAGTGGATTGTTTTTAAATATTTTTGAATGTATTCCGTAAGTTGTCCGTAGTCTATATTTTTAAACTGCGACCAAAGAATACCAAAGGTCTTTTATTCATCTATAAAGGGAACACACTTTGCATCCAAGATTTCACAAAACACATTACACACTTTATTTTGTTTCTAGAAAAATGTACTCTTCTCCCTTAACAACTGAAAACCCCTAATTAAAAATGGAACCTTCCCCAATTTCCTCTACCAAGCAACGTTTCCTTGATTTAATCTCAAGGTATGAAGGTCACATTTCTACTATTACTTTGATGGAGATGAGGCTCATTTCAGAACCTTTCCAAGACGTTAGACACTCGGATGAGCTTCGTCTTAACTGGCGTCCCCGTCTGGATGACTACACTTGATGCCTCCATGGAGTCGATGTGGAAGCTGCTGCAAGAAGCTAGGGCTCAAAGGGAATCTTTTCAAGATGATGTCGATGCTTTGAAGGGTGGAGTAGAATTGTTAGATGATTGAAACTTGCAAAATCGGATAAGTTTTATGATTTTAATTTCGATAAGTATTACTAGTTTTTAATCGGATATGTATTAGGGTTTTTCATTCGGTTAAGTATTAGGATTTTAATCCGGCAGGAAAGCACTTGGGTTTAAATTTGGATATGTTTTTAGGTTTTTTAATTCGATATGTATTACATTTTCACTTTTAAAATATTCCGATTTTCAATTGTGTAAAACAATTTCGTGCCTCGATGCAACATATCTATTCACTTTCTTCAACTTATTTTAATTCATTTTTTTTAATTTAAACACGGAACCCCAAAGTCACATGGTTTTTCTTCCCACACCCAACTTCCACACTTCCTCCACACGCTTCCCTCTGCTTGTGCACGCCTTATTATAAATCTCCCCTGGAAACTCTGGATAACCAAACACTTCTTCCATCTACAAAACTCAAAAATGGAAGCCTTCAATAAATTAGTGAGAGATATCATCTACAACTTCAAATCATACAAGAAAAATGTCCGCCATGAAGAGGTGAAAGCAATCAAGTTGCTTGCTAGAGTAGTTGAGACTCAAGACTACTGTTTTGAGATGGGAGAAGAGGGTGAGCCTGAGGATTGGGAAGAGATGATCCGTGGCATGATGACATCTTACGACGAATGCATCGATCTTAAGAAGTCGATGAACAAGGCCATCCAGACTTTGATAGGATTACTTAAGGACTAATTACAAAATAGTCCTAGTTAATTTGGTTTTTTATGTACGGATGTTTAAGTTAATTTAGTTTATTTTGGATTATGCATGACATGCAGTTCTAATGTAATATTCCGTATTCGGTATTAATGTTATTCCAATGTCTCTTTAAAACATTAATGTTATTTCCCCTTTAAATCTTGCAATAGTAAGTTTCCCTTACCTGTGACGGACATATCCGTAACAAATTGATGACGGATATATCCGTAAAAAAATAATGTTATTTTCCATCTAAGATGCGTTTTAAATCATTGATATCTTGCACTAGGTATTGGTAAAAATTATAAATTTTTGATATACTTATTCCACTCATCGAAAACTTGAATTTGATATATCCGATAGGATTTCTGAATAGTGTCGAAAACCTTAAGGGGTAAATTGAATTTGTTCTAAGGGACTAATGACCACTTACCTAGAAGAGATAAGGCGGGTAAGTAGCACATGGATTTGTCTATGACGTGTTAGTGGTAAAAGATAAGGACCAGATGGCACACAGTAACGAACTACCGTGGAGGGATCCACGACCACCACGTCTGTCCTTCTTTAAGTCTATAAAGGCCAGTTTATCTTCTACTCAAAAATAGTCCTACTACATCTTTCTAAAGCAATCCTATTCTACCAAGTTCTGAAACTAGAAGAGAATTTTTGGGTCTCCAGAGTTCGCGAGGGAACTAAACGGAGTTCTTCATCTTCTTGTAGGGGAACGAGCACACAATTCTTGGGTCGCTCCATCTGGATCTACTGCAACATCATGGAACAGGAATCTACTCTTATCATCTGGCCTGTAGCCGGAGCAAACAAAATCTGAGCTGAAATGTCACCATATGTTGTAGCACAAAGTTGTCCACTCGAATCAACAGGCGTTGAGAGTTCTAAGCAGGTCTTGTCCCGATCTGAAGCAGCATTCTATCAACATCTTGTTCATTCATCTTCTTTCAGACAAAAACAACAAATATTCAATGTTAACCATTGAGTTACGAGAACATATAAACCTAACAGTTAAGTCCTTACTTTGCTTTCTACCCATCTCACACTAATATTCTTTTAATGTTAATATCATTTACGAGTATTTTTTTTTTCCTAAAATCAGGTGTAAGCGTCGGGAGCAACAATGCTCTGATACCAACTGTAATCCCCTAGAAAATCTAACGCAATACAGTGGCGAAAACACTGTAGAGTTGGGATTAAAACACACTGACAAACTATATCTTATTAAAAGAAATGCTAAGTCAATACAAAGGCCTCTTTTTACAAAAGGGCTAAAAAGAAAATTCACCAAACGGGTTATACAAATCCATAAATTACATGAATAAAGAAAGAGTAGGATCCACGCTACTCGCTAGCTCACACCCAAAACCCAGCAGCAAATACCTGTCATGTTATAAACATAACAGCCACGTCAGTGGGCAGTAACTAGGACGTTCTCCCAGCCAAATTATGTCCTGTGGAAAAAAATAATAGTAATATTATATCAAAATACTTAAAATGAGAAAACATTAAAAACGATATAATAAAATAAGTTGTCGGAGGAAACTTAAAACATTTGCCAACCTGCAAACCAAACCAATCGATAATAATAATATTCAAAAATGGCGTTATGGAAATCAATCTGTGCAACGGAGTAGACTTTCACTAGGATAATACTCAAACTAGCTTCGAGAACTTAGTCAAAACAAATTGGACTTCGGTCTCTAACTAGGCAACTCAACTATAACAGGACTGCGTGCAGCGAGGTCCTGGCTTAAGTAATGTACACCCCTCCTGGACACCAACCGTAATCCAGTTCAACCCGACGGCGACTTACACGATGCGATATCTAAGTTTAAGGTCAAAATATACACACTCCTGAACACAAACCATGCTCAGTTCAACGACCAATGCGTCTCAACATAGACACACCAGCTTTATAGTTGATGGCAAAACGTATACCCTAGACTGTATTACTCTACCCATACACTTGTCCTCATTCCATAACTCCAAAACAGCCATTATCGAAAGTCAAAAGTAAATATAATCAATATAAATGATATGGATAAAAGGAATAACCATTTTATATTAAAAGGGAAACTTTCTATAAATAGAAACTTACTAATTTTAGAATCTTACTAAAAATAGAAAGTCTTATAGAAAATACGTAAGTTATTAAAATAAGTGAAATGTATAAAAATAGCATTTCTAATGAAATTAACATTTTATTATTATCGTCGTTATCGTAACTTTAATATATTTCTAAACTCGTTACTCAAAGTATTATTAAAATATAATAAATTAATATATAGTATTTTATAATTAATTAGGAAATCGAGTTAAAACTATAGATTTTAGAAAAGAGATGTTTTACGAAAACGACATCAAAATTAATCGAGTCAACGAGTTTTATAAATGAAATGGATTTTACAAAGGTTTCAAATTATTTTTAGAAGTTAGATTTCATTAATAAATAATACGGGTTTTCCTAAAAATAGTCAGTTGTAAACAAATAAGAAATAATTAGTGAAAATAGTCTCGACTAAAAATATAATTAAAGCAAAATCGACTATTTTCTCCTTTACTAGTATAAATCGTAAAACAAAAATTAATTTTATTAAACAAGTATACAAACCTCGATTATAATATAAAAATACGATTTTGAGTTAAAATTATAAATAAACGAAATATGACGAAAATATGAAATCGGTATTATTTAGTTACTAGTGTCTCGATAACCAACAAAATATTATAACGATCATAATTTATAAAATTATTAACGATTTATAAAACGATATCGAAAGTTATAAAAAATATAGAAAGGGATACGATTTAAAATTAATATAATTAGCAATAATATATAGCTAAAATAGAAAACCGAACTTAAAATATTTACTACATACTACTACTCAAACATTCGATATAAAATCGAGTAACGTCCTAAAGTTACCTTAAGTCGAAAGCCTTCGATATTCATGTCCTCGAAGTCCAGGCTCCAGAACTTCAACAGGACACCCTACGCTTCGAGTTGATAAAACCGATAATCAATCAAGCATGCTCCACCAGATATTCGGGTTGTGTGGACATGACATAGGTCCACCCCGACGCGGCCACGCGCGGGTTTGGGGAGGCGAATGAATCTCCATGAGATGGTCAAATGGAAATTTAAATCGAAGTCGGAGTCGCCACCGAATTTTATGGTTATTCGGAACCGTTCGAGCCCACTCTATGTCGTAGTGGGCCATGTACAAAATACGGCCCATTTCCGATGTCAGAGTTTATTGGGCTCGTCCCTTTTGCATATCGATATAGATGCTGACTTGAGCGGTTAATCGTATATTGAATGACTCTCGTTGCCAATGGTTTCGGACATCCGGAAACCACGGTTCTGAGTAAGGGGTGAGGGTACGTGTTGGGAAGTTCACTAAGAACACCCAACCCCGCCCGCACATTAGCGGCCTATACTAGGATATCGAATGACGTTTTAATGCGCGCGTTAGTTGAACGATGAATGATTATGCAAACATTGTTTTCCTAAACATGTGAGGAATTGAATAGGTTGCTAAGTCGGTTTAATGCATGAAAAATCTAACGTCGAAGTTGAATTTAGCATGTTAGATTCGTTTTAGTATAATAAAACAAATGAAATAAAAAGGATGAATTTGCTACAAAAGATGAACAAACGAGTTAGTATCGATTTGTAAATAATAATATAGCAAATAAATATACGAGATCGAGAAAAATCGAAATCTGAAAAATATTGTTGAAAAGACGTTGTTTTGTATAAAAAACGATGTTCGAAAAATAATTAAAAAAGAACGACAAGGGTGCGTCGGGACAGCCGGTCGCGCGGCTCGCTTGGGGCGCCGGCGAGTCGCGTGTCGGGCTGGTTTTGGACGCGGTTTTCTGAAAATTCGATTAAATCGCGCACGAATATTGCATGATTCGTACTCGAAATAATATTTTCGATATTCGCAATATTCGATAATTGACTACGAAATCAATATCAAATATTCGGAATAGTTTTAGAAAAGATGTAAATTTTAGAAATCGTTTCGTAGAATAAATAATAAAGCGACCGAAAAAAGTAAAAAAAAATGGTCCGGATTTCAGGCCCGTGCGCGAGTCGTCCGGGCGTGACGCGACTCGCGTGCGGGTCTGTCCGTTTTTATATTTTTGTTCGAAATTGCTAAATTTGATGAATCGCGTACAAAATATGAATTAATTTGTATTTGATTCATGTTTTCGATATTCGTCGTATCCGATATTCGATTATGAAATCGATATCGGATATTTAGAATGAGTTCAAAAAAGGTTTTGTAAAATTGTTTGTTTTGAACGAAAAGTAAAAGAAAAGAATTTTGAACGAAAAAGAATGTAACGATTTTAATATCGTCGAGATCTTAATATAATCCTTTTCGATACAATATTCGATTATAGAAAAATCGATATTGTATTTTTAAGAATGTTTGTTATAAAAATAGTTTTTCGTTAATAACGATATTAGAGAAAAAAAACAAAAAACAACGACTCTTGACCCATAAACAACGAACGAAGAGAAGGGAGGAGAAGAAGGGAGAAATCGGGTTTGATACACCCTCAACCTACATGCTTTTGTTGACTCGGACCGGGGCTCGTCGGAATGTGGCTATGCACGGGAGCGTCGAGTGATGTTTGGTTCGGCTAGTGGGGTTCGGTTTGGACGAGATGGGTGAAGGGTGTCGGGAATCGGACCGGTTTCCTTCGGACTTGTAATATCGGTTTCTCGATGCTAAGTGTAAGGATGATTGACGAAAAGGTTGTGTATTTTAACGTTGCTAGTTGATGTCGATAATGAATGAATGTGTTCCTAATAATTGGTGTATGCAAGGGGCTATTTATAGGGAGTTCCCGACCTTGGCTTAGGAGAGTTTGACTACCGCTTAGGATAGGAAACGTAGGAATTTGAGAAGCATGAGAATTCCGCTTTCTTGTGAAGGAAGAAAGGGAAACACGGCTGGTTTGCTGCTGTTTTGGCCGAGTGTTTGCACTCGGTCGGGTGTTTGAATCGGTTTTCGAATAGGATTCCCGTTTGAGCTAGAATTACCGCTTGAGTAAGAAGCTGAGGAGAACGAGGATTCCGTTTTCTTGGTGAAGAAGTAAGAAAACCCGGCTGGTTGTGTATTACTCGGCCGAGTGTTTGCACTCGGTTGAGTGTCTGAGTCGGTTCTCGGATAGGATTCCTACTCGAGATCGAATTCTACCTTAAACAGAATTGTTTATTATTTTGTGAAGCTGATTTTTGTAGAGTTGGAGTCCGATCAGGACGCGTGAGACATCACGGTCGGTCCACAAGTCTCGGGAAATATCTTTGACCGGGTTTTGACTCGGTCGCTAAAAGACGGTTTTACCCCTGGTGTCGGATTCGACCCAAATTAGTGTTATTTGACTCGAAACGACCCACTGGGCCTGAATTTGAGGTTGGTTTTGTGAAATTTGTACTCCTTAAAAATCCCAAGCTAAATATCCATGTTTCGAGCCCATTTCCGAGTACGTTAAAGCACGTTTGCGTCCGATCATCATCGGGTGTTTGTTGGAAACTGCTATAGACACCTGGCGGTCAAAATGTGGGTGTCTACAGAGCCCCCACTCTGACTGAGGCTTGGACAGGGCGAAAGTCAGAGTAGCTACCAGGTCAATCAAAGATTAAGACCTGGCAGACTTCCGGTCGGGTCGTTTAAAGTCCATTAGACCTGCGTGAAGGGCCCGCCGGCCATGGATTAGCAATGTACCTGAACTGATGATGATAACTCCGTGGGGAATTGGACTTGTCGTATAAGACTTAGGTGCGCCTATATATGGGCTCATCCTGTTAAATGCCGCTGAGGAGTTATGTGAATTGCGCTGTCGTGATTTGTACCTGTATAAGTTACATAAAATTTTGCATGCAACACGTAGGCGAAACAAATATGACTCGCGCTGGGGAGTAAAAATGATTTTTGCTGCGTTTTGAAGTCCTTGTCGAAAAGATTTTTTTTTCAAATGGCAAAGTTTTGCAAATTTTAAAGTAAGAATTTGAAGAGAGAGGTCTACCGACAGACTCGACTCTGGACGTGACAGAACTAGTTGACAGACACGAACCTGGACTCTCTAAGGGTTGGATCGTGACTCGATAGGGGGTGGGTCACCTAAGATGACAAGACTCTTAAGTTGCGCTATTTCGTAGCCAAGGCGAGTGGCAGTACGGTCGTACATCGAAATGGGATAGATATGCTATACGGGGTTGCAGTAGTCTGTAATGAGACTGTTGTAGTCTAGTGCTCTCTTGGATTTTTTGATTTTAGGGTACATTTCCAAAGTGGGTATTGCCTCGAGTCCTGACAGATTATTGTCTTCGACTGAGCCGAGTACTAGGACACACTATAGAAAGGAGGCTAGATTTTGAAAGTATTTGGATTATGTGAGTGGATGGAGAACTTCTGCCTAGGAGAAGCCCCCAGGACGACAAAGCTTGCTGTTGAGAACATGACAGTGTCGTGACCGGAATGATGGTGCTTTTTGAATGTGTGTCAATGTGGGTGGTTGTGCCTCTGTTGAAAGGCTGCCTACGTATTCACGTGTGGTGAAATCAAACCATGCCGTAGTTCAGTAGATTATGGTGCCTAGTTTATTAGGGCTTTGTGTGTGACCAGCCATAGCAATGGTGTAGGCTAGGTGCATTTCCAGTGATGTCTTGATCAAAGGGCTAGAATGGTTAGGATATTGATCCTGTGACTGTGAGCGTTCTCCGGGATAGCTCCCAGAGGTGGTGTGCACTATTTGGGCATGTTCTATGCCGACCGCAAGTTGAGTTCCCGTGTTTGGGGTTGGTAACTTGTTTGAATGAGAAGAATTGGGATGGGATTTTAACGAGTTCTGCTCTCGGGGATTTTAACGAGTTCTGCTCTCGGGGATTTTAACGAGTTTTGCTCTCGGGGGGATTTTAACGAGTTTTGCTCTCGGGGGGGATTTGACGAGTTTTGCTCTCGGGGGATTTGACGAGTTTTGCTCTCGGGGGGATTTGACGAGTTTTGCTCTCGGGGGGATTTGACGAGTTTTGCTCTCGGGGGATTTGACGAGTTTTGCTCTCGGGGGGGGGGGGGGGGGGGATTTGACGAGTTTTGCTCTCGGGTCTTTGTATGGTGATTGTGAATTTTGTTATGTAAAGGGGAAGTCGAGCAGAATGGCTCGAACTTTGATCGGGATAAGTTTTGATAATGCGAGATCTGATTTCAATGTCTGGCCCTAATGGTTAGGGGTATCCTATGGAGCTTGAATCCTCAAAATTCCGGGATGTCTCTGGCCTGGGTCTCGGGAAGGTCTTGAGGGTTGTAATGTGGGAAGGTTAAATGTGGTGTTAGCTGACCAGCTTGATTGTCTCTCCCTTATTGGATGGTATGAGTATTGATAATTTTGAATTGATCGTTTTCACTACGGTCATGATTTTTTGAATATTTTTTGGTTAAGCTCTTAGCCCCGGTCTCGGGATTCTTCATTTGGATTGACCGCTTAACCTCGGTCATGGGTGCCTCTTTTTTTTGATAATGGCCTGCTTTTTTTGTTTTGGCCTTTTGCTTTTTCTTGTATTCGACTTTTTGATTTTTTTTGTCCAGTTTTTTTTTTGTCATGGTCAGCTCTTTATTTTTGGCCGTTTGCTTTTTTTTTTTGGTCAGACTAACACCTAGGGTAGGGATTGATCAGTATTATTGGATGGGTGTTTATTGTGGGAAATGGGCTTGCCTCCCGTCTTTAACCCAAACTAGGAGACTACCTAGATTTGTCATAGGATTCGATACCGCTCCTGCTAAGGGTAGTTATGTGGCTTTCTATACCAGACATGGAACTGGTAAAGGAAAACACGGGTCTCATTTCCTGCAGTCATTACAGATGTGCCTATAATAGTCACGTGCGTGTGCTCACAGTGTATGATGGTGTTCATCATGTTCTCGGAAACACATAAGGAAAGTATATATGAGGAATGGAAAAGCTGATTTTATTGAATTTCGAAAAAGAGGACAGAATACAATTGACTCTGACTCTGACTTTGAAGTTGAAATAAGTAGTATATCCTAGACTCGGACTCAGACTTGGACTTAAATCAAATTCGGACTCTTGGATGTATGAGAGGTAGATTGGATGCTTTGGTCATCGGGCCCTGTATAGTCCATGAGGGGCTTTGCAAGTGACAATGTTTCCAAAACGGGAGTCTTCCCGGCATCGAGGAAGTCTTGAATGAGGTGTTTCAGTTTCCAGCACCGTTCTGTATCGTGTCCCCTCCCTCTGTGGAATTTGCAGTAATGCTCGTCGTTCCATGCTTTGGAGCATTTTTCCAAAGATGGGTCGGCTGTTGGGCCTATAGGTAGTATTAGGCCCTTCGGAACCAACCTCTGGAAAGCGACGGTGTAGGACATATCCAAGTGGGTAAATGTCCTTTCCTTTTACTGGTTCTTGATTTTTGGAGAGGTGACTTGAGGGTTACCTCTCTCGGTCTTGCCATCTTGAGGGTATCGGACAGTTTCGTAAGAGTGTTCACCCTTTAAATGGCTCAGTTGGGTGATAGGCTGTCTTACCCGCTCTAGTTGTGCTAAAAGGGATCGGGTTCTTACAAGATCCTCTTCGATGATGGTTACCCTGGAACTTAGGTTATCTAGGGCGGTATTGATTTTTGAGAAGATATTGTTAATGGAGCAAGACAGCATAAGCATACTCCCCTGGATATCCCCTTTCTCGACAGCGCGGGATTTGTTATGGTTTCGTAGTGTCTCGTTCATAGGGTCCCTGATCGGAAGAAACGACAGGTGTTAGAACTCGCCTAAGCTCGGTTTTGCGCAAATGCAAGAGAGAGAGTCAAACTAGGTACGGCCCGGGGGCGGGAATGACTAAGATTCTATGACCGGGCTACTTAAGCGTTAATCCAGACAAAGTAACGACTGTGATCTAGACTCGACAACGAGACTCGAGCTGTACAAGGATAAGTCCGAAAATGGGGCGACCGTATTTGACCGTGCCGTGTGCTTGGACCAACCGTGGTGACCTAAACCTAGGTGACCCGAGTATTCGTAGCGTGGGTACGACTCGAAGAAGGCATCATAAGGACGCCGGTGTAGGATGAACGTAGGGTACTCTCTAGGGTAACCGTGGTTGACTGCTCTGGTGGAGGACAGCCCCCTGAGTAAGGCTAGAGACTCAGATGGTGTGACATCTAAGTGACTCGAAAGTGGGATACGTGAGACAACACGTACAAGACATGATCCTTAGAGCAACCACGATTGATCGCTCTGCTGAAGGGTAACCCCCGACTGGGACTGAAGACTTCGTTAAGACTCGAGTGAGTGACCCTTAGACGTAAGGACCGTGAACCTCTTGTAAAAGGTTGACTCGGAAAAGACACCTAGACGGGTGACTCGTAAAAGGTGGGTCTCCTTTAGGATCCAGCTATGTGGGCTGGGTCCTGTTTGAAAGGAGGTTCACGTGGGACGTTCTTCGACTTTAGACTCGATTGTGTAACTGGGCCAACTTTTGTAGGAGTATGTCCTACGTAGGTGGGCCTTGCCTTAGTAAAATAAGGCGCACTGGGATAGGGAGGAAACTCGTGATATAAGATCGACGGAGTTTCGACGCTAAAGACTTTGACGACTTATGACACGACCCGACACTGCTAAATACGGGAAGTCCTAAGAAGAGGAAGGTTTTGAAAAAGAGATTCTTTTGGAAAATCCGAGAAGTCTCGGTTGATGGCCCAATTTTTTCGAAAAAACGGAAAAGTGCATCGGGCCATAATTTTGAAAGTTCGAAAAAAAAATCGAGTTTTGAAATGGGCAGAATATCGGATGGAAAATAGGCTACTTTTGAGTCAAATCGTAAATCCTAATTTCGGTAGCATTCCGGGGTTTTGAAAAGTTGAATATTTGGAATTTTGAAATTTGAGTATCGAGAAAAGGAATTTCCGACAATTTGAAAATTGAAGATGAGATCCCGAAGATTTGAAAATCGAAAACGGCATCTCGAAGATTTGAAAATTGAAAATGGCATCTCGAAAATGAAAATCGAAAATGGTATCTCGAAAATTTTAAAATCGAAATTGAATTTTGAAAATTCGAAAATCGAATGGTGGATCGGAATTTCGAATTTTGAAATGGGCAGCATGCCGGCTAGAAAATAAGCTTGTTTTGAGTCAAATCTTAAGTCTAAATTTCGACAGCTTTCCGATTTTTTAAAATTTGAATATTTTCGAAAAGATGCATTTTTGGAATTTCAAAAATTTTGAATATCGAGGATGAATTTCCGAAAATTTGAAAATCGAAAACAGGATCCCGACTTTTAAAATCGGCGAAAATGTCATCGGGCTTGAATTTTTTTGAAAAGACAGAAATTTTGAATTTTTGAAATGGATTTTTGAAAGCCCGAAGAGAAATTCGGGGGATGGCCCGGTTTTTTTTTTCGACAGACAAAAAAAAACGGAAATCGAACCGGGCCACGGTTTTGCAAGTTCGAAAATAGTTTCGAGTTTTAAATTGGGCATAATACCGGCAAGAAAAAGGGCTATTTTGAGTACAATCGTAAATCCTAAATTCGGTATATGCCCGGGGTTTTGAAATTGGATGTTTTGAAAAGGATGCAAATTTTGAAAATGACGGTTTTTGAAAAAGATGTCGATCAAGTAGCACGTAGTCATGGAAACAGTATAATGACGCCATGTATGCTCTTAAGCTAAGTCTCGGTCAGTCTATAAGGGTCTATACCAGTGTACATAGCCTATCGAGAATCGGGGCGGACTCCCTAACTCGAGTTGAGATTAGGACATGCCGTAAAACCCATACGAATCGGCTAATGGACACCTTTGACATAACCAGTTTGGACTATATCAATGGTATAGTGGGACGTCGGTCACGAGTACCGGCCCGGGAAAAATGGGGTTATGCATGAACCGTAAAACTAAAACGCGCATTGTACTAGTCAAACGATTTCTATTCGAGTCTCACCCTGAGGATACCGAAGGTTATTAACTCATCAGTAAATCCCCAGCGGAGTCGCCAAATTATGGACATGACATAGGTCCACCCCGACGCGCCCACGCGCGGGTTTGGGGAGGCGAATGAATCTCCATGAGATGGTCAAATGGAAATTTAAATCGAAGTCGGAGTCGCCACCGAATTTTATGGTTATTCGGAACCGTTCGAGCCCACTCTATGTCGTAGTGGGCCGTGTACAAAATACGGCCCATCTCCGATGTCAGAATTTATTGGGCTCTTCCCTTTTGCATATCGATATAGATGCCGACTTGAGCGGTTAATCGTATATTGAATGACTCTCGTTGCCAATGGTTTCGGACATCCGGAAACCACGGTTCTGAGTAAGGGGTGAGGGTACGTGTTGGGAAGTTCACTAAGAACACCCAACCCCGCCCGCACATTAGCGGCCTCTACTAGGATATCGAATGACGTTTTAATGCGCGCGTTAGTTGAACGATGAATGATTATGCAAACATTGTTTTCCTAAACATGTGAGGAATTGAATGGGTTGCTAAGTCGGTTTAATGCATGAAAAATCTAACGTCGAAGTTGAATTTAGCATGTTAGATTCGTTTTAGTATAATAAAACAAATGAAATAAAAAGGATGAATTTGCTACAAAAGATGAACAAACGAGTTAGTATCGATTTGTAAATAATAATATAGCAAATAAATATACGAGATCGAGAAAAATCGAAATCTGAAAAATATTGTTGAAAAGACGTTGTTTTGTATAAAAAACGATGTTCGAAAAATAATTAAAAAAGAACGACAAGGGTGCGTCGGGACAGCCGGCCGCGCGGCTCGCTTGGGGCGCCGGCGAGTCGCGTGTCGGGCTGGTTTTGGACGCGGTTTTCTGAAAATTCGATTAAATCGCGTACGAATATTGCATGATTCGTACTCGAAATAATATTTTCGATATTCGCTATATTCGATAATTGACTACGAAATCAATATCAAATATTCGGAATAGTTTTAGAAAAGATGTAAATTTTAGAAATCGTTTCGTAGAATAAATAATAAAGCGACCGAAAAAAGTAAAAAAAATGGTCCGGATTTCAGGCCCGTGCGCGAGTCGTCCGGGCGTGACGCGACTCGCGTGCGGGTCTGTCCGTTTTTATATTTTTGTTCGAAATTGCTAAATTTGATGAATCGCGTACAAAATATGAATTAATTTGTATTTGATTCATGTTTTCGATATTCGTCGTATCCGATATTCGATTATGAAATCGATATCGGATATTTAGAATGAGTTCAAAAAAGGTTTTGTAAAATTGTTTGTTTTGAACGAAAAGTAAAAGAAAAGAATTTTGAACGAAAAAGAATGTAACGATTTTAATATCGTCGAGATCTTAATATAATCCTTTTCGATACAATATTCGATTATAGAAAAATCGATATTGTATTTTTAAGAATGTTTGTTATAAAAATAGTTTTTCGTTAATAACGATATTAGAGAAAAAAAAACAAAAAAAACGACTCTTGACCCATAAACAACGAACGAAGAGAAGGGAGGAGAAGAAGGGAGAAATCGGGTTTGATACACCCTCAACCTACATGCTTTTGTTGACTCGGACCGGGGCTCGTCGGAATGTGGCTAGGCACGGGAGCGTCGAGTGATGTTTGGTTCGGCTAGTGGGGTTCGGTTTGGACGAGATGGGTGAAGGGTGTCGGGAATCGGACCGGTTTCCTTCGGACTTGTAATATCGGTTTCTCGATGCTAAGTGTAAGGATGATTGACGAAAAGGTTGTGTATTTTAACGTTGCTAGTTGATGTCGATAATGAATGAATGTGTTCCTAATAATTGGTGTATGCAAGGGGCTATTTATAGGGAGTTCCCGACCTTGGCTTAGGAGAGTTTGACTACCGCTTAGGATAGGAAACGTAGGAATTTGAGAAGCATGAGAATTCCGCTTTCTTGTGAAGGAAGAAAGGGAAACACGGCTGGTTTGCTGCTGT
Source organism: Agrostemma githago (assembly GCA_958450325.1). Taxonomy (NCBI): domain Eukaryota; kingdom Viridiplantae; phylum Streptophyta; class Magnoliopsida; order Caryophyllales; family Caryophyllaceae; genus Agrostemma; species Agrostemma githago. The sequence continues at coordinate 16,601,981 of OY288253.1, read as the reverse complement.
TTTGGCCGAGTGTTTGCACTCGGTCGGGTGTTTGAATCGGTTTTCGAATAGGATTCCCGTTTGAGCTAGAATTACCGCTTGAGTAAGAAGCTGAGGAGAACGAGGATTCCGTTTTCTTGGTGAAGAAGTAAGAAAACCCGGCTGGTTGTGTATTACTCGGCCGAGTGTTTGCACTCGGTTGAGTGTCTGAGTCGGTTCTCGGATAGGATTCCTACTCGAGATCGAATTCTACCTTAAACAGAATTGTTTATTATTTTGTGAAGCTTATTTTTGTAGAGTTGGAGTCCGATCAGGACGCGTGAGACATCACGGTCGGTCCACAAGTCTCGGGAAATATCTTTGACCGGGTTTTGACTCGGTCGCTAAAAGACGGTTTTACCCCTGGTGTCGGATTCGACCCAAATTAGTGTTATTTGACTCGAAACGACCCACTGGGCCTGAATTTGAGGTTGGTTTTGTGAAATTTGTACTCCTTAAAAAGCCCAAGCTAAATATCCATGTTTCGAGCCCATTTCTGAGTACGTTAAAGCATGTTTGCGTCCGATCATCATCGGGTGTTTGTTGGAAACTGCTATAGACACCTGGCGGTCAAAATGTGGGTGTCTACAGGTTGATACATACAGAAAGAAAGAGACAAGGGTTGGATTCGGGCATACCCTATAAACCAATATAACGAGGGGCTGAAACAAATATGAATAGACCGGAATAGGAGGACTCAAGGTCAAGACCAGAAGAAAACAAAGAGAAAAGAATAATCGTCATAAGACGGAAGAAGGGAATTACATGCCAGCAGAAAACTGTCTAGACAAATACATCAAATAGTACCAAAACAGCATCAGGTTGTACGGTACATAGAGATCCCGACGAACAGAACTAAATGTCAACAGCAGGAGCATACACACAAACAGAAACGATGTAGTTGCAACAGAAACAAAATAGGAAGAAGGAGAAAGCGGAATGGCACCAATAAGGAAGGGTAACATGAATACCAGATCATCTACAACAAGAGATGACATGAATACGAAAAGAGGTCGACCAAATTAGAGTAAGAAGTCGAAACTGAAACTGAGACACACAGGGGTGATTAAAGATGCTGGTTGATCGAAAAGGTGGACCAAAACAGACTCGACACCCGCACAAATTAAACAGCAAAAGACGGCTACGAGTACTAGTAGCAAACAGCGGCAACAGCGGACCCGCATAAAGATGGGAGGAAAAGAAGAAGAAGAGGAAAAACAGAATAGCAGCAGGTGCATCAGGACAGTAGCAGCAGAATTAACGCTAATTCTAGCAGCAAAACGAAACCCGACAAAAGAGAAGAAGAGGAGGAAAGGAGAAGAACGTACCCTAACTAAGGCTGTAACAGCAAAACCGCAACAACAGCAGCAGCGAACCCAGGCAAAAGGCAGCGACACAACAAACATGGACACACGGACAACAGTCACAGTAATGGCGCACAGCAGCAGCGGCAACACAGACAACAACACGGCAGCAGCAGTAACGTAGCAGCAGTAACGTGGCACCAGCAGCAGAACATGGCGCAGCAGAGGGGGGTCGAAAGCAGGAAAAAGAACATCGCTAATACACGGATACGCAGAGCAAAACAGGAGCAGATTGTGGAGATATTCAGAAGAACGGTACCCGGATGATTGCTGAAGACGAATGAAGAAGAGAGGCGCAAGATGAGGGGATGAACCAAGAGGCGGAGGGTATAAAAGAAGTGGGAAGAAAGAATGGGAAAAACGACTGAAGGTGAAGATGAAAATGTGAAGCGGTGGGTTGAAAGAGGGGAGTGAAACGGAGGAGAGTTAAAACAAGGGAAGGGGAATAGTAACAATTGGTCAAGTGGGTTGAATGAGAAAATGAATGAGAAAAAATGAATGAAGCGGTGATATTAAAATGAGAAGGAAGGCAATGAATGTCAGTAATGAGGAAAAAAAAGAATAAGTCAATCAAATGAATCGGTTTAGAAATACGGATTAAACAAATTCCGTAACGATAAGTTGACTGACCACGAATCGACTTAAAACGAGTTAATAAAAATTAATAAATAATCGGCCGACAAAGAGTAAATAAATTACTTGAGACAAAAACGAAGTTGATAGAAATAAATAATTAGACGATGAAATAATGTTTCCCGACAAATAATAAATTTTCGATAAAATGAATTAAATTGATTTCTCGAGGAAAGGTAATATACTTTTTGACGAAACTTAAAATAAATTAACTTTGAGCCGAAATAAAAATTCGAGCTTCAATATATTTAAATAAAAAAATTTAGAATTTAAATTGTCGAAATAGACTTTCGATAATAATTAAATTAAATGTATAAAATGAATCGAAACAAAAATAAAAAATATGTTTTAAATATAAGAAGAGTTTCCGAGTCGAATAGAATTTTAGGAGTTTAAAATGATTAAGCGATAAATTCATTTTATAATAATTTTAAAAAATTACGAGTTCAATCGTAAAATAAATAAAAATACGAACATAACTTTAATTTAATTTAATTTATAAAATCAGGGGTGTTACAGTATCTTTTCCTGATGTGTGCGGATGAGTTTTCTTTTCTTATAAAACGTGTTGTTCGCAAAGGTAAGATACATGGTATCCGTGTTTGCAGGGGTGCACCAGCCATTTCTCATCTTTTTTTCGCCGATGATAGTGTCCTTTTTACGAGGGCAACCTTGGCTGAATGCTCGATGATAGCTAATATTATTAGCCAATATGAAGAAGCTTCGGGACAGAAAATCAACTATGCCAAAACAAAGGTTGTTTTTAGTAAGAAAGTATCTACTCGGGCTAGAAGGGAGATTGGGAATATTATGGGGGTGTGTGAAGTTCTGCGGCACGAGAGGTATCTAGGCCTCTCAACTATCATTGGCCGGTCTAAAAAGGCTGTCTTTGCGGGACTCAAGGATCGAATGTGGAAAAAAAATTAAGGGTTGGAAAGAAAAAACCTTATCAAAACCCGGTAAAGAGGTTTTAATTAAGTTGGTGATCCAAGCCATTCCGACTTATATGATGAGTATTTTCCATATTCCTGAGGGTGTTATTGATGAATTGCATAGAACTTTAGCTCGATTCTGGTGGGGTTCCACGGAGTCCCAACGCAAAATTCACTAGATAGTGTGGTCCCGTTTATGTCAACCTAAGAGGATGGGCGGGATGGGTTTCCGTGATCTTCGTGTGTTCAATCGAGCACTGCTTGCAAAACAAATCTGGAGACTTCATGTCAATCCTTCTTCTCTAGTTGCTCGTCTATTGAAGGCAAGGTATTTTAAGGATAGTTCGGTTTTGGATGCTCTGAGAGGTTCGGACCCGAGCTATTGCTGGAGGAGCATTTGGGGGGGCAAAATCTTTGGTTCTTGAGGGTCTCAAATGGCGGGTGGGGAATGGGATGGATATTAATGTTTGGTCGGATGCTTGGCTTCCGGGTCAAACATCTAGTCGTATTCCGGCTATCAATATAGAGGCGCGAGAGGATATGAGGGTGGCCGAACTTATTAACCAAGATAAGGGCGAGTGGGACTTGGTTAAACTGAGGGAGGTCTTAGTTGAAGATGATGTCTTAGGAGCACTCGAGTTACCAGTTAGCGTGACTGCTGCTGCGGACATGCTGTTTTGGTGGCCGACTATAGATGGGATTTTCACTGTTAGATCTGCCTATTGCCTCGGAATGAATGGCTATTCCTCTGCTACTGAGGATGGGGATGCATAGCAGAGAAGCAAATTATGGCAGACCCTCTGAAGATTGAGGATTCCATCTAAGCTAGCCCACTTCATTTGGCGTGCGTGTTCGGAGATCCTTGCTACTAAGTCCCGTCTCCATGCTCGACATTGTGGGGAATCCCTGACCTGTGGTTTGTGTGACATGACGAAACAACGGTTCATGCTTTATTTGATTGCTCTTCGACTATAACTGTTTGGCAGGGGAAAGGATTTAAGGATATTCTTGCAGTTGCGCCAAGGTCGTCATGTCTCGAGCTATTTATGTGGGTGCTTGACAGGCTTGATAAGGAAAGTATGACCCGTTTCCTTACCCTTGCTTGGGTAGCCTGGTCCGTTAGGAATGCTATGGTTTTTGAGGAGGAACCCGCCCCGCCAGCTGTTATTTGTCATGGTCTGTCATGCCTCGTGGCTGATTACTCAAAATATATGGACAATGTTAATGGTGCCCCTCTAGTCCAAGATGTAAGGGTTGGCCAAGGCTTTTGGTCACCACCGTGCCTTGGATGCGTTAAACTTAATGTTGATGCAGCTATATTTGGGAACAACGAAGTGGGGCTCGGGTTTGTCCTACGGGATGAGAATGGCGAGATTCTTATGGCTGGTAGTCGACGGGTGATGGCACGATGGACCCCCAAGGTGGCTGAAGCAAAGGCGGCATGTTTTGGGCTTCTCAAGACCCATATTGGTGGTTTTTCGAGAGTAATACTTGAAACCGACTCTCTTGGAACAATACAGAAGATGGGAAGGAGCAGCGACTGGAGGAGTCCTGTTGGTATTTGCATTAAGGATATCCATACTTTGTTAGAGCTTTTTTCATTTACGCAATGTTTACATACGAAACGCGGCGGGAACACAGTTGCCCATTGGATGGCCCGATTTTGTACTTCCGTAGGCAACGAGATTGTACTGGACTCAAATTTTCCGCAGACAATTTATGATCTGGCGGGAGTTGACTTAATATAGTTGGCCACGTTTTCTCTTCAAAAAAAATCTTCTTTTTATAAGCAACCTGTTTCTTCGTTCTTTCGTTGTACTTGATCAAGGTTTTTTGGTTAAAACCCAAGAATTATTTTTTGTAAAAATTTTGAGATCTAAAATGTCGAATGATGTTTTCTGCAAACAATATATGCGAGTGTATTTTAAACAAACAAATCGCAGAAAAATCAATTTGGGGAAAACGAATATCAATTAGTCAAAGAAGAGGAGGGCGTGATGAGAATTATTTGGTAAAGTTTAGGTTAACTTTTCAAATAGCCATGGTTTATTCCCGGATTATCGATACAGTACGATACAAAAAGGTTTTGAAAATGAAAATGGTTAATGTAAGTAAAAAGTGGAAGAGTTTAACAGGTAGTCGGTTACCCGGTTCCATTAATGTAAGATATGTCCAATACTTGGGTTTATTCCCAGATTAAATAAAGTTCGGTTTATTTATAGAAGACCACCAAAGTTAGGATTATTCATGTTAAATAATCCTTGATTATTTGCATTTACTTTTTTCACACTTGTCAATGCATGTTTTCTTTTGTTTATATTTTTAGTTACATATTTCTAAAAATTATAAAAATTTCGAGTAGATATTTATAACGTACATATCATTAGGAAATTTAAACAAGATCTCACGTGATTATATTTTATTTTATATATTAAAAGTTACATTGACTATCTAACTCCCCTATGAATAGTGCGCAACAAACAAATGCAAACAATCAAATGGAACGAAGTGAGTATAAAATTATTTGGTTTTACGATGTTTATTGAAAATAAATGGTACGAGTAGATGTTTTAGGGGTCGTTTGGTTCAATGCTTAGGTATGGAATGTGATGGATTTGGAATGTGGTTTGGGATTCTAAATCCATGCCTTCTTAAACTTGTTTGGTTCTCTCTAATTTCAATTATGAAGAAATGAAATTAGAATCCAAGGGGAAAAGGTGGGGATGAGATTCCAAGTATTTAGGATGAAGTTAGAACCCCTTAGGTATCCAACCCCACTTCAAAATTCTCCAACCAAACATTGGAATGGAGCAAATCCATTCCAATCCAATCCTAAGTATGCAACCAAACACTCCCTTAATATGGTGGGATCGAATTAAGGGAAGAGGTTCACCCCTCCATTGTAGAAAAAATTTGATAATAATAAGGGTTATTTCATAACAATACTACCAAATATGAGGGTGCTTCTTATATATATTAATACCAACTATACGTAATCCCGTTTTAATATGAACTAACCTCTCATTAATCTCTCTTTATAACAAGTTACCGGCTACCTGATGAGTCGGTCCCCTTTTCTTTTTAATTTCTTTTTGAATTAAAGTCCCCCTCCCACCATACTCTGTACACTTCCTCCCTCGTTACTACGTACTCTTCTCTCGCCACTGTTGAACTCGGCATCTCTTCTCGCCATTACTTTTCTTAAATTTTCTGAAATTAGGAAAAAAATTATTTTGAAATTCTGGTAAATAGATTAGAGCATCTTAGCTGACGTTTGCAAAAAAAAATCTGACATTTGAAGGATACGAATTAGAGGAGATCCAGATGAATAACCACATCTCATTGTGTCAATTTGGATTTTGGAGGTTGATAATGGAGGATAATGTTTAATTAGATGAATATAAAGGGGAAGAAGAAGAAGAGGCGCACCAAAACCTAGCAGGTCACAATTACCGGTTTTTACAGGTAAAAAAAGTGTTGGTTTTAAAGAGAGATTAATGAAGGGATATTTCATATTAAAACGGGATTACGTATAGTTGGTATTGTAGACACCCGCATTTTGCCTGCTTATGTCTATAGCAGTTCCCGACAAAACACCCGATGATGATCGGACGCAAACGTGACTTAGTATACTCGAATATGGGCTCGGAATCAATAATATCCGACGTGGACTTTTAGCGGAGTACAAATCTCTCAAAACCAACCTCAAATTCAGGCCCAGTGGGTCGTCCCGAGTAAAATGAGACTAATTTGGGCCAAAACCGACACCAAAAATAAAAACCATCTTTTGGCGATCGGGTCAAAACCCGGTCAAAGACGAATCCGTCACCTAAGGTCAACCAGGTTCGCTTCTAGAAACCTGCGTCCGAACACAATCCTCAAAAAATCAAAAGAGTCAACCATTTCCTAAAATGGCTCGCCAACCATATCCACTCGATCGAGTGGATTGACCTCACTCGATCGAGTGGAGCCAAAAAAACACAACAGACCTGTTTTGCAGGGCACTCGATCGAGTGACCCTAGGTCGAGGGGTAAACTCTATACATACCCCTCCTTGTGCTCTTCATTTGCAAGATTTTTCCCATGCAACTTAACCTACATTTTTACCTTAATGCACCTATTCTCTCTACACTACAACCCTAAGCAACACTACATAAAAAACCGAGTAATTTGTCCCTCGAAAAACCGACAAAACCATCCATACACATACACACCATAACTTTACATACATCATCGATACTCCCGCGTTCCCGTCGCTATTACGAGTCCATTGCCGAGGCCACTCTAAGCATGTATGTTGAGGGTGTCATCAACCCCGTTTCAATATCTACTATCTCTATTATATATATATATATATATATATATATATATATATATATATATATATATATATATATATATATACTTTTTTTACGCTTTATATTATAATCGTATTAGTATACTAACACTAACATTTAATTTTATCGCATACTAAATTTTTCAATTTTTGTTACTAACCAATCTAACATTTTATTTATGTACGCTAACATTAACTTTTTTATTATCGTCATCTATATCTAATACCGTGTGTGTGTGTGTATATATATATATATATATATATATTATCACTTTCGGATTTGAACACGTTTAACTATAATCACCGCACCAAGTCCGTTTAATCCCTTTACGAGCCACGACGGAGGTGGCACCCTTTCGAGGAGCGCCGTCCCAATGTACTCAAGGGCGTAACGTGATCATGGTCGATCATAGTTGAACGCGTTTGATTCCATTTCTAAGATTAGCACGGAATCCGTTGATGCAAAAACCAACATCACATATCCGTTAGGATTAGTTTCGATGTCGTGACGCGGAGGAACACAATTTCGTCACTAATCAAAACTTTTAATCCCATAATGACACTTTCACAAAATTCCGATGACGGTATTATGATCTCACATTACACGATTATAACACCGGAAGTCGAGTTGGATTTAAATCATGCAATATTTCTATCCAACTCAGCCAACCATCCATTTAAAAATAAATAAATCGGAATAGCCACCTTTTCCGAAACGAGTTATGACTCGTATAGGGGGCACTCGACCGAGTGCCATAGGCCACTCGATCGAGTAGCACCCCAAAACCTGGGCAGTAGCTACGTCGAAGGCGCACTCGATCGAGTCCACGCCATGACTCGATCGAGTGGGTCCTTTAGCCCAACAAGTCGAGCGCTTCATTTCATCATCCGAGCCTCGTCTTTTTTTTTACGACTTAGTCGTCACGTGCAAAGTCAATCACGTGATCTACCACTTCAAAACTCATGCATATCATTTCACTTAAACGACTTGGATCGATTGTCTCTCACTATTAATCTTGTGTTGACGACCCTCTAGTTGTATCTGACACAAGATTAATTTAGACGCTAATTTTTCGATGTGATAAGTTGGGACAAGGCATCGAGGTTTGGGATCGTGCTAGCATCACGCCTAGGACCCATATCTCCGTCCTTCGTTTAGTACACAATATAATGTGTATTAAATTGAAGTTCGTCCATTTACACGACTTACGGTCTAGTTTATATTTATTACATACGGGTCCGTTTCTAGTTAGCATTTGCCGCTTATAATTCGATCATTCTATTTTATTGCTCGTTGTATTGTGAATTTCGGGTTGTATTCCGCCCGTGTAAGTTTTAATTTATTTACGAGTTTTCTATTTTCGATGTTTGCCATTTATTTATTTAAATGAACATCACATGCTAAACTACTCCGACAATAATTTAGATGCATTAAATGACGTAGCTCACATTTAACTCGCATGCTTAACCGAAAACGCTATTTGCATATCATTTAGTCATTTTACTAGCGTGCGTACACGAACATGAACGATGTCTTAGTAGAGGCCGCTAAGTGCGGGCGGGGTTGGGTGTCCTTAGTGGGCTTCCTAACACGTACCCTTACCCCTTACTCAGAACTTCGGTTTCCGGATGCCCGAAACCGTTGGCGCACGAGAGTCATTCTATACACGATAACCGGTAGTGACGGTATCGGTATCGCAATGCAAAAGGGACGAGCCCCATAAAATCTGCAATCAAAATGGGCCGTACTTTGTGTACGATCCATGACGACATAGAGTGGGCTCGAATGGGTCCGAATTTCCACAAAATTCGGTGGCGACTCCAACTTTGACTTAAATTTCGAACCCGAGAACAATCTCACCACGAGATTCATTCGCCTACCCAAACCCGCGCGTGGCTGTGTCGGGGTGGACCTACGTCATGTCCACAATATGGCGACTCCTCTGGGGACACCTGATGTACCACTAGTCATCGGGGTTATTCCTAGGGTGAGACTCGAAGAGAAATCGTTCGTATATTAGTGTGCGCGCATTAGTTTAATGATTCATGCATAACCCAAACTTTGCCCGGGCCGGTTACTTGTGACCGACGTCCCACTATACCGCGGTGCATTCCTAAATGGGTGCGCTAAAAACTTCTATGGCCGAACTCGTATGGGTTTTGCGGCATGTCCTAAGATCAACTCGACTTAGGGAGTCCGTCTTGATTTACGAGAGAGTCATCGTTGTTGGTATAGACCCTATTTCGACCGACCGAGACTTAGTGTAAAGCATACATAAGCGTCGTTATAATGCTTGTTTGACTACATGCTACTTGGTTTCCGTGTCATTTTTCAAAAAACCGTCATTTCAAAAAATGCATCTTTCCAAAACCACCAAATTTTGAAAAGCCCAAAATGCTGTCCGTTTCGGGACCCGTCTTTTCAAAAATATCCAATTTCCAAAATTCGGAATGCCACCGAAACTTAGGATCAACGATTTGACTCAAAATATCCTTTTCTTTAACCGGCATACTGTCCGTTTTGACTATCGAATTTCCAACACTATCTCGATTTTCTGAATTTTCAAAATTCAAATCCCGTTTCTTTTTCTTTCGAAATTCCGTTTTCGGTTTTCAAACTTTCGGAAATTCGCTCATTCTGTTTTCGAAATTTCAAACAATCGACTTTCCAAACAAATCGTCCTTATTATAGGACCTACCGTTTATCCGTGTGTCGGGTCTTTGCATAGTATGTCGAAGGTTTATAGCGTCGAAACTCTGTCGATCTTACATCACGAGTTTCCCCCCTTGCCCGAGTCCGCCTTATCTGTCAAGGCACGACCAACCCGCGTGGGGCATACCCCTACAAAGGAAAGTCCGTCTGTACACTCGAGTCAAAAGTCTGGGGAAAAGTCTCACGTGGACCTTCCTTCGAACGGAATTAGGCCCACAAAGCCAAAGTCCTAAGGAAGTCATACCACCCACGAGTCATCCGTCTAGGTGTCCTTCTCGAGTCTTTAGTCCTTCTCTTTGGTCGCTCGGGATGTACTTTTTTTTCTATGACTCCAAGATCTGGGTTCGGTTTCTGATTACGCGGTGTTCTTACTGACAGGCCACCGTCCACCAGACACAGCCGCAAAATGGAAGCAGCTCTGAACAATCTGAAGGCCTTCGTGGATGCCATGGCCGCCAAACAAACCGACATTGATGCCCAACTGACAGAAATGAGGGTTGGTCAAGTGGCTATCGTTGCTCGTATGGCTGCAGTGGAGCAAAGGACTCCTAATGCCGAGGCTACTGGGCCTCCAGCTGAACTAGTTAGCGTGGTGCGCCGACTAGAGGAACAAGTCCATTTGGCAGGGAGTAACAATATCCATCGGGAGAATAGCCGTGAGTACTCCCCGGTGAGTGACAAGCTGCCCGCGAACCTGAATCTCACGGGCTTACCCATGTTTGAGGGGACCGAAGACCCGTTACTACATGTACGGGCCTTCAAAGAATTCATGGCTATCAAAGGGGTAGATTCTTCGATGTTCAAGAATCTTTTTGCTGCATCCCTTGAAAAGCATCCACGGGCCTGGTACTATAGGCTAGACCCGAAGAAATACCCTACCTGGGATGATGTGGCCACGGAGTTTGCTCGGAACTATGATGATAACACCGAGATCCAAACCACAATGCGGTCTTTGGAGGTCATGGCCCAAGAGTCAAAAGAAGGTTTTACTAAGTACCTTCAACGCTGGAGGGTCGAGAGTGTGAAACTGGTCGATAAGCCCAGTGAGAAGACTTTGGTGGAGGCTTTCGTCAAGAATCTCCTCCCCTCCTACCGGGTTCATCTCCGGTACGCTGTCAAACCCAATTTCACCACCCTTACTGAAATGGGTATGAGAATTGAAGACGATCTGAGACTGGAGGGCCTTACTAAGGCCTCTGGCAAAGGATACCAATGGGCTTCCTCTTCCACTACTAAGCCCCAAGCTGCAACCCGCAGCATATTTGACGCGGTTAATCTACTAGATGCCCCGTCCAAGAAGAACACCCCACCTCGGGTTTTCACTGATATAGGTACCACTTATTGCTATTCCTTACAAAGGCTGTCCTCAAAGGGCCTAATCCAACCGATAGGCCCAACTCCTGAAGTTCCAGTCGAGCGACGCTCCAAGAACTACAATGCCCAAGCTTATTGCCAATACCACCAAGGCAATGGGCATGATACCGAAAAGTGTTGGATGCTAAAGCATTTGATCCAGGACTTGATTGAGAGCGGTAAAATCCCGCTACAAGGAGAACCCTTTCAGCTCCCATGTCGTTTTTGCCGGGGAGGTGATTGATTGCTCTCATCTTATCTCTCCATTTATCCCGCAAGTGAACGGGATCTGGTTTGACGACGAGGAAGATGTCTACCTCGTTAAAGGGGAAACCGTCCCCATTACCCCTGAAGAGATTCGCAAGACTAAATCCCGAGTCTTAGCCAGTAACTACCTTGGTCGTCCCTATCAAGCCACTAGCTCTAGGGACACCCCTATCCTGACAACCGTCACCGAGCCACTCGGGACGGAAGTCGCCCCTGAGGAGCCGACTGTTGAAACGGCTCTCGTGAAGCAACAAAAGAAGACCCGAGTTGACTTCAGCATATGGCAACTCCTGGTTAGCTCACAAGAACATCGAGAAGCACTCACTAAGGCTCTCGATCAGGTTAAGATCGACTCTTTGGCCACCCTTGCTGAAATGGTAGCCACGATCCAGCCCCACTTGAAGGGAAAAACCAAGGAAGGAGGCCCAATGATCACTTTCTCTGAAGCCGACCTACCGCCGTTCGGGGCCTCCCATAATATGGCCCTCTACATTACGGTGATCTGCCGAGGGAAATACCTCCCAATGACCCTAGTTGATGATGGGTCTGCTGTGAATGTCCTCCCCTTGAGGACCGCTAAAGCCCTCGGCATTACCGAGGCCGATTATGTTCCGACGGCTCAGACCATCCAAGCCTTTGACGGGAGCCCAAAGTCAGTAGCTGGGGCCATAAAGCTGACCATTATAACGGGCCCAATTGAAAAGGAGCTTGAATTCCAGGTGATCGACGTCACCTCATCCTTCAATTTGCTCCTAGGAAGGCCGTGGATCCACGCGGTCAAGGCGGTATCCTCCACCCTCCACCGAAAGATCAAAATGCCTTTGCTTGATAACGTTATTACTTTAGAGGCGACCCCAATGACTGCGGCTAACTGTAACGCCACGGGCCACGCGGACCTCTGGGGGTTCGACTTTGTGGGGATGATCAAGGAAGAGTACCATTTTAGGCCCTACTTCACAACTAGCATCGACACGATGCTACAGAACCTAGGGTACTTACCGGGGGCTACTTCTCGACCCGATCTTCCAGCTGGGAAGATCATTGAGGTCCTTAAGGACGAAGACTCTCACTTCGGCCTTGGCTACGCCACCACCCCGGGCAACGTTGTCCGAGCAGGAGTCGAAAAGGTCTGCAACATCATCAAGGGTATCCACTTAAGCCCTTACAGCCCACTGTTGACTGACTACTTTGTCACACCGGTGTTTGGGGCTATTCAGGGTGGACTGTACCAACCCAATGATGTGCACCTCGGGACCCAATTGGCCCGGGACTGGAACTACATTCCGGATGATGTGTTCGCCCTCATCCAGTCCAATGGAGCTGACAACGAAGAGCCCGCGTTAGGACTACTTTTCGGGGAAGACAGCATAGCCCCGACTCCAAAGGAAGACCTGGTCAACCTGATTCTCCGCAGCAACAGGTTCGACCCGACCAAGCTGATCTCGGATGTTGGCTCCAAGACGGGAAACAGGGCCAGGAGGAAGACTGTCAAGTGGACTGACAGTCAAGGAAAGATCTACAAGCTGGTCACTGGAGAGGGAGACATACCTGAGTCTGAGTCCGAGTCTGAGTCTGAGTCTGAGTCTGAGTTCGAGTCTGAGTCGGAGTCTGAGTCAGAGTTTGAGGTCGAGTCTAGGGAGTCCGGTGCTAGAGTCACTCCTGTAACCCCTCTCCCCCTTGTCATTCCTGCTGCTGGCACTTCGGGGTCTGTCCCGCGTGTCTTACCAATTCCGCCACTGACCAATGATCAGATGGCTGCTCTTTTCGAGCTGTTTTCAAAATTTTCAATCAATAATAACAACCGTTCTGCTTACGACTTGTCTCTTTTAAATGCTCCTTTCAAAACTCTTTTATGCAATGACATTGAGAAACCCGACGAACAGGTACCCTTACCTCCACATCTGATCGAGCAACTGGAGTAAAGGGAGTCCCGGAATCCGGTAATCGAGGAAACCGAATCCATTAATATGGGAACAACCTTAGAGCCCCAGATACTTAAGATAGGGTTATCCCTAGATCCCGAGGAGAGACAACAATTCACGAACCTCCTCCAAGAATTCAAATATGTCTTCGCATGGTCCTACAAAGACGTGCCGAGGATAGACCGGGAAATAGCTGAGCACCACATACCTATCAAAGACGGGTGCAAACCGGTGAAGCAGAAACTCCGCCGAATGAGGCCCGAGTGGTCTCTCAAGGTAAAAGAAGAGGTCGATAAACAGTTCAAAGCCGGCTTCATACAGGTGTCTGAATATCCGGACTGGGTTGCAAACATCGTGCCGGTTCCTAAAAAGGACGGTAAGGTGCGGGTATGCGTGGATTTTCAGGATCTTAACAAGGCAAGCCCGAAAGATGATTTTCCGTTACCACACATCGACATACTGGTGGATAACACGGCCGATCATGCCCTTCTATCATTTATGGACGGGTATGCCAGGTATAATCAAATCAAGATGGCGGAGGAAGACATGAGTAAGACTACCTTCACTACACCTTGGGGTACTTACTGCTACACCGTCATGCCATTTGGTCTCATCAATGCGGGGGCCACATACCAAAGGACCGCTACCACTTTATTGCATGACATGATGCATAAAGAGGTAGAAGTTTATGTAGACGACATGATCGTCAAATCCAAAGAACGGGACGGTCACATCACCGCCCTAAAAAAAATTTTCACCCGATTGCGCAAGTACAACATGAGGCTAAACCCTCAAAAGTGCAGTTTCGGGGTAACATCAGGCAAATTACTGGGTCATATCGTTAGCCAACGAGGTATCGAGGTCGACCCAGCTAAAATTAAAGTCATTACCGAGATGCAACCTCCCAAAACCGAAAAAGAAATAAGGGAATTTCTCGGGAAAGTTCAGTATATCAGCCAGTTCATTTCCAAACTAACCATGGTGTGTGAACCAATTTTCAAGAAACTGAAATTAGGGGAACGGGTACTATGGGATGACAAGTGCCAAGCTGCTTTCGACAAGATCAAGGAAATCATGTCTGCTCCGCCAGTTTTAATGCCACCTCAACCCGGTTTGCCTCTGTATACGGGGGCTATGCTGGCTCAGACAGTTAACTCCAAAGAACGAGCTATCTACTACATCAGCAAAAAGTTTTTAGAGTATGAGTGCAAATATACCATGCTCGAAAAAAAAATGCCTGGCTCTGGTTTGGGCCACTAAGAAGCTCCGACATTATATGCTCAGCTACGAGGTCCATGTGCTATCCAAAATGGACCCGATCAAATACCTCTTCGAAAAGCCCGTTCTCAATGGCCGAATTTCTAGATGGACTCTAATGCTGGCAGAGTTCGACCTAAAATTTGTACCGTTGAAGGCCATTAAGGGGCGAGTAGTAGCTGAATTTCTCGCCGATAGCCTGGTAACCGAAGGACACACCGACACCTGGTCCTTCCCAGATGAAAACATCTTCCATACCGATACTGAAACATGGAATTTATACTTCGATGGAGCGTCCAACCTTCGAGGGTTCGGAGTCGGGATCCTCCTAATCTCACCAAAAGGAGAGCATACTCCCGTGTCCACCAAATTGTACTTTGATGTCACCAATAATGCAGCCGAATACGAAGCATGCATTTACGGGCTACAAGCCGCCGCCGATCTGCGGATCACAAATCTCCGAGTACACGGTGACTCATCCTTAGTTATTAACCAAGCACTTCAAAAATGGAAAACTCGGAACGCTAATCTCGTGGTCTACCAGGCACGAGTAAGGGATCTCGAGAAACAATTCCAAAAGGTGGAGTACATATACTTGCCTCAGGAAGAGAATCAGTTTGCAGATGCACTCTCAAAATTGGCATCTTTGCTGAATATGCCCGACCACGTGACCAGTATGCCAATTTGTGTCGAAAGACGGTCCGAGCCGGCATACATTCACGACATTGAAGACATTGAGATAACTGATCCTGAACCATGGTATCAGGCTGTATTAACGTACCTGACAAACGGAGAATATCCTCCCGGGACTGAAGGCCGAGCCAAAAAAGCCTTACGAAGGCTAGCTACCCAGTTTGTCTGCACCGATGACGGGCAGCTGTACAAAAAGAAAGCACAGGGGGCTCTACTCTTTTGTGTCGATAAATATAAAACTGAAAAGGTTATGGCCGAAATACATGATGGTGAATGCGGCCCACATATGAATGCCCAGATGTTGGCCCGAAAAATCATGAGGCTCGGGTATTACTGGAACACTATGGAAACCGACTGCCAGTTATATGTCAAACATTGTCATAACTGTCAAATCTTCGCCAACGTGCAACATATGTCGTCATCTCTGCTTTATACCATGACGTCGCCTTGGCCGTTCTCGACATGGGGTATCGACATAATCGGGAAAATAAATCCCTCTGGTACCGGAGGACACTGCTTCATTTTGGTAGCTATCGACTATTTCACCAAATGGGTCGAAGCTGAATCCTATCGCATTCTCAATGCTAAACATGTCACCAAGTTTATCCAGAACAAGATAATATGTCGGTATGGGATCCCACACGAATTTATCAGTGATCACGGGACTCATTTTCAAGCCGAAACGGCAGCCCTTTTGACCAAGTATAAAATCCAAAGGCATACGTCATCACCTTACCGTCCCCAAACGAATGGAGCGGTGGAGGCGGCCAATAAAACAATTGTCACCATACTCAAGAAGATGGCTGATAATTACCAGGACTGGCCCGACAAAATACCTTTTGCCTTATGGGGATACCAGACGTCAATTCGCACCGCAACCGGAGCGACACCGTATTACCTAACTTATGGGATGGAGGCAGTCCAACCAGTTGAATTGGAGGTACCGTCCCTCAGAATTCTGTTAGAAAGTCAAGTACCCGAAGCTGATTGGGTTCGAGCACGGTATGACTCATTGGTTCTACTCGAAGAACGACGATCTCGTGCCCTCAACAATATCCAAATTTATCAGAAAAGGATCCAGCGGGCCTTCAACAAAAGGGTGAGACCCAGAAATATTGAGGAGGGGGATCTGGTCCTTAAATCGGTTCGATCTTTATTACCAGTTGACCCAAAGGGAAAATTCAAACATAATTGGGCTGGGCCATACTTGGTAAAGAAGACCCTTTCGGGAGGAGCAGTGATGCTGACGGACCTGGACGGGAATGAATTCGTCAACCCAACCAACCTGGACCAGCTGAAGCGTTACTACCCTTAGCCTTTTCTCAATGTCATTTGCAAAATTTATCAAAATCATTTTTTACAAAAAGCAAGTCAATAAGCTGGAATTATTTATTCTACTGTCACAAACATCTTGAACTAATGGTCTTGGTGTAATTCGAGATTGCAAATCTACTAAGCTTGAACTACGTTTGGTTTGATTCTGCTAATTGCAGATACGTAGGCAGCCCCTCAAAAGGGCACAACCCGTGCAATCAAGAAAAGACAGGAACGGTTTAATATTAAACTTCCTTTATTAATTACTAAAAAAAAACCCCGATAAACTCGGGAAATTACAAGTGCAGGAATTCAAAAAAAAATAAAAAGCACACAACAAAAAATAGTAATAATATTTAAATAATAAAAAAAACTAAGGACTCGGCAGTTAGGGCATCTTGCCCTTCCCCTTGTCTTTGGCCTCCTTGGCCGTCCACTGGCGACAACGCGGAGGGGAACGTTCCCGAATCACCACGGGAACCTCCTTAGCCCAAACCCATTTCTTTGAACTCGAGTCCTCGATCACATCTATCGGCCCGAGTCGGGCCCTCGCGGGCTCAAGAAGCCGGTCACGTGGGCCTAGCCGGTCTCTAACCGCAAGTCTTGGCCCAAGTTGTCTCTCCAAATCAGTCTGGGGGCTCTGCTGCCCCCGCGTGTCGCTAGCACCGGCATCTTTAGCTCGAGTTTTAGTTTGTGACTTAAGACCCGATTCTAATTGGACTAGAGTAGCAGGAGTGTCTCCCTCGTCGAAGAAGCCCCTGTTGTCCTTCACCGTCTCCCGGCGAACCAGTTCGAAGGCCTCGTCAACCTTCAAGGCTTTGCGAGCTTCCTCGGACTCCTCGGAAGTCCGCTTCTGATATGCATGTGAAACCCAAGCGGATTGGCAAGGGTTAGGTACAGTCCATGTAGGACGGGTGAACCACCTCTGTAGCCAGGTGTCGCACATAGCGTTCGTCAATTGGAGCGAGACGCTAATGATCGCCTCAGTCTCAGGAATGCGCTGAGACGAACCGAACTGCCTCAGGATACGGTCCGGGTAAATGTGAACTGTCCATTCGAGGGACAGAATCACCAAGTAGCGGGCTTGGTCTCTCTTGGCCAATTCCGTCAGTTTGGAGAGAAACCACCAAGCAACGGTCCACCTAATCAAGGGACCGCCATGGAATACCAGCTCCTCGTCCCAATAAGCCCGGTTCACATGATGAGTCGAGCTTATCCGTCGTCTCCTCGAGCAAATTTGACTGCTACGGTAATTGGGTATACTAGGAGGGGGCTCTATGATCGACAGACGTTTCGACAACCAAATCTGAAAAGTATACACAAAATTCGTAAGCAACAGTATGGTTCGCCAGAGCCCACTCGATCGAGTACAACAGCTGACTCGATCGAGTAAGCTCTATGAAAACAGGCAGAAGCTCGGCAGAGATGTCACTCGATCGAGTGATAGGTCCACTCGATCGAGTGACCTACGTATATCAGAAAACTCTCGCGAAAAAAAAACGAAAAATCGTATACCTGCAAAAGGCGGATACTCCCAGTGAGCTGTCGGTCCGGGTCAAGCCTCCTAGCATCTAGACCCATGATGATCTCCCCGGTGGCTAGCCAAGCAGGGCTATGACAAGTCTCCATCTGGTCAACCACGCCAATCAGCCTAATCTGACCCAAGCACGAGTCAGCCTCCATCATCCCTTCGAATACATAGCGTTGCAACATAAAAAAGGCGAAATCCCTACGCCTGTGAGCAGCAGTAATCCTCACATCCTGGAGGTTCATAAATTTGTCAGCCAAGTCGAAAAGGGAAACAGAATTTCCCCGCACCATTCGATCTGTCTCAGCATGAGAAAAACCTAGGAAATCCCTCAATCTCCTCCTTGGATCAGGATAAAACGAGGGGATAGCAGGGTGAGGAATGGGGCTCCAACCGCCCACAGCGGCAATCTCCTCAGGAAGAGGGCATATTTCTCCCCGCGGGAATGCAAAAACGTGATGGGTAGTATTCCAAAACACCAGACAGGCATCCAAGAAGTGTGAGTCGACTACCCGACGTTGAAGTGGGAATAAACTAACAATCCCCATGTGGGTCAGTTGAACCTTTTCTTCGTCCCGAAAGTATTGGGACCAAGCCAAAAGCATCGCAGTCAAGTGATCGATACCCATGACAGATATTTTAGTCTTCTTTGAAAATCTAAGAGATTTTGAAGAGACGAAGGAGGAATTTGATTTGGGATGCAGAAAATTGAAGCAAGTATTCCTATATTTATAATAGGAAAACCTAACTGAACCCTAACTGCCATGCCTCCTCAGCAAAAGTGGGCCCAGTGCGCGCGCAGGCCTGATCCTGATTACAGTTCAGAACCCAGAATAGGAATCGAGTCGTCCCGAGCATTAAAAAAATCCATCAAAAATTCTGCTTTTCGAAAAATTCAATATTTTATTTTCCCCAGCATGAGTCGGTGTTTTGTCTATGTGTTACATGCAAGTTTTTATGTCTCAGCATACAGGTACACCCCAGACTTCAGAAGCAAGTCTCCGCGCAGCTGCTTTACTCCCCAGTGTGAGTCAGTGTTTCTCCCAGAATGCTACATCCAAGATGTGATGTAACGGCATACGGGTACACCTATGACTTCAAAGGCAAGTTCAACTCCCCATGGAGCTACGATCATCAAGACAGGTATGACCCTCTGCTTATGGTTGGCGAGCCCTTCACGCAAGTCTACTAAACTATAAACGACCCGACCAGAAGGCTGCCAGGTCGTAATCTGCGATTGGCCTGGTAGCTACTCTGACTTTTGCCTTGTCCAAGCCTCAGTCAGAGTGAGGGCTCTGTAGACATCCGCATTTTGCCTGCTAGTGTTGTGGACATGACATCGGTCCACCCCGACGCGGCCACGCTCGGGTTTGGGGAGGCGAATGAATCTCCATATGAGATGGTCAAATTGAAATTTAAATTGAAGTTGGAGTCGCCACCGAATTTTATGGTTATTCGGAACCATTCGAGCCCACTCTATGTCGTAGTGGGCCGTGTACAAAATACGGCCCATTTCCGATGTCAGAGTTTATTGGGCTCGTCCCTTTGCATATTGATACAGATGCCGACTTGAGCGGTTAATCGTATATTGAATGACTCTCGTTGCCAATGGTTTCGGACATCCGGAAATCACGGTTCTGAGTAAGGGGTGGGGGTACGTGTTGGGAAGTTCACTAAGAACACCCAACCCCGCCCGCACATTAGCGGCCTCTACTAGGATATCGAATGATTTTGTAATACGCGCGTTAGTAATACGATGAATGATATGCAAACATTGTTTTCCTAAGCATGTGAGGAATTGAACGGGTTGCTAAGTCGGTTTAATGCATGATGCATGAAAAATTAACGTCGAAGTTGAATTTAGCATGTGAGGTTCGTTTTAGTATAATAAAACAAATGATAAAAAGGAATGAATTTTGCTACAAAATAAACAAACGAGTTAGTATCGGTTTGTAAATAATAATATAGCAAATATGATGAATATGCAAGATTGAGAAAATAAATATCGAAATCTGAAAAATATTGTTAACAAGACGCTGTTTTGTATAAAAACGAAGTTTGAAAAAATAATAAAAAGAACGAGAAAGGCGCGTCGTGGCAGCCGGCCGCGCGGCTCGCCCGGGACTCCGGCGAGTTGCGTGTCGGTCTGTTTTTTGAAGACGATTTTTCTAGGATTCGACTAAACCACGTACAAATATTGCATAACTTGTACTCGATCTAGTATTTTCGATATTCGTTATATTCGATAATTGACTACGAAATCAATATCAAATACTCGGAATAGTTTTAGAAAAGATGTAAATTTTAGAAATCGTTTCGTAGAATAAATAATAACAACGAACGAAAAGGTGAAAGAATGATCCGGGTTTCAGGCCCGTGCGCGACTCGCCTGGGCGTGGCGCGACTCGCGTGCGGGTCTGTCCGATTTTTATTTTTTGTTCGAAATTGCTAATTTTGATAAATCGCGTACAAAATATGAATTAGTTTGTATTCGATTTTATGTTTTCAATATTCGCCGTACCCGATATTCGATTATGAAATCGATATCGAGTATTTAGAATGAATTAAAAAAGTTTTTGCAAAAAGAAGTTTGGAAAAAAAAAGATATAACGATTTTTAACATCGTCGAGGTTTAATGTAATTCTTTAATACGATATTCAACTATAGAGTTGGTATCATATTGTTAAGGATGTTTGATATATGAAAATAGTTTTTGATAATATCGATATTAGAAGAAAAAAAAACGACGACGACCCGTAATAAAGAGACGACCGACGAAAAAAAGGAAAACGAGGAGGAAGAAGGAAGAGAAAGGAGAAGTCGGGTTTGATTACACCCTCAACCTACATGCTTTTGTTAACTCGGATCGGGGCTCGTCGGAATGTGGCTAGGCACGGAAGCGTCGAGGTGATGTCGGTCGGGTTAGGGTGGCTCGGTGAAGGTGACGGGTACGAGGGGCCGGTTTTCTTCAGGTTTAGATGTAATATCGGTTTCTCGATGCTAAGTGTAAGGAGTTTTATGGATGTGTGTTGTGTGAATAATTAATTCTATGGTGTGTCAATTCATGTTGTGCAGGGGACTATTTATAGGAAATTCCCGACCTTGGCTAGGAGAGATGCATTTGAATTAGAACTACCGCTTAGGATAGGAAACGTAAGAAGTTTAGGGAAATAAGAATTCCGTTTTCTTGTGAAGGAAGAAAAGGAAATCCGGCTGGTTTGTGCTGCTCGGCCGAGTGTTTGCACTCGGTCGGGTGTTTGAATCGGTTTTCGGATAGGATTCCTACTTGAGATCGAATTTCATCCTTAAACGGATTTGTTTAGTATTTGTGTAGCTGATTTTTTGTGGAGTTTGAGTTCGAATCAACCGTGTGAGGTGTCACCGTTGACTCACGAGTCTCAGGAAATATCTTTGACCGGGTTTTGACTCGGTCGCTAAAAGACGGTTTTACCCCTGGTGTCGGATTCGACCCAAATTAGTGTTATTTGACTCGAAACGACCCACTGGGCCTGAATTTGAGGTTGGTTTAGCGAGATTTGTACTCCTTAAAGAGCCCAAGCTAAATATCCATGATTTCGAGCCCATTTTCGAGTACGTTAAAGCATGTTTGCGTCCGATCATCATCGGGTGTTTGTCGGAAACTACTATAGACACCTGGCAGCAAAATGTGGGTGTCTACAGAGCCCCCACTCTGACTGAGGCTTGGACAGGGCGAAAGTCAGAGTAGCTACCAGATCAATCAAGGATTAAAACCCGGTAGCTTTCGGTCGGGTCGTTTAAGGTCCATTAGACCTGCGTTAAGGGCCCGCCGGCCACAGACTAGAAATGTACCTTAGCCGATGATAACTCCGTGGGCGTTTGAACTCGTCGCATAAGACTTAAAACGGGCCTATATATGGGCTCATCTTGCTAAACGCCGCTGGGGAGTTATATGAATTGCATGGTCCTGCTTGAGTCGTCCTGTACATATTTATGCAAAGTAGCAAAGTTTTGCATGTAACATTTGTAGGAAAAAAGACTCGCGCTGGGAATAAAACTTTTGAGAAAAAGGTTTTGAATTTTTGAGTTTGTAGGAGTCTTTGAAAATTAGAGAATTTTTGACTCTGAAAAGGAATAGGAATGCTCGGGATAACTTAGCTAAGCCTTTGGATAAGGATTGTATGCTAAATATTCTAGGATTGGGAATCCTAAGGTGAGGAGGAGAATTTGGTTTTATGCTATAAATACCCCTCCTTGCTTCATAAATTCTCATAATTCCCACAATTCCCTTTCTCCTTTAAAGAAAAAACAAGCTCTGAGAAATTATTCTTTCTTTTAGAAATCCAATTATGGGAATCGACCGATTAGTTGGAATGTTGCACGAATGGTCCAAATATTTCAGGGATGCCGATAGGGCCATCCTAACTCAGAATGGCGTTACCCAATTGTTCGTGATCCGTCAAATGCAAGTAGATCGTCACTTCTTGGATGCTTGCCTGTCCTATTGGGACGATACTTATCATGTATTTGGTTTTCCTTGAGGAGAAATCTGCCCTATCCCTGAGGAAATTGCTGCTGCAGGAGGATGGAATCCCATACTTCGCCCTGCTATCCCTTTTTCGATTTCTGACCCAAGGAGGAAGTTACGGGAATTTTTAGGGCTTTCTCATATGGAGGTATCCTGTATGCTAGAAGGAGATACCGTTTCCTTGATTGACCTAGCTGAAAAATTCATGAACCCAGATGATGTCCGGGTCAGGCCGGTCCACAGCCGTAGGGCCTTTACTTTTTGTATGCTCCATGTCTATGCCTTCGAAGGGCATATGGATTTATTATCTTGCACGGGCCACGTTAGACTTTTCACTGTGGCTGACTTGATGGAGACGGAGCATAGCCCGGCTTGGTTGATTACAGGAGAGATTATCCAGGGTTTGGATAATCGTAAAAGGGATCCGTCAGTCCGGCTGACTGGGAGCACCCGTCTTCTACAGGTATGCCGTTTTTTTGATTTTTTTTTCGGCTTTTTCCGATTTTTCGGGTTTTTGCGGCTTTTTCCCGATTTCTGCGGTTTTCGCGTTTTTCACGTTTTTTTTTACGCGATTTTTTGCGATTTTGATTTTTTGCGGGTTTTTCAGCTGTGGCTGTTCGAGAGGCTATCAATCTTGGATCCTCCCCTAGACGTGAGCCGGTATCAACCCAGGCAAGTAATGGCGAGGAGACGAGCTATTGCCTTTTCTCGCTTCAACACCCAAAAATTCTGGGATGAGGTGTTATCCTTCCATGGAGGCCTACTGATCCGCTGGACCGTGCCATGGTGGCCGATTTACGTTTGGACTGGCTTGGAGTCCCGAGACAGGGCTAGGTATCAGGTAATCTTTCTTTTAGGCAGACGATTCACCTCTTTCCCGACCGCATACTCAGGCAATATGGTCGGGTGCAAAGAATCCCAGAGATCGAGGCAGTCGTGAGTGAATCTACTCAGTTGACGGATGTAATGTGTGACACCTGGATGCAAAGGTGGTATACACGAGCTACTTGGCCCGTTCCTAGAAATCCTCATTCGATCTGGGTATCTGACTCCTATGTGAGATGGACAAGAGCTGATTCAGCTAAAACCCGAGCTGCCTTGAAAACTGACGAGGCCTATGACCTGTTACGTCGGGAGCATGCTAAAGATAATAGAAGCTTCTTTGACGAAGACACTACTCCAGCAGGTCAGAAAAGGAGATCTAGGACTCAGACTGAGGGGTCCAGTACTAAGGGTGCACGGGGGAAAGTGAGCCCCCAGACGGAATTAGAAAGGAGACTAGGGCCAAAGCTGGCGGTTAAGGACCGACTTGGTCCTCGAGACAGGCTTCCCGAACCCGTTAGGGCTCGGCTTGGACCGGTGCAAATGGTGGACGACCCAAAATCGAAGAAGCGGGTTCGAACTAAAGAAATTCCCCTTGTGATTAGGGAACGTTCGCCCCCACCCCGTCGGCCTCGGGCTCCACGTGACCCGAAAGATAAGGGGAAAGGAAAAATGTATGAGTACTCTCCTAAATTTATTATTTAAGTATTATTACTATTTTTGTGGTGTGATTTTGTTTGTGTTTTTTTTTTTGAAATTCCCGAGTTTATCGGTAAATAATAAAAAGACATATTAGTGAATACCGTTCCCGTCTTTTCGTTATTGCAATGGTTGTACCCTTTTGAGGGGTTGCCTACGTATCCAAAATTAATGGAATCAAACCTTCTGTAGTTCAGAAGGTATTTTTGCAATTTTTCGAAATACATCAAGATTATTATTCGAGATGTGCAACGGTAGGATAAATAATCCTAACTTATTGACTTGCTTAAAATTTTTGAAAATTCATAAAAGGAAAAAAAATTTATAAATTTTGCAAATGACATTGAGATAGGGTTTATGGGTAGTAGCGCTTCAGTTGGTCCAGGTTTGTCGGGTTGACGAACTCATTTCCGTCCAAGTCTGTTAGCATCACTGCTCCTCCTGAAAGGATTTTCTTTACTAAATATGGTCCAGCCCAATTGGGTTTGAATTTTCCCCTTGGGTCAACTGGTAGTAAAGCTCGAACAGATTTTAGGACTAGATCGCCCTCTTTGATATTCCTGGGCCAAACCCTCTTGTTAAAAGCCCGTTGGATTCTTTTCTGATATACCTGAATATTATTCAGAGCCCGGGATCGCCGTTCGTCTAAGAGGATTAGTGAGTCATATCGGGCTTGGACCCAATCTGCTTCAGGTACCTGGCTCTCGAGCAGGATCCTAAGGGATGGTACTTCTAGCTCGATTGGCTGGACTGCTTCTATTCCATATGTCAGATAGTATGGAGTTGCTCCGGTTGCAGTTCGAATTGATGTACGATATCCCCATAAGGCAAAGGGTATCTTGTCGGGCCAGTCCCGGTAATTCTCAGCCATCTTTTTAAGTATGGTGATAATTGTTTTATTGGCCGCCTCCACCGCTCCATTTGTTTGGGGACGGTAAGGCGATGATGTATGCCTTTGGATCTTGTATTTTTCCAGCAAAGTGGTAGTTTCAGCTTGGAAATGGGTCCCGTGATCGCTGATGAACTCGTGCGGAATCCTGTATCGACATATAATTTTATTTTGGATGAACTTAGCCACATGTTTGGCATTCAAGATCCGGTATGACTCGGCTTCGACCCATTTAGTGAAATAGTCAATAGCCACTAGGATGAAGCAGTGACCTCCCGTCCCGGAAGGGTTCACTTTCCCGATTATATCAATTCCCCATGTTGATAATGGCCATGGTGATGTCATTGTATATAATAGGGATGAAGGCATATGCTGCACATTGGCGAAAATCTGGCAGTTATGGCAGTGTTTGACATACAACTGACAGTCAGTTTCCATGCTATTCCAATAGTAACCGAGTCTTGCGATTTTCCGGGCCAACATATGGGCGTTCATATGTGGACCGTTTTCACCATCATGTACCTCGGCCATAACTCTTTCGGCTCGAGTTTTGTCAATGCATAGGAGTAAAGCCCCTTGTGCTGTCTTCTTATATAACTGTCCATCGTCCGTGCGGATGAATTGGGTTGCCCATCTTCGTAGAGCTTTCTTGGCCCGGTTTTCAGCTCCCGGAGGATATTCCCCTGACGTTAAGTAGGTTAGAATAGCCTGATACCAAGGTTCTGGATCAGTTATTTCAATATCTTGGATAGCGTGGATGTATGCCGGCTCAGACCGCCTTTCGACGCAAATGGGCATGCTGGTTAGATGTGCTGGGATATTCAGTAAAGATGCTAATTTTGAGAGAGCATCTGCAAACTGGTTTTCTTCCCGAGGCAGATAAATGTACTCCACTTTTTGGAATTGTTTTTCGAGAACCCTTACTCGTGCTTGGTATGCCACGAGATTTGCATTCCGAGTCTTCCATTTTTGTAGGGTTTGGTTTATGACTAATGATGAGTCACCGTGGACCCGGAGGTTTGTTACTCCTAAATTAGCGGCGGCTTGCAGTCCGTGAATGCATGCTTCGTACTCGGCTGCGTTGTTAGTAACGTCAAAATCTAGCTTGATGGACAACGAGGTGTGCTCCCCTTGTGGTGAGATTAGCAAGATCCCAACACCAAATCCTCGGAAGTTGGACGCTCCGTCGAAATACAGATCCCATGTGTCGGTGTCGGTATGGAATATGTCTTCATCTGGGAAGGCCCAAGTATCGGTGTGTTCTTCCTCAGATATTGGGCTATCGGCGAGGAATTCCGCTACTACCCGGCCTTTGATGGCTTTTAAAGGTACGAACTTGAGGTCAAACTCAGCTAGCATTAAAGTCCATCTGGATATACGGCCGTTGAGGATGGGCTTCTCGAACAGATACTTGATTGGATCCATTTTGGATAGCACATGTACCTCGTGACTAAGCATGTAGTGTTGGAGCTTTTTAGTGGCCCATACTAAAGCTAGACACGTCTTCTCGAGCATTGTGTACTTGCATTCGTATTCCAAGAACTTTTTACTGATGTAGTAAATAGCCCGTTCTTCAGAATCGACCGTCTGGGCTAGCATAGCGCCCATGGCCGTCTCGGTCGTTGTCAAGTATAGCAATAGAGGCAAACCGTGCCGTGCCGAGGATAGAATCTCCTTGATCTTATCGAAAGCCATTTGACATTTATCGTCCCATAGTGTTCGTTCTCCTATCTTCAGTTTCTTGAAAATGGGTTCACATACCATGGTTAGCTTTGAAATGAACAGGCTTATATATTGGACTTTCCCGAGAAACCCCCTTATCTCCTTTTCGGTTTTAGGCGGTTGCATCTCGGTTATGGCCTTGATCTTTGCTAGGTCAACTTCGATGCCACGTTGGCTGACAATGTGGCCCAGTAGCTTGCCCGATGTTACCCCGAAACTGCATTTTTGAGGGTTTAGCCTCATGTTGTACTTGCGTAGTCGGGTGAAGAACTTCCTTAGGGCTGCAATGTGCCCGTTTCGGTCCTTGGATTTGACAATCATGTCGTCGACGTAGACCTCCACTTCCTTATGCATCATGTCATGCAATAAAGTGGTGGCGGTCCGTTGATAAGTGGCACCAGCGTTAATAAGCCCAAATGGCATCACGATATAGCAGTAAGTCCCTCAAGGTGTGATGAAGGTGGTCTTACTCATGTCTTCTTCCGCCATTTTGATCTGATTATATCCGGCATACCCGTCCATGAATGATAGAAGGGCATGGTCGGCCGTGTTATCCACCAATATGTCGATGTGTGGCAACAGAAAATCGTCTTTTGGGCTGGCCTTATTAAGGTCCCGAAAATCTACACATACTCGGACTTTGCCATCCTTTTTGGGTACTGGTACTATGTTTACAACCCAGTCTGGATATTCAGACACTTGGATAAAGCCCGCTTTGAATTGTTTATCGACTTCTTCCTTGACTTTGAGAGACCATTCGGGCCTCATTCTTCGGAGTTTCTGTTTTACCGGCTTGTACCCGTCTTTGATGGGTATTCGGTGTTCAGCTATCTCCCGATCTATTCCCGACATGTCCTTGTAGGACCAGGCAAAGACGTCTTTGAATTCCTGGAGGAGATCTGTGAATTGTTGTTTCTACTCGGGATCTAAAGATAGGCCCAACTTAAGCATCTGGGGTTCTAAAGGGGTTCCTACGTTGATGGAATCGGTTTCTTCGATTACCGAATCTCGGGACTCCCTTTGCTCGAGTTGCTCGATTAGATGCGGAGGCAATGGTACCTGTTCGTCGGGTTTCTCAATGTCATTGCAAGTAAGATTTTTGAAAATATTTTGAAAATAAGCCAAGTCGTAAGCAGAACGGTTATCGTTATTATTGATAGTGAATTTTGAAAATAGCTCGAAGAGAGCTGCCATCTGATCGTTGGTCAGAGGCGGGATAGGGAGAGCCCTCGGAACAGACTCCGGGGATCCCAATGGTGTGACTAAAGAAGGGAGAGGGGTTACAGACTCGATCCTAGTACTGGACCCTCTAGACTTCGACTCAGACTCCGACTCTGACTCGGACTCGGATTCGGACTCGGCAGCATGCATATCTCCTTCACCAGTAGTTAGCTTGTAGACTCGACCCTGACTGTCGGTCCATTTAGTTGTCTTCCTCCAAGCTCTCTTCCCGGTGTTGGCACCAACTTCAGAGATCAGCTTAGTTGGATCGAATCTGCTGCTGCGGAGAATTAAGCTGACTAACTCTTGTTTAGGGGTTGGGACGACCTTGTCTTCCCCGAAGAGTAGTCCTAGGATGGGCTCAGTATTGTTTGTGCCCTCCTTTAATTCGGCCTGGATAAGGGCGAAGATGTCATCTGGGATGAAATTGCATTCCCGAGCCAGTTTGGTCCCGGGATATGAGATGGTGGGCTGATAGAGGCCCGTTTGAATAGCTCCGAACACCGGGGTGACGAACGTGACCGCCTTGGTTTGGTCCGTGTATCCGGGCGCCATAGTGTAGCCTAGACCGAGGCGAGATTGCTCGTTGTTTAGGGCTTCGATAATCTTCCCGGCTGGAAGATAGGGCCTTGATGTGACTCCCGGTAGGCAACCCAGATTCTGTAGCATCGTATCGATGCTAGTAGTAAAATATGGCCAGAAAAGGTATTCTTCCTCGATCATTCCCACAAAGTTGAAACCTCGTGGGTCAGCTGAGCCTGCCGTGTTGCAGCTTGACACGGTTATGGGAGTAGCTTCAAGAGTGACGATCCCATCTTGTAAAGGTAGCTTGACCTTCCGGTGAAGAGTGGATGATACGGCTTTGACCGCGTGAATCCACGGTCTCCCAAGTAGCAGATTGAAAGATGAAGTAACATCGATCACTTGAAACTCTAACTCCTTCTCGATCGGGCCCGTTATGATTGTTAGTTTAACGGCCCCAGCAACTAATTTTGGGCTTCCATCAAAAGCCTGGATAGTTTGTGCAGTCGGAAGGTAGTCAGCCTCGGTAATGCCGAGGGCCTTGGCTGTCCTTAAAGGTAGGACGTTTACTGCGGACCCGTCATCAATCAGGGTCATTGGGAGATACTTGTTTCGACAGATCACCGTGATATATAGGGCCAAGTTATGGGTGGTCCCGAATGGTGGAAGGTCGGACTCGGAGAAAGTGATAAGTGGGCCTTCTCCTTTAGACTTGTCCTTGAGGTGCGGCAAGATCGTGGCTACCATCTCGGTGGGGGTAACCGATGAGTCGACCTTGATTTCATCAAGGGCCCTAGTAAGTGCTGCCCGATGTTCCTGAGAACTAACCAAAAGTTGCCATATAGTAATATCAGTTCAGACCATCTTCAATTGTCAAACTAGGGCCGTGTCAGCGTTTGGCTCTTCGGGAGTGAGTTCCGTCCTGGAAGGTTCAGTGACGGTTTTCGGAGTGGTGAGACTGGCCGTGATGGTGTGTGTACCGGCCAGAGCTCTGGCTTTGGCTTTCCGGATCTCTTCGATGGTGACGGGGACAGCTTCCCCCTTAGCCAAGTAAACATCATCTTCATCGTCGTTCCATATCCCGTTGATTTGGGAAATGAAAGGAGAAATGAGATGAGAGTAGTCGACTACCTCTCCAGTAAAAATGGCATGAGTAGCAAGAGGATTATTTTTGTTACTTGGCTTATCACTGGGTAGTGGTATCTTCCCACTTTCGATCAGATCTTGAATAAGATGTTTCAATTTCCAGCATTTCTCCGTGTCGTGCCCATTGCCTTGGTGATAGGGCAATAGGCCTGAATGTTGTAGCTCTTGGATCGCTTTTCTACGGGAACTTCTGGAATTGGGCCTATCGGTTGGATTAGGCCTTTTGAAGACAGCCTTTGTAAGGCATTAGCATAGGTTGTCCCTATGTCGGTGAATACCCGATTTGGAGTATTCTTTTTGGCCGAGGTGTCCAATGAGTTAACCTCGTCGAAGATGCTTCGGGCCGCCGTTGTGGTTGCGGGCTTGCTGGAGGAGGAACTAGCTCCTTGATATCCCTTGGTAGAGGCCTTAGTAAGGTTCTCTAGCCTTAGATCGTCTTCGATTCTAGTACCCATTTCGGTCAAAGTGGCGAAGTCGGGTATGATGGCGTACCGGAGATGGACTCGGTAAGCTGGGAGGAGGTTTTTGACAAAGGCCTCCACTAGTACTTTTTCACTGGGCTTGTCCACCAGCTTAACACTTTCGGTCCTCCACCTTTGAAGGTATTTAGTGAAACCCTCCTTAGGCTCTTGGGCCATAACTTCCAGAGTACGCATGGTAGTCTGGATTTCAGCATTATCCGCGTAGTTTCGCGTGAATTCCATTGCAACATCGTCCCAAGTTTTGTATTTCTTAGGGTCAAGCCTGTAGTACCAGGATTTTGGGTGTTTTTCCAGAGAGGAAGCAAAGAGATGCTTGAACATGGTCGATTTGACCCCCTTAACAGCCATAAAGTCCTTGAAAGCCCGAATGTGGAGTACCGGGTCTTCAGTCCCGTTGAACATTGGCAGGCCCGTTAAGTTGAGGTTAGCGGGCACTTCATCAGTTAAGGGTGAATAAATGCGAGCATTTTCCGTGAGAATAGTGTTTCTAGTGGTCGAATGGACCTGTTCCTGCAACTTTTGGACCGCGCCGGCCAGTGCGACCAAAGGTCCGTCATCTTCGATCGAAGCATTGGGGGTTCCCTGTTCCACGGCACTAACCCGAGTGACTATGGCAATTTGGTCCTCCCTCATTTGTCGCAATTGGTCTTGAATTTTGGCCAATGAAGCCGTGAACTCATCGATGGATTCTTTCGTCATGGTTCGAGTGAAGGGTGGCCTGTCTGTAAGAACACCGCGTAATCATCAACTTAACCCGAATCCTAAGAAAAGTACATCCCGAGCAAGGGGAAAAAAAAGAAGAAGACTAAAACGGTAATGACTCGGAAAAGACACCTAGACGGGTGACTTGTGAAAAGGTGGGCCTTCCTCAGGATCCAACTATGTGGGTTGGGCCCTGTTTGAAGGAAGGTTCACGTGAGACATTCCCAGACTTTAGACTCGATTGTGTAAGTGGGCCAACCTTTGTAGGAGTATGTCCTACGTAGGTGGGCCTTGCCTTAGTAGTAGAATAAGGCGGACTAGGATAGGGGGAAAATCCGTGATGTAGGATCGACGGAGTTTCGACGCTAGAGACTTCTACGACTTATGACACGACCCGACACTGCTAAATACGGGAAGTCTAAGAAGAGGAAGTTTTGAAATATGATATTTTTGAAAAGGCCCAAAAAAGATCGGGGAGAACCGGCCCTTTTTCGAGGAAAACGGAAAAGGTGGGCCGGGTGACGGTTTGAAAAAATTTCGAAAATAATTTCGAGTTTTGAATTGGGCATAATACCGGCTAGAAAAAGGCTATTTTGAGTAAAATCATGAGTCCTAAATTCGGTATATGTCCGAGGTTTTGAAATTGGATATTTTGAAAACAGGATGCAAATTTTGAAAAATGACAGTTTTTGAAAAAGATGTGGATCAAGTAGCACGTAGTCATGGAAACAGTATAATGACGCCATGTATGCTCTTAAGCTAAGTCTTGGTCAGTCTATAAGGGTCTATACCAGTGTACATAGCCTATCGAGAATCGGGGCGGACTCCCTAAGTCGAGTTGAGCTTAGGACATGCCGTAAAACCCATACAAATCGACTAATGGACACCTTTGACATATCCAATTTGGACTACATCAATGGTATAGTGGGACGTCGGTCACCAGTACCGGCCCAGGAAAAGATGGGGTTATGCATGAACCGTAAAACTAAAACGCGTATTGTACTAGTCAAACGATTTCTATTCGAGTCTCACCCTGAAGATACCGAAGGTTAGTAACGCATCAGTAAATCCCCAGCAGAGTCGCCAAATTGTGGACATGACATAGGTCCACCCCGACGCGGCCACGCGCGGGTTTGGGGAGGCGAATAAATCTCCATATGAGATGGTCAAATTGAAATTTAAATCGAAGTTGGAGTCGCCACCGAATTTTATGGTTATTCGGAACCATTCGAGCCCACTTTATGTCGTAGTGAGCCGTGTACAAAATACGGCCCATTTCCGATGTCAGAGTTTATTGGGCTCGTCCCTTTTCATATCGATACAGATGCCGACTTGAGCGGTTAATCGTATATTGAATGACTCTCGTTGCCAATGGTTTCGGACATCCGGAAACCACGGTTCTGAGTAAGGGGTGAGGGTACGTGTTGGGAAGTTCACTAAGAACACCCAACCCCGCCCGCACATTAGCGGCCTCTACTAGGATATCGAATGATTTTTTAATACGCGCGTTAGTAATACGATGAATGATATGCAAACATTGTTTTCCTAAGCATGTGAGGAATTGAACGGGTTGCTAAGTCGGTTTAATGCATGAAAAATTAACGTCGAAGTTGAATTTAGCATGTGAGGTTTGTTTTAGTATAATAAAACAAATGATAAAAAGGAATGAATTTTGCTACAAAATAAACAAACGAGTTAGTATCGGTTTGTAAATAATAATATAGCAAATATGATGAATATGCAAGATTGAGAAAATAAATATCGAAATCTGAAAAATATTGTTAAAAAGACGCTGTTTTGTATAAAAACGAAGTTCGAAAAAATAATAAAAAGAACGAGAAAGGCGCGTCGTCTGTTTTTTGAAGACGATTTTTCGAGGATTCGACTAAACCGCGTACAAATATTGCATAACTTGTACTCGATCTAGTATTTTCGATATTCGTTATATTCGATAATTGACTACGAAATCAATATCAAATACTCGGAATAGTTTTAGAAAAGATGTAAATTTTAGAAATCGTTTCGTAGAATAAATAATAAAAACGAACGAAAAGCTAAAAAAACGATCCGGGTTTCAGGCCCGTGCGCGAGTCGCCTGGGCGTGGCGCGACTCGCGTGCGGGTCTGTCCGATTTTTATTTTTGTTCGAAATTGCTAATTTTGATAAATCGCGTACAAAATATGAATTAGTTTGTATTCGATTTTATGTTTTCGATATTCGTCGTACCCGATATTCGATTATGAAATCGATATCGAGTATTAAGAATGAATTAAAAAAGTTTTTGCAAAAAGAAGTTTGGAAAAAAAAAGATATAACGATTTTTAACATCGTCGAGGTTTAATGTAATTCTTTAATACGATATTCAACTATAGAGTTGGTATCATATTGTTAAGGATGTTTGATATATGAAAATAGTTTTTGATAATATCGATATTAGAAGAAAAAAAAACGACGACGACCCGTAATAAAGAGACGACCGACGAAAAAAAGGAAAATGAGGAGGAAGAAGGAAGAGAAAGGAGAAGTCGGGTTTGATTACACCCTCAACCTACATGCTTTTGTTAACTCGGATCGGGGCTCGTCGGAATGTGGCTAGGCACGGGAGCGTCGAGGTGATGTCGGTCGGGTTAGGGTGGCTCGGTGAAGGTGACGGGTACGAGGGGCCGGTTTTCTTCAGGTTTAGATGTAATATCGGTTTCTCGATGCTAAGTGTAAGGAGTTTTATGGATGTGTGTTGTGTGAATAATTAATTTTATGGTGTGTCAATTCATGTTGTGCAAGGGACTATTTATAGGAAATTCCCGACCTTGGCTAGGAGAGGTGCATTTGAATTAGAACTACCGCTTAGGATAGGAAACGTAAGAAGTTGAGTGAATTAAGAATTCTGTTTTCTTGTGAAGGAAGAAAAGGAAATCCGGCTGGTTTTTGCTGCTCGGCCGAGTGTTTGCACTCGGTCGGGTGTTTGAATCGGTTTTCGGATAGGATTCCTACTTGAGATCGAATTCCATCCTTAAACGAATTTGTTTAGTATTTGTGTAGCTGATTTTTTGTGGAGTTTGAGTTCGAATCAACCGTGTGAGGTGTCACGGTTGACTCACGAGTCTCGGGAAATATCTTTGACCGGGTTTTGACTCGGTCGCTAAAAGACGGTTTTACCCCTGGTGTCGGATTCGACCCAAATTAGTGTTATTTGACTCGAAACGACCCACTGGGCCTGAATTTGAGGTTGGTTTAGCGAGATTTGTACTCCTTAAAGAGCCCAAGCTAAATATCCATGATTTCGAGCCCATTTCCGAGTACGTTAAAGCATGTTTGCGTCCGATCATCATCGGGTGTTTGTCGGAAACTACTATAGACACCTGGCAGCAAAATGTGGGTGTCTACAAGTGTCTATAGCAGTTCCCGACAAAACATCCGATGATGATCGGACGCAAACGTGACTTAGTATACTCGAATATGGGCTCGGAATCAATAATATCCGACGTGGACTTTTAGCAGAGTACAAATCTCTCAAAACCAACCTCAAATTCAGGCCCAGTGGGTCGTCCCGTGTAAAATGAGACTAATTTGGGCCAAAACCGACACCAAAAATAAAATCCGTCTTTTGGCATCCGGGTTAAAACCCGGTCAAAGACGAATCCGTCACCTAAGGTCAACCAGGTTCGCTTCTAGAAATCTGCGTCCGAACACAATCCTCAAAAAAACAAAAGAGTCAACCATTTCCTAAAATGGCTCGCCAACCTTATCCACTCGATCGAGTGGATTGACCTCACTCGATCGAGTGGAGCCAAAAAAATGCAACGGACCTGTTTTGCAGGGCACTCGATCGAGTGCACTAGGGCCACTCGATCGAGTGCACTAGGGCCACTCGATCGAGTGCACTAGGTCGAGGGGTAAACTCTATAAATACCCCTCCTTGTGCTCTTCATTTGCAAGATTTTCCCATGCAACTTAACCTACATTTCTACCCTAATCCACCTATTCTCTCTACACTACAACCCTAAGCAACACTACATAAAAAATCGAGTCATTTGTCCCTCGAAAAAACCGACAAAACCATCCATACACATACACACACCATAACTTTACATACATCCTCGATACTCCCGCGTTCCCGTCGCTATTACGAGTCCATTGCCGAGGCCATTCTAAGCATGTATGTTGAGGGTGTCATCAACCCCGTCTCAATCTCTACTATCTCTATTATATATATATATATATATATATATATATATATATATATATATATATATATATATATATATATATATATATATAGAGTGAGGATCCGGTGAGTCTCCCTCTTTAGATGAGTCCGTCCTTTCAATCTGGACCACACAATCAAACAAGATTGAATGGCTGAGATTGGACCACATCATTAAGGAAGAGTAACAAGGCCTTTGCATACACAAACATCATAACTCTTTAATTCCATATTACTGTGATATTATTACTGTGACATTATTACTGTAATTCCTTATTACTGTGACAGTGTCACAGTAAGATATTGTGTTACTATAATAGTGCTCTGTTACTGTAACAGAGTGTTACTGTTAATCTCATGATGATGTTACTTTGTAGCGTCAATTGATAAATGAATTTGACATTATTACTGTGACATTATACTGTGATTCCTTATTACTGTGACAGTGTCACAGTAAGATATTTATAACTCTTTAATTTCATATTACTGTAACATTATTACTGTGACATTATTATTGTAATTACTTATAACTGTGACACTGTCACAGTAAGATTTTTGTGTTACTGTAATAGTGTTCTGTTACTGTAACAGTATTACTGTGACATTATTACTGTAATTTCTTATTACTGTGACAGTGTCACAGTAATATATTTGTGTTACTGTAATAGTGCTCTGTTACTGTAACAGTGCTACTGTTAATCTCATGTTAATGTTACTTTGTAGTGTCAATTGATAAATGAATTTGACATTATACTGTGATTCATTATTACTGTGACAGTGTCACAGTAAGATATGTATAACTCTTTAATTTCATATTACTGTGACATTATTATTGTAATTCCTTATTACTGTGACACTGTCACAGTAAGATATTTGTGTTACTGTAATAGTGTTCTGTTACTGTAACAGTATTACTCTGACATTATTATTGTATGTAATTCCTTATTACTGTGACAGTGTCACAGTAAGATATTTGTGTTACTGTAATAGTTTTTTTTTAATTAAAAAAAAAATAGTGTTCTGTTACTGTAACAGTAAGATTATATACGATGAAGATGACGCTGAGATTGAATCTCAGCCATTCATGTGATTTGATCATGTGGCTGTGATTTGAAAGGACGGACTCATTTAAAGAAGACCAACTCACCTGATGCAATTTCTATATATATATTTATATATATATATATATATATATATATATAATATCACTTTCGGATTTAAACACGTTTAACTATAATCACCGCACCAAGTCCGTTTAATCCCTTTACGAGCCACGACGGAGGTGGCACCCTTTCGAGGAGCGCCGCCCCAATGTACTCAAGGGCGTAACGTGATCGTGGTCGATCATAGTTGAACGCGTTTGATTCCATTTCTAAGATTAGCACGGAATCCGTTGATGCAAAAATCAACATCACATAATCCGTTAGGATTAGTTTCGATGTCGTGATGCGGAGGAACACAATTTCGTCACTAATCAAAACTTTTAATCCCATAATGACACTTTCACAAAATTCCGATGACGGTATTATGATTGTACATTACACGATTTTAACACCGGAAGTCGAGTTGGATTTAAATCATGCAATATTTCTATCCAACTCGGCCAACCATCGATTTAAAAATAAATAAATCGGAATAGACACCTTTTCCGAAACGAGTTATGACTCGTACAGGGGGCACTCGACCGAGTGGCATAGGCCACTCGATCGAGTAGCACCCCAAAAACTGGGCGGTAGCTACGTCGAAGGCGCACTCGATTAAGTCCATGCCATGACTCGATCGAGTGGGTCCTTTAGCCCAACAAGTCGAGCGCTTCATTTCATCATCCGAGCCTCGTCTTTTTTTTACGACTTAGTCGTCACGTGCAAAGTCAATCACGTGATCTACTACTTCAAAACTCATGCATATCATTTCACTTAAACGACTTTGATCGATTGTCTCTCACTATTAATCTTGTGTTGACGACCCTCTAGTCGTATCCGACACATGATTAATTTAGACGCTAATTTTTCGATGTGATAAGTTGGGACAAAGCATCGAGGTTTGGGATCGGGCTAGCATCACGCCTAGGACCCATATCTCCGTCCTTCGTTTAGTACACAATATAATGTGTATTTAATTGAAGTTTGTCCATTTACACGACTTACGGTCTAGTTTATATTTATTACATACGGGTCCGTTTCTAGTTAGCATTTGCCGCTTATAATTCGATCATTCTATTTTATTGCTCGTTGTATTGTGAATTCCGGGTTGTATTCCGCCCGTGTAAGTTGTAATTTATTTACGAGTTTTCTATTTTCGATGTTTGCCATTTATTTATTTAAATGAACATCACATGCTAAACTACTCCGACAATAATTTAGATGCATTAAATGACGTAGCTCACATTTAACTCGCATGTTTAACCGAAAACGTTGTTTGCATATCATTTAGTCATTTTACTAGCGTGCGTACACGAACACGAACGATGTCTTAGTAGAGGCCGCTAAGTGCGGGCGGGGTTGAGTGTCCTTAGTGGGCTTCCTAACACGTACCCTCACCCCTTACTCAGAACCTCGGTTTCCGGATGCCCGAAACCGTTGGCGCACGAGAGTCATTCTATACACGATAACCGGTAGTGATGGTATCGGTATCGCAATGTAAAAGGGACAAGCCCCATAAACTCTGCAATCGAAATGGGCCGTACTTTGTGTACGATCCATGACGACATAGAGTGGGCTCGAATGGGTCCGAATTCCCACAAAATCCGGTGACAACTCTAACTTTGACTTAAATTTCGAACCCGAGAACAATCTCACCACGAGATTCATTCGCCTACCCAAACTCGCGCGTGGCCGCGTCGGGGTGGACCTACGTCATGTCCACAGGTATTAATATAAGAAGCACTCCTAGTTGATATTATTGCTATGAAATAACCCTAGAGACAATGAAAAAATGGGTTGGAAGAAAGAGAAAATAAAATATACTCCGTATGAAATACAGAAGTTCACACAAAAATCAGTAAGAGGATTATACACCTGGTTGTATAATGCTTATATACAACCAGGGTTAATTATGTCATTTTACTACTATATTTTAATTAACCTAACCAAATACTAATGTACGTAATCTTCAGTTCTTCCCCATTCTTTCTCTAACTGTGTAACTGCCAACATATTTTTCTCTTTTTCTCATGTTTCTCCATTAAATCAGTATAGTAAATCCATTTTTCAATGGATATTGAAGAATTCAACTTGGAAATGATCAATTCTAGAAGACAACAACAAGTTAATTCTCCTTGTCAAGGTAATATTAGTATGAACGGTTGACATTATTACTCCGTACATATTTCTAGACTTTGTTTTGCATATTGTAAATTTTCATGGTTAATTGGTTGTATTTTATGATATGCAATAAGTAAACGTAATTTTTTTTTCACAGATTGATTTAATATTGTCGAATGTTAATTACGGATTGAAAAATTTTTTACGATAGCATAGGTCAATTTATTTACGACGAAACTCAAAAAGTTATACATACTCGATTAACTATTTAATGAGAAAATTTGGACCATTATATTACATTTTAATTATAGCTCGTATTATAGTCATGATAGCTCAGTAAATTTATTCATATGCTCAACAATTTCTACAGTTAGCTCAGATTTTCAATAGTACATTCTAATCAATTTCTGGCTCGAGTTATTTTCATAATAGCTCGAAACGTTTAAGAATTGATAATGTACCTAAAAATTAATTGTATCTCGGCTTAAAAAGATCGTGTAATTTGTCGGATAATGTTTTATCTTTTATCTTGAACTACCAATGGTGTTGTGAAGATTCAACTGCAAAGGGAACTATTAATTTATCATCGCCAATGGATAATGAAATTCCTAAGGAAAATGAAATTTCTTTGGAAATTGTAACTTCGAAAGCATTATTATTGGCTCTGGGACAAGAAGTAGAGGATGCATCTCATTGTGAAGGTAATTGTCAATAGTATCACTAATTTTTTATGTTACTAAAATTTGGTACTGAAACTCTAGAAATATTAGTGATATCTCATATTAAAAATATGCATGGAAAGTAATTATATTTACTAACTCAAAAGTATAACAACTAGCTCGGATTTTAAATATTACATTGTGTTTTAATGTTAGCTCGAATTATGGACATGATAGCTCAAAATGTTTCTTCACTAGCTCAATAATTTCTCACGAGTATTACAATTATCCCGAATTTTAGATATTAAATTGTAATTTATTCCTGCTTGAGTTGTTTTCCTTGTAGCTCTTTTTTTTTAATTGAATACTTGAAATTGACTAGGAAGAGGAGTTCGATGGATATTGAAAGTAGTCGAGCTCGTGGGAGATTTAAGGTTGTCGAGACTTGGGCACGTAAACGGGCATCGAGTAATGTAGGAAGGTGTCAGATACTGCATGAACTACGTCTACTATTAATAATCTTGGTGATAGTCACGTAGGTCTTCATGAAATTTTCACGACGCCGGGCGCCGGAGGATTATCAACATAGTTTGCACCAGATTGTCTGTAGTTGGAGTCATTTTTTAATTTATAGTTTGTCATTTTTTTCGTTAGTGGATCCTCATATTAAAGGAGTAGTAGGTATATTTATTAGCTCAAGAAGTATTACAAGTACCTCGAATTTTAAATATAATATTACATTTTATTTACAGCTCGTATTATAATCATGATAGCTGAGAAAGTTTATTTATATGGTCAATAATTTCTTACGAGTATTATAGTTAGCTCGGATTTTAAATATTACATTATAATCAATTCATAGCTCGAGTTGATTTCATTATAGCTCAAAAAGTTTTAGAATTGATATTTTTCATCATCTTAAAGTTTGTTGCACCTCTACAAAAGATGAAAAATGCATTAGTTCGTACTAAGCTCGGATACAAGAATTAAAAGCTCATAAAAATAATATGAAGATCGAAAAGTTTGAAATGTTTGTCACTGAAACTCATACTCGAAAAATTATTTTGAAAGCTCGAGAACTTTACTTGTTAGCTCATAATTTTTGCACACATGCTCGGAATTTTTAGTGAATGTATTTTGACCTCACGAAAATATATTTATTGATTACAAGTTAGTGGACCCTCATATCATACGAAGCTCGGATACAAAAATTAAAAGCTCGTAAAAATTAATATGAAGCTCGAAAAATTTGAAATTTTTGTCACAGAAACTCATACTCGAAAAAGTTTAAATTGAAGAGGAGTATATATATATATATAACCACCTGGTTGTACAATCCTACCATACAACCAACCAGTTGTATAATACTTTTTTTCCCACAAAAATTGTAAAGCCGTAAATGTGTATGCTCTTCTAAGTGAGTACCTCAAAGTTGACTCTTTTGGGTGACATACTTGTTGAATCATCAGATCAAATCAAACAACAAAAATGGAGAAACTGATATCAAAAGGAACCAAGATTATCGGTGTTGGTCGTAACTATGTCGCCCACGCCAAAGAGCTCGGAAACCCCGTCCCCAAGGTCTCTCTCTCTCTCTTCATCTCTTCAATTTGATTGATTAATGGACTTATTTTGTTTGAACTGTGATTTAATACTGAAACATTGCAGGAGCCAGTGTTGTTCCTGAAGCCAACGTCGTCGTATTTAGCAAATGGTGGGACCATACTAATTCCGCCATCAATGGAGCACCTTCATTATGAAGCTGAGCTTGCTGTTGTTATTGGCAAGAAAGCTCGTGATGTTCCCCAATCTTCTGCCTTGGACTACATTGCAGGTTTATTACGGATCCCCTCTCCTATTTTTGTGTCCTTATCTTCATTGTAGAAATATATCAAGAGATTTTTGAGAGTTGAGTAGGGACAGGGTGTCTGTTGTGTTTTCATTTACTTTCGTAGATACGGAAACGGAACCAAAGGATTTATCATTTCCCAGGGCTAATGTTGAAACACAAATTCTTGTTTGTGAGTTGTGACCGAGATATACTATGTGTGGTAGGTTGGGTGAAATTAGAGGAATAAGTCAAAAGTAGAACTAGCAAAACAATTGTCCCATTTAGTCAAGCGCGATGTTATTGGACCTGTTTAGTTTTATGCACAGATATGACTGAATTGTGTGAAGAGGTCTGTAAGTGGGTGGGTGAAGCACATTGATGGAGTTAGAGGGAATTTACTATTTTCCTAAACTTGAGATTCACTCCGTCCATCACCAATCCATTTTTGGGGTTGGAAACTCCTTTGGGCTTGTGAAGTGGAATCTTCCTCTGCTTTATAGGTGTGCGATTACAAATTTGCGAATAAAGATGTAGTGTCATATGTTTGTAGTTATGATAGTGTTGAGTGGATGTAAATCTTGATCATATGCAACAAAGGATTCAAAGTGTGGATGTTGGCTGATGTATTTGAATACAAATGCAACCCTTTATTTCTGCAAGTGCCACATTGTGAAGTTCTCTCAATCGAGCCGCCTTTATTGGTGGACAGAAACAAATTTGCGTCGTCTACAGATAGTCACCCAATATTAGATTGACTCTATAAAACATAACCTAGAGCTTCAACCAACATTTTACCAGGAAGCATACACACTTCAATTTATCAGGTAGGGGCTTTTTGGAACGAAGAACATCATTTGGGTATTAGAGAATT
Organism: Agrostemma githago; assembly: GCA_958450325.1. Classification (NCBI taxonomy): domain Eukaryota; kingdom Viridiplantae; phylum Streptophyta; class Magnoliopsida; order Caryophyllales; family Caryophyllaceae; genus Agrostemma; species Agrostemma githago. The sequence continues at coordinate 16,560,111 of OY288253.1, read as the reverse complement.
TATTCCTACTGTATCACTATATGTCAATCCAGTATTCCAGTTCCTGATGAACAAGTTACAGCTCCGATCAAATCCCACTTGAACACATAACAAGCAAGTAAAGTTTATTAACAATATTCAATAAAGCTGAATTTTGAGTAAGAAAAAAACTGTGAACTTGAATCATTGTTGGGTACCACATGTTGACAATGTTGATACATGCTTGGAATTAGGATAGGAAGGCTTCCATACTTCATGACAAAAAGATGTGCCCTTTATTAGATTGTGAGATATTCTCTGTTTCTGCATTTCTGCAACAGAGACGGCTTATTCGATGTATGAGGACATCTTTTGATAGTTTTTAATGTTTTTTTTTATTTACTATCATGCCTCGTGTTGAAAGTAACTTCATTTCTCTTTTCTTTGTTGGTTTGTCCTCAAATATTCCAAGGACTATCCTTTTGGTTTTGCTATATGTTGGTTTTTTTGGGTGATGTGGCACATAATCCAATATTTTGCTTCGGTGTAATTTATTCTTCAATATTAATACTGCTTCTTATCTTTTTGTCTCAGCAGCTTCATGGATTAAATTCCTTGTTTGTATTTGATTTTGATGCTATTTGAGTTGATATGATCCTAGTATTAAGATAATCAAAATATGACCCTTATTGTGTAAAACCAGTTTGCGTAGTGCTTTCATTTTGTTACTGCTGTTTCCATCTACTTCTGAGAAGAAAACTGACTGAAGTCATCTTGGATTCAGGTTATGCTTTCGGACTTGACATGACTGCAAGGGAACTTCAATCATCGATCAAGGTTTTTCGGCTTAATCTTTTACCATTTGCCTTATTCGTGTTCCATAAGAGTAAATTATGAGGCTATGATGTGTATATTATCGGCTATGTTACTTCGACGCTTCACTTACGTGTCATGTCGCGTGTCTGACACGACACGGCACTTCACTTTAGACCAAACTTCTCCGAAAGTAGCTGTATGCAACACCCTTTTACACGCGTCGGAAAGTCAGAGACACACATCTAAATCCGTGTATGACGACTATATGCCTATATGGTAACCCAAGAGGTTGCTTACTTGCTTGCATATATAGTACACTCAAGTTCATCAGCAATGAAACTATAAGGCTATGACTGTAAGGAAATTGGTATTAGATCCCAAATTTTTGGATCAGTTAAACAGATTTTTTTCGTAACGGCTCTGTTTAAAGACCTGCTAAACGCCTGGCAAGAGTTATTTCGTTTCAATTTTAGTTCAATTCTTCCTCCACAGTCTTACAATTTTATCAAGTGAGCTAGAATTACAATTATTTAGATGCTCTTGATACATTGTTTTTTACTCTCAATAATTGACTTTTTTTCCTGTTAGGCTGCAGGACTCCCATGGTTGCTGGCTAAAGGACAGGACACTTTTACACCCATCAGTACAATGGTAATATACAGTTATATTCTAAGATTGTGTTGTGAATAAATCGTTAGTCTGTCCATTGGGTTTCAAAGGTTCCTAGCTTGGACAGGCGATCGGCCATTATTCATCCGACATTCTGAATTTGTTTTCTGTGAAGTGGAGGTTTTATTTGCAATTTCTGAATTGAAGTATTTGAAATAACTTCTGCCTTCTGCTATTGTTAGCCTTTAATGGTCCCGAAATTGTGTCTCGCTATACGTGCCTTTCAACTAAATTTTGATTTGTTGAGGGTGGGATCTCATTTTTCAGTTTATTGCCGAATTGTTGATCTACATGCCCTTTCCTGCAGATACCCAAATCAGAAATCCCCGATCCTCACAACTTGGAGCTATGGTTGAAGGTGGACCTTTGTCTATAATAAATCTTCGTAACTGTAATTATATAAAACTAGGAGTAGTAGTCATGTGTTTGTTATCAATAAAGATTAATCCTATCGATGTGATGAAAGGTTGATGGAGAACTACGGCAGAAGGGATCAACAAAAGATATGATGTTCACGGTCCCTTTTCTTGTCAGTCACATTAGCTCTTTCTTGACGCTTCTGGAAGGAGATGTGATTCTAACAGGTACTTCATTTGGTACACTCTACTAATCTAACTACTTAATTACTTTTTCATATTATGATTTTACCAATCATCCTAACATTTTCTTAATATTTCCATCCCTTACCTTTCAACCCATTGGGAAAAAATTCGTAAACCTCCCAACTAACTATTGCTTCACTAGCACATCTTTTGATAATCCGTGATTCTTAACTTCCTTTGTGAATCCTGGAAACATGGTTTACATGCCTGCCAAAAAATGTGTTATTTTATGGAAGTAAACATTTCGATGAATAGGGATCAAAATGTTTTAATGTTCATGGTTGCCTTTCGGTATCAACAAAGTTTTGTTAACCTCGTTATACATTTTCCTTTCTGGAAATGTTTGAAGGTAGTTTCAGAAATTGCTGATCAATATGACATCATTTTGCTCGACTAATGAGTTTTTTCATTGCCAATTTGTATTACTTTTCTTCCAAGTCCTAAAATGTGGAGGAAATAATCTTTAAAGAGATTTTCTACATGGTGCCCTTATGTTTTTTAGTTTTTTTGTATGGTACCCCTACACTTTTATAATTATCCCTCACTTTTAGTGTATTACTCCCTCCGTGTCTATTTTCTTCTCCTTTCTTTTTGGGATGGAAAATAAGGAGTGAGTATTAGATTAATAAAAGATTAAAGGTGGATTGAAAAAGTGAGAGAGTACTCCGTATTAATTAAATGAGAAAAAGTGGGTGAAAACGTATGAGAAAGAAATATTATACGGAGTATTAATTAATGAGGGATGAAAAACTTTCCTTAAATGGAAAGAGGGAAAAAAATCAAACTCAACCCAATAAGAAAAGAGGGAAAGATAATAGGCAATCGGAGGAAGTATGTCTCTATATCCTTAATGACATTTTCCGTCTTTTTTTACTTCATTTTTCCGTTAATTGTGTTGCTTATACAAAAAAAGAAGGTTTAAGATTAACATAAACAATCACTTAAGCATAGTTAAAGCAACCCAACTAATGAAAAAGGAAGTCAAAGAAGATGGAAAACAGTGATTATAAAAGTGAAGGGGTAACATATGTGATTATAAAAGTGCATGGGGTATCATATAGAAAAACTAAAATCACGGGTACCAGGTAGAAAATCTCATCTTTGAATCATTTTTTGTTTGATATGCCTTTTTTTGTTTTACTTCCTTACCAATTTGATCTGAACGTATTTCTATTGGGCGCAATGCAGGTACTCCGGAAGGGGTGGGCCCTGTGAAGCCTGGTCAAAAAATAACTGGTGGAATAACGGGAGTCATAGATGTTAATTTTGATGTTGCAAAACGGGGCGGACCTGTTTCCAATTAACCAACCAATCATTTGTGGAGTCCTAGACCATCCGTGGTTGATTGTGGCTGCTTTCCTTTGCATCGAGATTGGCCCGTGCATGGCATCTACTAGCATTTATCGTTCCTGTAGTGAAAATATCAGCTATTGTTGACGATTTACTGTTGCCGGAGTTTGATAAGCCTTAATAAAACTTTGTTCTTACTTGTGGATCTTCCTCTTTCATGTGGTTTGCACGTCTTTTTCTATGCCTCATTTATCAACATCAGCATATTTTGAGTTTTTAATCCACTTCGTATGTCAAAATAGAAGGGGTAGACATGTTTGCGTTATCGAGATTTCATTTCAGGCAACAATCTTTTTACCCTCGGCCTCGGTTACATAAAAGGCCTTACTTCACACTATTTTCTGACCTCTTCCATATTCTCTCTCCAGCTACTCTTCCTTGTGATGAAGATACCCGTCATTTTGTTATAACGGGTCAAATGCACTCTTTTTATGTAGAAAAGACAACTCATGTGCTTTTGTAGTAGTCTTTTCTATGTAAACATATTTGACCCGTTATAAATTTATGACGGATTCGTCACAGACAAGAATTTGTGTTCTCTCAAAACTTTGATTTTTCTCCGTTCAAATCCAAAGGTTACGTTTGATCTTTCACATTTGTCAAGACGTGTTTTACACCGTCAATATTTTTCATTTTACACTGTTTGTAATTTATAGTTGACATTTTTTTTGAAATTTGTGGTATTATTGCTTGAATTTGATGAGAATGAACTCTATGAGATGTGACGATGAATGTACGTAACTTTGTGGTAAATTAAATTTTTTGAAATGGAATGTGATGATGTGATGATGTTTGGGAAATAATTGCTGAAATGATGAAAATGAAAAATGAGATGAGATATGGGAGTTATAGCTTTATTAGAAAACTGCATAACTACATTAGTGGAGAGTTACTGGTGATTGCTACAACAATGGTGTTACATTGCCAGTTATGCTTTTCTGGGTTGATTTTCACTTATTTCCAATGGTCACATCAGCTGCCACATATGCTCCACCTCAGATTTCCTACTCATCATCCTACGTGGCGCAATATGAGAAGAGGAAATGCCACATATAATAAGGGATATATATATATGTGTGTGTGTGGGGGGGGGACATGACATAGGTCCACCCCGACGCGGCCACGTGCGGGTTTGGACGGCGAAACGTTTCCCATGTGAGATGGTTCTCAGGTTGAAATTTAAATCGAATTAGGAGTCGCCACCGAACTTTGTGGGAGTTCGGGCCCATTCGAACCCACTCTATATTTTGGTGGACCGTGCACAAAGTACGGCCCACTTCGATAATAGAGCTTGTGAGGTTCGTCCTTTGCATTACGATACCGATGCCGAGTTTTTGGGTATCGTATATCGAATGACACTCGTGCGCCAACGGTTTCGAACATCCGGAAACCGAGGTTCTGAGTAAGGGGTGAGGGTACGTGTTGAGAAGCCTACAAAGGACACCCAACCCCGCCCGCACATGACGGCCTCTACTAAGATATCGTTCGATTTTTGAATATGCGCGCTAGTGATTCAGTAAAATAATATGCAAACACCGTTTTAGCTAAACATGTTAGATATGTTTGAACTATGTCATTTTAATGCATCTTTATTCACGTCAAAGTGATTTAGCATGTGATGTTCATTTAAATAAATGGCTAACATCAAAAATGGAAAGCTCGTAAATAATTACAAATTATATGGGCGGAAATACAATCCGGAATTACAATACAACGAGCAAAATTAGAATAACCGAATTGGTAACGGTAGATTAGATGATTAGAATAATGATGTGATGCATGATTTTGAAAGAGTAAGCACGTGATTGACTTGACACGTGATAACTAAAAGTCGTAGAAAAAATTGGATTAGGCTTGTATCATTTAGGAGGTTCACGTAAAAGCATTATAGAGGCCACTCGATCGAGTCATGGAAGGGACTCGATCGAGTGCCCTTCGTGAGGACCCCCTGCCTCTTTTTGAGGGAGTCACTCGATCGAGTGGGCTTAAGCACTCGATCGAGTGCCCTCTGTACGGGCAGCATCTCGTCTTTTGAGACGGCCCATTTTGTAACTTTTATGTTTTTGAATCGAGATGCAATTACGCTAAATATTAATATTGTCCAATTTATATTAGTTTAAATCTCAATGGCTCGCCCTACTCGACACTCGGCTATAGAACCGATATCTAGTACTCCCTCCGAGTTCCTATTATTGTCTCACTTTCTTTTTTTTGGACTGAGTTTGATTTTTGTCCCACTTTCCTTTTTAGGCCATCAATGTGTGGTCTACAATTACTCTCCCATTTCTCTCTCTTCCACCTTCTTTTTTCAACCACTCATTTCCCCTTTCTTATTTTTCACCCCAAAACCTTTTGGGATAATAATAGGAACTCGGAGGGAGTAGTTAGAGCAAATTTTGTAAAATCGAACTTGATCGGACTAGAACGAATATCGATTCCCTCTGCGTCATAATGTCGTAATCAATCCTTTCGGACCGTGTGACAATTAATTCGGCATCAACGAGTTTCGTACTAGTATGATTTATCGATTAATTTTTTTAGACATGATACTCGACTACGGAGTCGGTATCGCATCTTTAGAATAAACGTTTTGAAAAATGGTGTCGGACACGTTTAACGACGAATCACCGCGATCTATTACGCCCTTAGGTGTTTAGGGCAGCGCACCTCGAAGGGCGCCACCTCCAATACGACTTGTAAAGGGATTAAATAGACTTTAGGCGTAATTCATAATTCGACATGTTCGACCCGAAGTCGGATTTTAATACTAGATTATTATACGCGGTATTAATATTATAGCGAAATGTAAATAAACAATAATTAAAATGTTAGTTGTTAGAGTACATAAATAAAATGTTAGAATGCGAAAAATAAAATGTTAATAACGAAATTGAAATGTTAGTATGCATAAAATTAAAAGTTAGTGTTAGTATATTTAATATAAATAATATATATATATATATATATATATATATATATATATATAAAGAAACGAAAAAGAAGAAGGGAGAAATGGATGTCGGGATTTGAATTACACCCTCAACCTACATGCTTTAGTCTCGGAATACGGCTCGTTTAGTAGCGGCAAAGGCGCGGGAGCGTCGAGATATGTAGGCAAGTTATGGTGTGTATGATTGGGGAGGGGATTTGACGAGTTTTGCTCTCGGTCTTTGACGAGTTTTGATCTCGGGATGTGCTTGTATGTGTATGTGTATGTGTATGAGTGCCTAGAACTCAAAGTATAAAGAAGGAGGTAGAAATGAGATGAAAGGTTGATAGTGTTGTGGACATGACATAAGTCCACTCCGACGTGGCCACGCGCGGGTTTGGGTAGGCAAATGAATCTCGTGGTAAGATTGATCTTGGGTCAAAATTTAAATCGAAATAGGAGTCGCCACCGAATTTTATGGGAATTCGGACCCGTTCGAACTCACTCTACACTTAGGCATATCGTGCACAAAGCACGGCCCGCTTTTAGTGCTAGAGCTTATGAGTTCGTCCTTTTGCATTACGATACCGACGCCGAGTTATCGGATATCGTGCATCGAATGACTCTCGTATGCCAACGATTTCGGACATCCGGAAACCATGGTTCTGAGTAAGGGGTGAGGGTACGTGTTGGGAAGCCCACGAAGGACACCCAACCCCGCCCGCTCTTAGCGGGCCTCTACTAAGATACCGTTCATTTTCGTGTACCCGCGTTAGTAAAATGATTAAATGTTACGCAAACAACGCTTTTAGCTAAATATGCGAATTACGTGTGAACTACGTCATTTAATGCATCTAAATTATCGTCGAAGTTGTTTAGCATGTGATGTTCATTTAAGGCAATAAATGGCAAACATCAAAAAATAGAAAACTCGTAAATAAATTACAAATTACACGAACCCGGAATTTACAATACAACGAGCGAAAAAATAGAAAAATCGAATTAAAAATGATTAGAATAAAAATGCAATGCATGATTTTGAAAAGGGTAAGCACGTGATAGACTTGACACGTGACGACTAAAAGTCGTAGAAAAAGATTTGACGAGGCTCGGATGATGTGGGAAGCTCTCATTTTTTAATAAAGGAGTCCACTCGATCGAGTCATGGCAAAGACTCGATCGAGTGAGCTTCTAAAAGGCTCACTGCCCATATTTTGGGGTGCTACTCGATCGAGTGGCCCATGGCACTCGATCGAGTGCCCTCTGTTCGAGGTACGACTCGCTTCGAAAAAGGTGACAGTTTCGTATTTTATTAATTCAAAATCAATGGTCGACCGAGTTACGTAAAAACATTGTATTATTTGAACTCAACTCGGTTTGCGCTACTCGTAGTATGTATTTTATGATTACGAGAGCGATATCGGAAATTTTGAAAAAGGTGTTGTAAGATTGTTTTGAATCGATTTGAACGAAATTAATTCCGTCCGCGTTACGACATCGTTACTAATCCTTACGGATTATGTGATGTTCGGTTCAGCGCCAACGGGTTTCGTACTAATCTTGAAAATGGTATCGGACGTGTTCAACTACATACTACCACGATCACGTTATGCCCTTAAGTGCTTAGGGCGGCGCTCCTCGAAAGGGCGCCACCACCGTTGCGACTTGTAAAGGGATTAAACGGACTTGGAGTGATAGTCGTAATCAAACGCGTTCAATCCGAAAAAGGTTTATTAACTTATACGTACGCGGTATTACTTAGTTACAACGATAATAAATGAACGATAATAAAAATGTTAGTGTTAGCGTACATAAATAAAATGTTAGATTGCGATAAATAAAATGTTAGTAGCAAAAATGAAATATTAGCATACAAAAAAAATTAAAAAGTTAGTATGCATAAAATTAAAAGTTAGTGTTAGTAAATAAAATATTAGTGTCGTTAATATCGACTAATAATAATAGTACATATATATGTATATATAAAGAAACGAACAAAAGAGAAGGAAGAAAGGAATGTCGGGATTTGAATTACACCCTCAACCTACATGCTTTAATCTCGGAAACGGACTCGTAAAGTAGCGGCGTGTGCGCGGAGTGTCGACAATGTAGGAGGAGTTATGGTGTGGTTGGTTAGGGAGAGGTTGCTCTCGGGTCTTTGACGAGTTTTGATCTCGGGATTTTGAATGTGTATGTGTAGGGATAATGTCGAGGTTGTGCTAGTATGTAGGGTTGCGAAATGACTTGAAATGTGGTGAAAATGTATAGGATGTAAAGTTGTGAATGTTGTGAATGTGAGGGAGTATTTATAGACATTCTCACGGTTTAGGGTCACTCGGTCGAGTGGCCCTAGATGCAATTGACCGAGTGACTCACAAAAGGGCGCCATTTCACTTTTTTGAAAGTCCACTCGATCAAGTGAGCTCATGTCACTCGATCGAGTGGTTAGGCAGATGAGCCTATATAGGAAGGTTGAGATTTTCAAGCCTTGACCTTAACTTTGACTTTGATGGTTGTTGAGCTGGTTTCTAGAAGTTTTGCATAGTCGGTTTTTGATTTGGGACCGGGTTTTGGGTCGTAAAAAGACGGTTTTACTTCGGTTTTGGCTCAAATTAGTCTCATTTTATTGGGAACGACCCACTAGGCCTGGATTTGAGGTCAGTTTTGAGAGATTTGTACTCCGTTAAATGCCCACGTCGAATACTATTGATTCCGAGTCCGTATTCGAGCGTATTAAGTCATGTTTACGTCTGATCATCATCGGGTGTTTTGTCGGGAACTGTTATAGAAACTAGCAGGCAAAATGCGGGTGTCTACAAGTGTATGGAATGTGTGAAATGTATAGAATTGTGTCAAGTTATGAAGTTGTGGTGAAATGGGTGAGTATTTATAGGGTTGGCACCCGTCTAGGGTCACTCGATCGAGTGGCCCTATGTGCACTCGATCGAGTGCCCGGTTTGGAGGCGGTTCGGTTGGGTTTTAGGCGCAGTCGATCGAGTGAGGTCATGGCACTCGATCGAGTGGCTTTGGCCGGGTGTGAAAGGGTTGGAGATAAATGAGGAAGGTTTGGATTTGGTTTGTTTTGATTGATTTGATTATTTTGACAAACTTTGAATTTATATTTGGACACATATGAGGTTGGTTTCGTCTCGGGATTCGACTTTGACTGGGTTTTGACTCGGTTGCTAAAAGACGGTTTTATCTTCGGTGACGGTTTCGGCTCAAATTAGTCTTATTTTGTTGGAAATGACCCACTGGGCCTGAATTTGAGGTCGGTTTTGTGAGATTTGTACTCCGCTAAAAGCCCATGCCGGATACTATTGATTCTGAGTCCATATTCGAGCATATTAAAGCATGTTTACGTCCGATCATCATTAGGTGTTTTGTTGGGGACTGCTGTAGACACTAGCAGGCAAAATGCGGGTGTCTACAGAGCCCCCACTCTAACTGAGGCTTGGACAAGACGAAAGTCAGAGTAGCTACTAGGTCAATCGAGGATTACGACCTGGCAGCCTTCCGGTCGTGTCGTTTATAGTCCATTAGACTCGCGTAAAAGGGCTCGCCAGCCATAAGATAGAAATCATACCTGAGTTCTGTTATCTGGGGTAGCTCCGTGGGGAGTTGGACTTGCCTTCGAAGTCCAAGTCCCGGGTGTACCTGTATGCAGACACATCCCATCTTGGATATTCCAGGAAAAATACCACCTAGAGTTTTCCGCTGGGGAGTAAAGAAGCTGCACGGGAACTTGCTTCTGAAGCTCTGGGTGTACCTGTTTGCAGATACATCCCATCTTGGGTGCGCGGGGAATTGTTTCTGAAGTTCTGGGTGTAGCTGTATGCAGACACATCCCATCTTGGATGTAATGTTCCAGGAGAAACACAGTCTTTGACGTTCCGTTGGGAAGCACAAGTTGGTACCTGAAATGTTAGATACATAGGCAGAAATAACAGATATAGCAGATAGTAGGACAGCACATAAGAAATGCAGTTAGCATCTATAGATTGGCTTGGGCTGGGGAAAATGATTTTCGCTTCATTTTTGAAATCGAAGTCCTGAAAGCAACTCACGTGCTAGGAGATAGGTTTTCAAAATTGAAAGGGTTAGAAAATAAATTTGCAGTTTAAATAGACCGAAATTTGATCTTGTCAAAAAGGATTTTCTCAAATGGCTAAGTTTTGCAAATTTCAAAGTAGGAATTTGAAGAGAGAGGCATACCGACAAACTCGACTCTGGACGCGACATGTCGAGTTGACCGACACGACTTGGACTCTCGAAGGGTTGGACCGTGACTCGGTAGGGGGGTGGGTCACCTAAGATGACAAGACTCTTAAATTGCGCTATCCCGTAGCCTAGGCGAGTGGCAACACGGTCGAACATCAAAATGGGAAAGATACGTTATAGGAGGATTGCAGTAGTCTGTAATGAGACTGTTTCTGCAGGAGTCAGCAGTAGCAATGCCATAGTCTAGTGCTCTTTTTGAATTTTTTGGTTTTGGGGTACATTCCCAAAGTGGGTGTTGCTTCGAGTTCCTGACAGATTCCCGTCTTCAACTGAGCCGAGTACTAGAACACACTATAGAAAGAAGGCTAGTTTTTGAAAGTCTTTTGGATTATGCAAGTGAATGGAGAGCTTTTGTCTAATAGAAGCCCCCAGGACGTCAAAGCTAACTGTTGAGAGCATGATAGTGTCGTGTTTAGGAATGATGGTGCTTTTGAACTTTTGTCAATGTGGGTGGTTGTGCCCTTGTTGAAAGGCTGCATACGTATTCACGTGTAGTGAAATCAAACCAAGCCGTATTTCGGGGATTGAAAGATATGTTATGGTGCCTAGTTTATTAGGGCTTTGTGTGTAACTAGCCATAGCGATGGTGTAGGCTAGGTGCATTCCCAATGATGTCTTGATCAAAGGGCTAGAATGGTTAGGATGTTTATCCTGTGACTGTGAGCGTTCTCCGGGGTAGTCCCTAGAGGTGGTGTGAACTATTTGGGCATGTTCTATGCTGACAGCAGGTTGAGTTCCCGTGTTTGGGGCTGATAACTGGTTTGAATGTTTTTGGAAATGTGGTGCTAGGCAGTAAGTGGCTTTGATGATTTGACATCCGGAGTTCGATTTTTGTGGAGCTAAGGCTTCGAGGGTAAGGTATTGTAACGTGGTAGGAAAGGGGGAAGTCGAGTAAAAATGACTCGAACTTCGATCGGGGTAGGTTGATAATGCGGGATCTGATTTCCATGTCTGGCCCTAATGGTTAGGGGTATCTTATGGAGTTTGAATCCTCAAAATTCTGGGCTGTCTCTTAACCTAGATCTCGAGAAGGTCTTGAGGGTTGTAATGTGGGAAGGCTAAATGTGGTGTTAGCTGACCAACCTGATTATCTCTCCCCTATTGGATGGTTTGGGCATTGATAATTTTTGAATTGACCGTACCCCGGTCAAGGGACTTTCACTTGGGTTGACCGTTGACCACGGTCATGGGTTTTTGAATTTTTTTATGGTTCACCTCTTAGCCTCGGTCATGGGATTTGAGTTGACCGTGCCCAGGTCAGGGATTGACCGTATCTGGTCGGGGGATGCTGAGAGTTCTTTTTTATCATGGTCGACTCTTTTATTTTGGACTTTTGCTTTTTCCCCGGACTTTTGATTTTTTTGTCCATTTTTTTTGTTATCCCTCCTATGGTGTTAGCAATAGGCACGGGTATTCCCGAATATGTGGCGTTCATTTGTGGGTGGATCATGGGTTGGACCTATTAGTTGGATTAAGCATTTGGAGCTAAGCCTTTTGTAAGGTGTAAGCATAGATGGTGTTTGTGTGAATGCAACTCATGGTGGTTTGGATCCCGGTATTGTCATCATAATTCCGAGAAAATTTGGTGGAAACATCGTCCCAAGTTGGATATTTTTGGCATCACGTCTATAGAGTCACGATGCTTCTTTTTTCTTCTAGTCAGACTAAACGCCTAAGGTAGGGATTGGTTAGTCTTATTGGAGGGGCGTTTATTGTGGGAAGTGGGTTTGCCTTCCGTCTTGAACCCAAACTAGGAGACTACCTAAATTTGTCATAGGATTCGATACCGTTCTTGCTAAGGGCAGTTATATGGCTTTCTATGTCAGACATGGAACAGGTAAAGAAAAACACGGGTCTCGGTTTCCTGCAGTCATTATAGATGTGCCTATAACAGTCACGTGCATGTGCTCACAGTGTATGATGGTGTTTGTAGACATCACATTTGGCCGTTAGGTGTCTATAGCAGTTTCCAAAAAAACACCCGATGATGATCGGACGCAAACGTGTTTCTACGTGCTCGGATGTGGGCTCAGAACCATTAGTTTCTGGCTTGGGCTTTTTACGGAGTACAAATCTCACAAAACTGACCTCAAATTCAGGCCCAGTGGGTCGTTTCCAATCAAATAAGACTAATTTGGGTCAAAACCGACACCGAAAATAAACCCCGGTCAAAGCCGTTCCAAGACACAAAAAACAGTCACCCAAACATCGAAAGTCCAATCCAAAAACAAGACCCACAAAAATACCCAACCCAAGGTCCGAAAACCGGGCTTTGCGCTGACCCACTCGATCGAGTGTCAACCCACTCGATCGAGTGGGCCCTCAAGCAGGCCCGACTGCGTTTGCTTTGGGCCACTCGACCGAGTCAGCAGGGTACTCGGTCGAGTAGCCCTAGACGGGGGAGTTGGGTAATTCCTATATATACCCCCCCCCTTACAACACAACTTAAACACTTTTTTTACCTACATCCTTTTTCATCCTAATCAACCCTAATAAACCCCTCTACAACCATAATCTTCACCCATCACAATTCATCCTCTTCAACCTTAAACCTTAGCATCTAGGAACCCTAAACCACCATAACTCAATTTACATCAACCTCGATTCTCCCGTGCTAAAGCCACAACTAACGAGATCTATCCGAGACTAAGAAACATGTAGGCTGAGGGTGCCAAATCCCGACTTCTTCTTCCTCTCTCTTATTCTCGCGTCATTCTTTTTTCGTCGGTCGTTGTCGTTTTTTTTATCTTTTTTTTTCGTTATTCTATCGTCACATCTCTAATATCGATAATAATCTCTAGTATAAGATATTAAAATACTTGCTAATTCGTGTCGAATACGAGGGATGACGGGATAAGAAAATTCGAATATTACGAGGGTATCGCACCCGATGTTGACGGTCGTTTATCCCGACACCCCAAGTGTTTGATTGTTGAAGCAAGTCAACATCAATAATCGTTTTTTTATTTCGTTGCGTCGCTAGTCACATTTTTTTATTGTTTGCATCGTTATAACCATCATCCATCGCATCTTCATCGCAACTATTTTTAAAATACCTTTTTTTTAGAGTCGAAACTCGTTGATGCGGATCCGACATCATTCAATCCGCAAGGATTTATTACAATGTCGGGATGCGGAGGGAATCAAGTTTTAATAAATACAAGGCGTCAATCTATTAGACTCGATACTAACTCGATAGTTGGATGTCGAATTTAAATGATTTAGTCAATTAATTTAACTAATACGATTCTCGTTGATGCTAAAATAGTTGTCATTTAATTCGTTAGAATTTTACGACACTATAAACGCGGAGATCATTCATATCGTTTTAGTCCGATTTAAATCGACTTACAAAATCATATTTTCAAAACTTACTCTAAGTATTCGATATTGGTCCTATAACCAAGCACCGGGTACTATGAGTAACACGAAATCGGGACCAAGAACAGTCCGCCACGTGAGTCGCACGTGCCTCGTGCGAGTCGCGTGGCTGCGCGAGTCGTGCCCTTCTTGCGCGGGTCGCGTGGTTCCCTGAAAATCATGACATAAAATAAGTTATTTCGTCTTAATTCAATTAGCAACAATTCTTCAAACTTCTTTTTTTAAAGCACACTCTAAATATTCGATATCGATATCATAATCGAGCATAGAATATGGCGAGTATCGATTCAGGTCGAGTATAAATCTCATTATATTTCTACGCGACCTAATGAATTGATGATTTTCAAAACCGAAAGCAATTTCCAAATCAAAACCAAACGAACCATAATTCGTATAAGGGTCACTCGACCGAGTGCCATAGGCCACTCGATCGAGTGACATCCAAAAATCGAGGCAGAATAGTCTTTTGAGGACCACTCGGTCGAGTCCCGCCATGACTCGGTCGAGTGGTGACCTACTCGGTTGAGTCCCTTCGTGACTCGGTCGAGTAGCACCTCAAATTCTGGGCAGACACCTTTTCCGAGGCACACTCGGTCGAGTCCTTCAATGACTTGATCGAGTCTCCTCTCATCACGTCAAAACGTGAGCTCTAAACGTATTCCGAGCCTTACAAAATATTTTATGACTTCGGTCAACACGTGTCAAATCCATCACGTGTCATACTACCTTTTCAAAACTCATGCATCATATTTCCTTACATCGTTCTATATCATTCCGTATTTCTTGCAAACCGTTATTATCGTTATACCGTTACTAACATGTTTGTTTCTATTTTTGTCGATTTATTTCTGTTATTCGTTTTATTGTACTAAAATGAACCCGCATGCTAAATACAACTTTGACGTTAAATTTAGATGCATTAAATCGACTTAGCAACCCATTCAATTATTCACATGTTTAGGTAAAATGTTGTTTGCATATCATTTTATTGTTCTACTAACGCGTGTATTCGAGTGTCAAACGATATCTTAGTAGAGGCCGCTAATGTGCGGGCGAGGTTGGGTGTTCTTTGTGAACTTCCCAACACGTACCCTCACCCCTTACTCAGAACCATGGTTTCCGGATATCCGAACCCATTGGCACACGAGAGTCATTCAATACACGGTATCCGATAATGTCGGTATCGGTATCAAATGCAAAGGGACGAGCCCAATAAACTCTGACATCCAAATGGGCCATTCTTTGTGCATGGCCCACTAAGATATAGAGTGGGTTCGAACGGGCCCGGACTCCCACAAAGTTCGGTGGCGACTCCATCTCGATTTAAATTTCAATTCGACCCATCTCAAATGGAGATTCATTCGCCTCCCCAAACCCGCGCATGGCCGCGTCGGGGTGGACCTATGTCATGTCCACAGTGTTCACCATGTTCTCGAAAACACATAAGGAAAGCATATAGTAGGGATAGAAAAGAGCTGATTTTATTGGATTATAAAAAGAGGACAGAATATAGCTGACTCTGACTCTGACTTCGAAATTGAAAGAAATAGAACATCCTAGACTCGGACTCAGACTCAGACTTAAATTAAATCTGGACTCTCGTATGTCTGGTTGATTGACTCGGATGATCTTGCTGATGTCGTTAGTAGTCTTCGGCTTCTAAGGACTCAAATTGATGTCAAGTATAGCCTTCGGTATAAGCTTCGCCCAGATCTTCGTTATGTAGAAGATCGTCTTTAATCCTAGTGCCCATTTCGGTAAGCACTGCAAAGTTTGAAATGCCGACATACCTAAGATGGACACGGTAGGAGGGTAGGAGGTTGTTGATGAAAGCCTCCACTAGTGTCTTCTCGATGGGCTTGTCTACCAGCTTAACACTCTTAGCCCGCCAAAGTTGAAGGTATTTGGTGAAACCCTCTGTTGGATCTTGGGCCATGACTTCTAGAGTCCGCATGGTAATCTGAAGTTCAGTATTATCGGAATAGTTTTGAGCGAACTCGATAGCCACATCTTCCCAAGTTGGGAATCTTTTTGTGTTTAGCCTATACAACCAAGCTTTTGGGTACTTCTCGAGGGACGCGCCGAACAAATTGATGAACATGTCGGCTTTGACCCTCTTGATTGCCATGAACGCCTTGAAGGCTTGCAAGTGTAGTAATGGATCCTCCGTCCCTTCGAATATGGGTAACCCCTCTAAGTTGAGATCCTTTGGTAGTTTCTCATTGATGGGTGTATAGTCTCGAGAGTTTTCAACGCGGATGTTGTTCCTTTGGAGGGCATGGAACTGTTCCTCGAGCACACGCACCGTGCTGATCAGTTTGGCAAATGGCCCAGTATTCACCAACCCAGAATTGAGGTCTTGCCGTTCAATGACAGTTAAACGAGCATCCATGGCCTCTCGGTCGGCTCTCAGGAACCCTAGTTGGGTTTCAACCATGTCTTGCCTACTAACCAAGTTCTCCAGCAAAGTCTTCATTTCATTAATGGTGTTTTTCATGTCCCTATTTCCAGTTGTGGGTGCCATATTCTGCGAGAATACCCACATAATCAGTAATGTTGCTTCGGAACCCAAATACACCAAGGCATAGGAAATAACGTGGGAGGAAAGACAACTCCTGTTTGACTTGGGTTAGACTCTCCTAAGACAAATATGTAGGGTGCTATTCTCGGAGTGACTGTGATTAATCGCCCCGTCGGAGAATAGCCCCCAAGTAAGACTAAGGACTCTGATAGGACTCAGATGGTGTGCCATCTAAGTGACTCAAAAGTGGGATACGTGAGACAACACGTGTAGGACATGACCCTTAGAGCAACCGTGATTGATCGCCGTGCTGAAGGGTAGCCCCTGAGCGGGATTGAAGGTTTTGTTAAGACTCGAGTGTTGAACGAGTGACCCTTGGACGTAAGGGTCACGAATAGGGATGGCAACGGATCCAGGATCCGATCCGGATCCGCAAGATTTGGTCCGCACGGATCGGATATGGATCCTAAATTTTGAGATCCGTTGGATATGGATCCGGATCCGCTATCTTTAAACGGATCCGGATCTGGATCTTAATAAATAAATCCGGATCCAGATCCGCAAATTCGTTTTATTAAAAAATTAACAATAATAAAAAATTAGAAATTTAATTTGTGTTTTTTTGATTATTTCTAAGACTCTTTTCTTTTAGTTTATTAATCTTTGATTATGAATATTTATATTCAATTTTATTTGTAAAATTATGAAAATTAATATGGTCGCAAATACGTATTAATTAAAAAATTTGTAGAATTTAAGTAAGAAATTGGATCCGCGGATCCGGATCTGGATCTACATTTTTGGGATCCGTCGGATCCGCTACTAGGAGTGCGGATCTGGATCTGGATCCATGCGGATCCGGTCCGTTGCCATCCCTAGTCACGAACCTTTCGTTATCACGAACCTTTCGTTATAGGGCTATGCCTTGTAAAAGGTTGACTCGGCCTCGAAGAAAGGCAGACGGGGTAAGGGAAGAAACTTGCGATGTGAGATCGGTAGAGTTCCGACGCTAGAGACCCTTGACTTGATTTGAATAAGGATGACCCTGTAATTAGGGTAGACCCTTAAGTTAAAGGGTTTGTGAATTGGGATGACTCGATTAACTGATGACGAAAAATGAGCGAGATTCCCTCGGGAAAGGTCGTGGGGACCGTCCTGTTGGAGGGAAATATCGCGTGGGACTTTCTAGTTAGGACTCGAGTGTTTAGACGAACCTTCCATTTACGAGTGTACGACTCGTGTTGGTTGGTTATGCCTTTAGAAAAAGGCGGACTAGGATGGGAAAGAAACCCGCGATGTAGGATCGACGGAATTTCGACGCTAAAGACCTTCGACAAATTATAAAGACCCGACACACGGATTACAGTAGGTCCTATAATAAGGAAGGTTTTTGAAAAAAGGTTGAATTCCAAAAAATTCGGAGGATGGTCTTGACTTTTGAAATTGGTAGCATGCCGATAGGACCGAGCATTTGAAATGTTGGAATGGTTGCGCATAAATTCGCATTTTGAAAAATTAGGAGATGGTCCCGTCTTTTGAAATTGGCAGCATGCCGACAGGACCGGGTTTTTGAAAAGTTGAATATTTGGAATTTTGAAAATTTGAATATCGAAAATAATTTTCTAAAAATTTGAAAATCGAAAACGGCATCTCGAAGATTTGAAAATCGAAATGGAATTTTGAAAATTCGAAAATCGAAAGGGGATCAAAAATTCGAATATTGAAATGGACAGCATGCTGGCTAGAAAATAAGCTTGTTTTGAGTCAAATCGTAAGTCTAAATTTTGGCAGCATTCCGAGTTTTTGAAAATTGGATATTTTGAAAAGATGCATTTTTTGAAATGACGGTTTTTTGAAAACGACTCGGAAACCAAGTAGCATATAGTCACGCAAGTATTATGACAACAGCATGTATGCTTTACACTAAGTCTCGGTCGGT
Organism: Agrostemma githago; assembly: GCA_958450325.1. NCBI lineage: Eukaryota > Viridiplantae > Streptophyta > Magnoliopsida > Caryophyllales > Caryophyllaceae > Agrostemma > Agrostemma githago. Next base: position 16,541,665 of record OY288253.1, on the reverse strand, counting down.
CGGAATAGGGTCAATACTAGTGCACATGGTTTTTTCGAGAATCGGGACGGATTCCCTTACCAGTTTGGACAAGGACATGCCGCGAAACCCATACCAATTAGCCATGAACACCTTGACATAACCAATTTGGAATACATCGCGGTATAATGGGACGTCGGTCCCTAGTACCTGCCCAGGTAAAAATGGGGTTATGCATGAACCGTAAAACTAACGCGTGTATTGTACTAACCGAACAATTTCTTTTCGAGTCTCACCCTGAGGATCCCGATGACAAGTTGTACATCTGTCTTCCCCAGTGGAGTCGCCAAATTGTGGAGATGACATAGGTTCACCCCGACGCGGCCACACGCGGGTTTGGGCAACGAAATGTTTCCCATGTGAGATGGTTCTCGAGTTGAAATTTAAATCGAATTAGGAGTCGCCACCAAACTTTGTGGGAGTTCGGGCCCATTCGAACCAACTCTATATTTTGGTCGACCGTGCACAAAGTACGGCCCACTTCGATACTAGAGCTTGTGGGGTTCGTCCCTTTGCATTACGATACCGATGCCGAGTTTTTGGGTATCGTATATCGAATGACTCTCGTGCGCCAACGATTTCGGACATCCGGAAACCAAGGTTCTGAGTAAGGGGTGAGGGTACGTGTTGGGAAGCCCACAAAGGACACCCAACCCCGCCTGCACATGACGGCCTCTACTAAGATATCGTTCGATTTTTGAATATGCGCTAGTGATTCTGTAAAATAATATGCAAACACCGTTTTAGCTAAACAAGTGAGATATGTTTGAACTACGTCATTTTAATGCATCTTTATTCACGTCAAAGTGATTTAGCATGTGATGTTCATTTAAATAAATGGCTAACATCAAAAATGGAAAGCTCGTAAATAATTACAAATTACACGGGCGGAAATACAATCCGGAATTACAATACAACGAGCAAAATTAGAATAACCGAATTAGTAACGGTAGGTTAGATGATTAGAATAATGATGTGATGCATGATTTTGAAAGAGTAAGCACGTGATTGACTTGACACGTGATGACTAAAAGTCGTAGAAAAAATTGGATTAGGCTTTTATCATTTAGGAGGTTCACGTAGAAGTATTATGGAGGCCACTCGATCGAGTTATGGAAGGGACTCGATCGAGTGCCCTTCGTGAGGATCCCTGCTGTCTATTTTTGAGAGAGTCACTCGATCGAGTGGGCTTAAGCACTCGATCGAGTGCCCTCTATACGGGCAGCATCTCGTCTTTTGAGACGACCCATTTTGTAACTTTTATGTTTTTGAATCGAGATACAACTACGCTAAATATTAATATTGTCCAATTTATATTAGTTTAAATCTTGATGCCTCGCCCTACTCGACACTTGGCTATAGAACCGATATCTTGTAGTTTAAGCAAATTTTGTAAAATCGGACTTGATCGGACTAGAACAAAGATCGATTCCTTCTGCGTCATAATGTCGTAATCAATTCTTTCGGACCGTGTGATAATTAATTCGCCATCAACGAGTTTCGTGCTAGTACGATTTATCGATTAATTCTTTTAGACATGATATTCGACTACGGAGTCGGTATCGCATCTTTAGAATAAACGTTTTGAAAAATGGTGTCGGACACGTTTAACGACGAATCACCGCGATCTATTACGCCCTTAAGTGTTTAGGGCGGCGCACCTCGAAGAGCGCCGCCTCCAATACGACTTGTAAAGGTATTAAATAGACTTTAGGCGGAATTCATAATAAGACATGTTCGACCCGAAGTCGAATTTTAATACTAGATTATTATACGCGGTATTAATATTATAGCAAAATGTAAATAAACAATAATTAAAATGTTAGTTGTTAGATTACATACATAAAATGTTAGAATGCGAAAAATAAAATGTTAGTAACAAAATTGAAATGTTAGTATGCATAAAATTAAAAGTTAGTGTTAGTATATTTAATATAAATAATACACACACACACACACATATAGAGAGAGAGAGAGAGAGAGAGAAGTGGGATCAGGTGAGTCCACTTATATATGTTGAGTCTGTGAGTCCCCATCTTAGCCTTTGATTCAGTGTTAGATTAATGGACAAGATTTGATCTCGTAATTAAGGTAATAACTAACAAATCTAGGTAAATATATCAATTCTCTCTCCTCCTTAATTATCTCAATGCAAATCTTTTCTCTCTCTTATTAATCTTTTTGACTGCTCTTTCTCTCACACAACAAGTTTCTTCAAAATTAATTTTTTTTTCATCTTCACCAAAAAAATATCATTTTCCTACTGCCATTGTACGTATGTTACTATGTTACTCCCATAATCCATAAACTATGTTACTTTAACTCATATAACGTGTTACTTTAATTCATGAACTGTGTTACTTTAACTCATAAAATCTGTTACGTTGTATAATATTCTCTTGCAAAAACTATTATTCTAACTCATACAATGTGTTACTCTAATTCATGAACTGCGTTACTTTAACTCATATAACGTGTTACTTTACTTCATGAACGACTGTGTTAATGTAACTCATAAAATTTGTTACGTTGTATAATATTCTCTTGCAAAAACTATTACTATAACTCATACGTTGTGTTGCTCTAATTCATGAACTGCGTTACTTTAACTCATAAAATCTATTATGTTGCATAATAATCTTTTGCAAAAACAAGACTTTCAATCAATCAAAAGAATAATGTATGTTTCTATTAAGGATACTCCAAAACAAAAATTATAAAACTCCATTATAATTCCAATGTTTCACACCTGTAACTATAAGAACTGGATATTTGAAATCAAATTATAATCATAAACTGTGTTAATGTAACTCATTAAAACTGTGTTACTGTAACTCATTAAGTATGTTACTCTAACGCATAATGTATGTTATTCTAACTCATTTTACTCAAATCAAGGATGTTACTCTAACGAATAATGTATGTTACTCTAACAATATATTGTCCTACTCAGAATTGTGCTTCTTCTTCATCATCTTCTTCTCCTGATTCTTCTTCATCGTCAGACGATGATTTACATGACGTTTCCTTCTTCTTCTCATCTACATCTTTGAAGATCTGCCCTATATATGGAGAAATTCTCACCCACATCTCTTCATCATTCATGTGCTTTTGCGTCTACTGAAAAAACAATAACAGTGTCAATAAACGTGGCGAAAAAAAACAATCAAAACTTGAAATATGGATTAAAGTAACAGATAACAAGAATTAAAGTAACAGATGAAGTGCATTGAAGTAACATTGAATTAAATTAACAGAGGATGGTTATACACCAGGTATAAAGTAACAGAGGTCAGACACTAAAGTATCAGATAGTGTGAATTAAAGTAACAAATAATGTTCATTAAAATAACACCAGATATAGGTTAGTGCAAAAAAAATCATATAACGATAAAAAATGAGAGTATGACGCAGTATCTTACTCTTTGATATTGTTTCCTATTTTGAAGTCATCATGTCCCATAATTATAGGAAGCAATATTTTTTTTTATTCTTTTTTTATATGGTGCATACATGTTACTCTTTGATATTGTTTCCTATTTTGGTGGCAATCACGTCCCATTATTATAGGAAAAAATATCTTTTTTTTTTTAATATGGCAGTTTCGTAAATTTTTAGGACACTCCAATGCACTACAATAACAGATGAAAAGAACTAAAGTAACGACTGGAGTGTATTAAAGTAACATGACATATAAAGTAATGATTTTTTTGTCACTCTAATCCATTAGAGTAACAGATGAAAAGAACTAAAGTAACAGATGAAGTGCGTTAAAGTAACATTAGATTCAATTAACATTATGTGCATTAAAATAACATGGGTTAGCCATTAAAATAACAGATTATGTATATTAAAGTAACACAGTATATTTGTTTGTGCGTAAAATTCATATAATGATTAGACCTTTAATAATATGCAGTTTTCATACTGTAAACTTTAAAATCTAATAATATGGAGCATCCTAATGACGCGTTTTCAGTATAAATTAGAAACCAAATACTCACCGTTTGTGTATTCGACGATTTGCATATCCGCCATCGAATGAGAAATTTCAGCGTCGCGAGGAAGAAGATAAATGATTGAACGTGTTAAGTGGGTTGATTGAACATAAGTTGCAACCGCACGAAAAAGAAGATGAATGATTGAACGTGATAAAATGAAATGAACAAAATTAACAAAAAATCTGTAAGCAATATCGAAAACTCACCATTGTTGTACTCTACGTTTTTCTTATCAACAGTTGATGAAGATGCCGCGACCATTGAATCCATAAAACGGGATGTCGAGCACAGATTGATGGGAAGCATTTTTTTTTTAGGTTTGATGATGATGAACGTAATAATGTGAATGAATGAATGAATTTGTTGTTTCCTAAAATTATGGGAGTTATTTTAGGAAGCAATATCTCTCTCTCTTGAGTCCTTCTCTATATATGAGTCCATAAGTCCTCATCCCATCCATTGGATGAGATGAGGATGGATGGACAAGATGCATCCTAATATTTGTATTTAAAAAAAAGAAAAAAAAAGGAGATTTAGTATCCTAAAATAACTCCCTTGATTTTAGGAAACAATAACTCGCATAATCATTTCATTCCTCATTCATTCATTCATTCACGTTATACGTTCATCAAAACCTAAAAAAAACGCTCTCATCATCACGTTCATTCATTCATTCAATCAAATCCGTGCTCGAAATTCCATTACTATGAATTCAATGATTGCGACAACTTCATCAACTATTGATAAGCAATTCATCGAGTATAACAATGGTGAGTTTCGATATTGCTTTCATGTTTTGCGTTAATTTTTATTCATCATCTTGATTAATTTGCGTTCATGTTTTTTGCGTCAATTTTCATGTTGATATTGCTTTCATGGTCGTTTCATTCATCATAGATTCATATCAATGGTTAATTGGTCTCTTGTTAGTATAGATTCCAGAGTTTTATGTTTGTTATTTAAGTTTTCCGTAATCTCCACTGATATTATTGTTTTGTTGTCTATTGAAGCAGACACGACGTTGAAGTAACATATGTTCTAAGTTACAGTAACACGTAATTTTAATTAGAGTAACACACACTGAACGTTGAGAAAGGTTTTGACGATGATGTTAGAGTAACGTGTTGTACGAGTTAGAGTAACTCAACTTATGAGTTGAAGTAACACATTAGTTGCATCGACGCAACGTTGTTTAATTTTGTGCATGTGGAATTGGCAGAGATGCGAATGCACAGGACAACACCAAAAAAGGTGGAATTTTATTCATTTGATTAATCATAGATTCATATCAATGGTTTTTGGATTTGATTAATCATAGATTAAGCAGACACGGCGTTGAAGTAACATACGTTCTAAGTTACAGTAACACCTTATTTTAATTAGAGTGACACACACTGAACATTAAAAAAGATTTTTGGCGCTGATGTTGAAGTAACTTGCTTTACGATTTAGAGTAACACAACTTATGAGTTAAAGTAACACATATGTCCCATGAGCGTAACGTTGTTTATTTTTTTGTAGGTAGCATTGGCAAAGAAGCAAATGCACAAGAATGGTGCAGAGATGTGGGTGAGGCGTTCACTCCGTACATGGGGTAAATATTCGGGGAAATCGATGAGGCGGTGGAATTTTATAAAATCTACGCGCTGGCTTGCGGATTCGAAGTTGTTTTTTTTGTGGGTTTACAAGAATAACTGATTTTTTACATATATTTTTACACATAATGATGTACAACGTTGCAGTTAACTCTATATTTATTTAATACATGTGTTTTTGGTTAGAGTAACATCTCAGATGCATTGTAGTAACACCATTCGTTCCTTAAAGTAACAAATATAATGCATAAAAGTAACTGAGGATATTAGCGTTGTTTATCATTCATTCTTAGATTAACCACAACCATTTCTTATAGTAACATGATTTGTTCGTTAAAGTAACAGCTACACTGCGTTAGAGTAACACATATTTTTTTCTAAAGTAACACAGTTCATGAATTAAAGTAACACATTGTATGAGTTAAAGTAACAGTTTTTGCAAGAGACTATACAACAATTCATGAATTAAAGTAACACATTGTATGAACTAAAGTAACAATTTTTGCAAGAGACTATACAACGTAACAGGTTTTATGAGTTAAAGTAACACAGTTCATGAATTAAAGTAACACATTGTATGAGTTAAAGTAACAGTTTTTGCAAGAGACTATTATACAACGTAACACATTGTATGAGTTAAAGTAACACAATTCATGAATTGAAGTAACACATTGTATGAGTTAAAGTAACATAGTTTACGGGTTATGACAGTAACATAGTAACATACGTACAACGACAGTAGAAAAATGATGATTTTTTGGTGAAGATGAAAAAAACTTAATTTTAAAGAAACTTGTTGTGTGAGAGAAAGAAGCAGTTAAAAGATTGATAGGAGAGAGAAGATTTGCATTGAGATAATTAAGGAAGAGAGAGAAATGATATATTTACCAAGATTTGTTAGCAATCACAACCATCCATCTTCCACTTGATCAATGGTCCAAGATTGGACTTATGGACTCAATGTATATAGAAGGACTCACTTGATCCTTCCTCTATATATATATATACACACCTAGAACATTCGGTGTCCATTGATCCCACTATACCCGAGTTTTTCAAAAGAAGGACGATGAAGGAACTTCATCCGTTGAGGGTTCTAAGACGCTAGATGAGAAAGAGTACAACCGAGCGCACCTTTACCTACTCTCTAATTGTGAGATCTTAGAGCCTTACGAGAAGCAATTTGTAACTGAATATGTCGCTGCGAACCCAGACGTGAACCCTGATGACGTTTGGAGTAAGCACGACGAACATTTTCCTAAGTGGCTCAAGGATCACGTAGTTGCCTTAAACATACATGATGATTTGGTTAGAAGTTTGGCATTTGGTCCAGTGCGAGCGGTTAAAAGCTGGAACCAGTACTCGGTGAATGAGTTCAATTTTCACACATTCAACTACGGGAAGAACAAGGCTAGATGCAATTTTGGTGTGAGTGTGTCATCTCTTGATGGTGATGAGTACTATGGTATTTTGGAGGATATTTTTGAGTTGTGTTATGCTGGCAAAGAACGAGGGTATAGAGCTGTGGTATTCAAATGTGAGTGGAAAGACAGCTTCATGAACGGAACCCGAGTGCATGAACGTTACAAGATTGTGGAAGTTAATCACACAAGGAAATATCCTACGTACGATCCGTTCATACTCGCGCATCAGGCGAAGCAAGTCTACTTTGCTCCTTCTCCTTACACAAAAAATGATAGAAATCAAAGTCAATGGTGGGCAGTCTTTACGACTAAACCACGAGGACAAATAGACAGTTCTCTGTTCCTGGAAGATGTCGCTTCAAGTGGTACACGCTTATCTTCTATTGAAGAGACCGTATTCTCCGAAGAAGATCAGAATGAAGAGGCAGAGGAAGATTTTGAGGATGATGATGATGATGATGGACAAGGAGAATACATGGTTAGGGATGTCCCGGAGATCCTTGCTGAGGAGAATGACGGACACAGTGAAGAGAATTTGGAGGACGATATAGTGGACGGCGAGGAGACGGAAGAGGAGGATCAGACTGAGGACGATGAGGATGAAGACAATAACGACAGCGAAGATGACTACTAGAGTTGTTGTAGTTGGTTACATTGATGATTACATGGTTAGGTGAATGTGCTACTTATTTTATACATTATTTCAATCAAGTTAAAATGTAATTGCCAATTGTTGTTAACATTGTTTAATTTGTTGCAAGGTTAAGATAATGGCAGACGCTAGATCGACTAGGAAACGTGGTGGGGGTAGTAGGTCTGTTTAGACGTCCACCACGCAGCAGGAGGAGGAGGAAGTGGTCCTCGAAACGGGACCAGAGCAGACCGATGAGCAGGAGGAGGAGCAGCAGCAACAGGGGCAGGAGGAGGAGCTGAAGAAGGACGATAACGGTCGGGTGATTCTCGAACCTACAGGCACATGGTAATATAATCTAACATGTTCATTATTCTTTTGTAACATATTTATTTTTGGACTACATCTTGTATGATTTTGTACATATATGTGCTTCTTGACTCGGTGCAGGTTTCAGGATAGAGGGTTCACCCGTGGCTGTACTACCAGCTTCATGGTCGACAAAGGACAGGGGTATGCATGTTGGACTCAGGTGCCGGCGGAGGTACGGGAGTGGTGGTTCAACCAATTCCGGGTACGTGGATTGTTTTTGTTACCGAGTTTTTAATTTATAATGTGGACTTTGTAAATATTTTTGCTACTAATTAATAATCCACCTTGATTGTGTAGTTCAAGTTCACTTGGAAACCCGAGTTAGAAGGAAGGGTCTGGGAACGGTATAATGAGACGTGCACACGACGTTTCTCTTGTGTGATGAATAAACGCCGCACGCGGGGGACTCCGCTAAAGGACCTTAAAGGTGTTGTTTATTTTTAGTAATCAATTTTAACAAACAATCTAACTTCAATCTATCACTGTATTAAATAATATATTGGTGTCGTCATATTTTAGGGGACGCGTTGGAGAGATGGGTTGCGTACCACGACAAGAAGGACTTTAAGGTCAGGTCTGAAAGGGCCCAGAGGAACAAATTGTCGAACTGTGAGCATGAGGGCCATGCAAACCCGACACATCATCGGGGTTCTCATGAGTCTTCTGTCAGTCGTGCCAAGAGGGTATGATTTCTACTAATATCGTACTCTTCCTTGAACAATCGTAAACTATTTTCGCATAATTTTTATTTGCCTAACGTTCGTACTCATTTAATAGGTGCAAGCTGAGCTCGGGAGGGTGCCAACCGCGGCGGAGATATTCTTCGACATGCATGGGAAGACCGATGACAAAGGGACTAATTTTAAGACGAAAAAGGATAAGGCAATCTGGGTGAGTACTAACTATTTCAAATAAATCGACTTTAGGTGGTAGATAACTGATGTGGGTAAAGTCGTCTCACCCAATCAAGGTAAACCTAATGCTACTAACAAGAAGATAGCGGCAAGCAAGGTATCGAATCCACAGGAAAACAGTTAAACTAGTCAAATAGCTATGGCGATTCTAGGATGCTCTAAACGGTTGAATTGATGGAAGGATATAAAAACACTACTAAAATGCGATAATAAATAATCGAATCTAATAAAGAGATGAAAACTAAGGTCACGGGTTCACGATAGATGCTCAACAATTATGCGACGATAATAATAAACATATAACATGCTAGTCGGCTATAACACGTTCTCTCGAATCGTGTCAACCTAGGAAGGATCTAACGGGCTCTCGCAACTTATTAGACTCCCTACCAAATCGCGCGTGATCTAATCCTAATTCGGCTTTCGCACAGGAACTAGAATTTCCCAAACAGATTAAAATGTTGTGGCCTTTAACAAATTAATCGACAAATAAACACGCGAAAGTGGTACTAGCATAATTATGAGTTTAGTATCAAAGCGACATAATCGTATAATAATTCATCGATCCCCCTCGACCCTAGCGAGAAAATTAGCTACGCATGATGATTACGAAACAACTAATCGCATATATGGAATTCATGATAAAAAGGTGAAGCAAATAAATCTAATGATAAACGGACGGAAATCTAGCGAACTAAACGGAACAACGAATTACAAATAGAGAAAATCATGACGAACTAAGTAATTTACGATGAAGATTGAAACGTAGAACTGAGAATTGCATAAAATGAAATTACCGAAATCGAATCCGAGTGAAAACCGAGTGCTAGAATCCTAAGGGTCACGAGTTTTCTGAAGTAAAATTTCTAAGTATGAAGAAGTGATCGTAGGGAAATGATAGAAACTCCTAGTTATACAAAATGAGGCGGAAATAAAGAGGATGTGCATGCCGGCCGGTCAGCAGGCCGCCTGCCACATGCAGGGGCCGAGGCACACTTGAAAATGAAGCTAAAAATGGCCTTGTGTCATGCCGGCCGGCTGGCAGGCCGCCGGTCACACGCAGGCTGGCGTGCACGCACTAATAAAAGAAGCTATGGGCCGCTTCTCATGGCCCAATGAATCGTCACTTCCCACTTCTTTGTCGCCTAAACGTCTTGAGGCACGGGTTTTGTCTCTGGATCGTTCTTCTAACCGGATATGAGTGTAAATGCCCATAAAGACCTGAAATCGTGTAGAATCTACAAAAACACTCACTCAAAGCAAAATGTTAGAAGAAGCGGCTCTAAAGAGCGCGTTCCGACCATAAAAGACAACGGAATCGAGGGAATAAAGCTATATAAATACAACACATCAAACTCCCCCGAACCGAACCCTTGCTTGTCCTCAAGCAAGACCCCGTAAGAAAACAACTAATATAATACCGAAACAGCTCAAAGCAAATAATAGGCAACCAAATACTCAAGTCCGTCATAGCAAACATCTAACCAAGTCTAAGAAACGAATTCCAAGATGGGAAATAGGAAAAATAATTCATCAACAAATGCACAATTTTACCAAGCATGATATGTAGAAACCACATTTTCAACCAAAGCCCTTGCATAGGCTACTCACAGAGCCATTCATCGCTCAATTAGGAAGGGTGTGTATATGTGAAATATATATATGAAAACGCTCAACTACTCCAACTCATGGAAATATGCCCGCAATCTAGTATGGTATCGACCTCTAAATTTTTACAAAACGTGCTAAGATCACAAAGGGAGGCAAGGATGGTGATAACAAGGTAGAAGGTGGAAATCGATATGGTCATGTGAGGTTAAAGCCAAGCTAGTGAACTAACTAGTGCGATAATGCTCAACTCAAAAATTCTTCCACTTCCATAAACAAATCATACAAATCACCAACCAACGAGAACGAGTCCGGGATCAAAAGAGGGCGCTCAAATTTCATCAAGTAAACGGAAAATAAAAGTAACAAGAATAACATATTTTTTGTTGTTTTGATTTTTCCTTTTTTTTCTTTTTTCCTTTTTGCTTTTTTTTTTCCATTTTTTCCTTTTCTTTTTTTCCTTTTTGAACTATTTTTTCAGCTTGATGAAATTAGAGGCAAATATATACAATAACCCAAATTGACCCGGACAAGATCTACAAACTCCCTTGAGACAGAGTCAACCACATCCAATCATCCATAAAAAATCTCCATAATCACACAATAACGAGCATAGAACGCACTAGGTGACCTACTTCATCAAGCTTGGCTGGGTAGGCAAATTTGATTTTGTAGTTCATTTTGTGAATTCTTTAACATTTTAGCCAAGGAGAAAATGGATAGAAATAAATGAGAATGAAAATGACCCAAAAATGATCACTAGGCAAGTTAGTCAAAATGAAGGGGCAAACACCATACTTATGCGTATTGACATAGCATATTCCACGAGGAGTCCTACACACAATCCTAAGTGGTAGCCAGGTATGAATGTACTGGCTACAGGAGGCTCTAAATCTCACCAATTTTGTAGCTAAAGCCTAAATGCAGGGTCGGTCTAAATGGGAACCACAAATCATAGCTCGGTTGGTTGCAAACTTGCCGATTAATTATTATTCCACATAACAAAGGTCAAATGAATGCCAATTAAGAATGAGTAGGTCATCATAATCCTTAAGGTCAAAACAATCCCCAAACTGCTTCAGGCTCAGCGCAAAACTAGTATTCAATAAACGGAACTCAACAGAAATATCACCAGTCCGTCTATTCTTATGTACCTCAAACGAACTCAGAAATTCCAACGTAAGCTGGGTATACGTGTTACGACGCATCGTAAAAAATGTACCCATACCAACACCCTTAAACAATAGTTCCAAAGCAGAATCTAAGCCTAAAGTTCGCATAGCATCACGATCGATAAAACGAGTTGGAACAATAGACCGCTTTCTCAAGTTCTGAAACCGTACCTTTTGGTCAATAGTGGTAAAAATTACACTTGGAAAAACTGGATCGGGCTCAATGTCGGGTTGAGCATGGTCGTTTCTGGTGCGCTTGTTCCGAGGAGGCATTGTAAATCAGCTGAAAGTAGCAAACTTGAGGGAAAATGGGGAAATTTTGAGGAATGATGGTGAAGAAAGGTGAGGATGAATGCTGGGAAATGGGGAAATTGGGGTTTTGGGGGATGAGAGAGAGAAGAGAGAGGCGAGAGAAGTGAAGAAATGAGGAAATAACACGAAAATTGGGTTTGGGGGTCTGTTGTATGCCCCAGCCGGTCTGGACCGGCGGCCGGCTGGCCGGCCGGACTGCCCACCTCATTATTTTTGATTTTTTGATCGAAGTTTTTCTCTCACAGCCAGCCGGTATGGACCGGGGGCCGGCTGGCCGGCCGGACTGCTCTTTTTGAGATTTTTGCTCCAATTTTCCTTATTTTTCCTTTGTGCCTCGGCCCCTGAAGTCTATAGGCGGCCTGGGGACAGGCTGAGGTGCACAAATCCTTCTTTTCGAGTTCAAATCCAACTCGTACCTCGGCCCCTAGAGTCGATAGGTCCCCTAGGCCCAGGCTGAGGTGACCTGCTGTTTTATCACAAGTATGATGAATTTTTTCCCTTTTTTTTATACCTTCAATTCACATCATTTCCGATGATTCTGCGCGTCTCCAAAAAACATTAGTCCCTCCTCTCGTCCTCACTAAATCAACTAAAGGAAAAAATAAAAATAAAACGAGAATGAGGGAAATTAGTTACATACTCGGGCTGCCTCCCGGTAGCGCTGGTTTAGAGTCCCGCACGACTTGATGAGAATAAGGTTTAGTGGGATAAGGGAACGGGATGAAGTCGTATGACCTCAATCGCTCCAACTTGAGCACCTTCATGATATAACTTCAATCGTTGACCATTCACCTTGAATCGTTCACCCGCATCACTCTCGACTTCAATCGAGCCAAATTTACCCACGTGGGTGACAGAAAAAGGTCCGGACCAACGAGATTTTAACTTTCCGGGAAACAACCAGAGCCTCGAATTGAATAATAATACCTTATCTCCCACATCGAACTCACGGTGAAGGATATGCTTGTCATGCCAGCGCTTGGTGCGCTCCTTATAAACTCGAGCACTATCATAGGCACCAAGTCGGAATTCCTCCAACTCATTCAACTGCATAAGTCTCCTCTCCCCACTCAAATGTGGATCCAAGTTAAGCTCCTTAATCGCCCACCAAGCCTTATACTCAAGCTCGACCGGTAAATGGCATGACTTGCCATAGACCAATCGGTAAGGTGAAGTACCAATAGGCGTTTTAAAGGCGGTACGATAAGCCCATAGTGTATCATCTAGCTTAGAGCTCCAATCCTTCCGAGCTTTTGACACGACCTTTTGGAGAATAGACTTGATTTCCCTATTGGACACCTCCACTTGCCCACTCGTTTGAGGGTGGTAGGCAAGACCGGTACGGTGCGAGACACCGTACTTAGCAAGCAGAGCATCAAGTCGCTTCTCATGAAAATGGCTTCCACCATCACTAATAATCGCTCTTGGAACACCAAAGCGGGGAAAAATAGTCTTTTTAAACAGAGATATTACCGTTCTAGCATCATTAGCAGGAGATGCTACCGCCTCCACCCACTTGGAGACATAATCAACCGCAACCAATATATATCGGTTGCCCTTGGATGACGGGAACGGGCCTTGATAGTCTACACCCCAAACATCAAAAATTTCTACTTCGAGAATCCCATTTTGAGGCATCTCATGCCTCCTAGAAATATTACCGGTCCTTTGACATGCATCGCAGGACATAATAAAAGCTTGGGCATCCCGGAATAAGGTTGGCCAATAAAAACCCGACTGGAGGACCTTAGCCGTGGTTCGGCTCGGTCCATGATGGCCACCATATGGCGATGAATGACAACTCTCTAGAACTCCTCGAACTTCCCATTGAGGGACACATCGACGGAAAAAACCATCGGGACACTCCTTAAATAAATAAGGGTCATCCCAGAAAAATTGTCGGACATCATGTAGAAATTTTTTCTTTTGTTGATAAGAAAGATTGGAAGGTAATACCTTGCCAACTAAATAATTAGCATAATCCGCATACCAAGGTCCTTCGCTTTCACCGGTACTTAAAGCCATGAGAGAATCATCGGGAAAAGAGTCATCTATGGGGATGACAACTCCTTCCTCCTCAACTCTAAGCCTCGATAGATGATCTGCAACGGCATTTTTCGCTCCCTTCTTATCCCGGATCGATAAATCAAACTCTTGGAGGAGGAGGATCCATCGAAGTAATCAGGGCTTTGCTTCTTTCTTAGCAAGGAGGTACTTGAGCGCCGCATGATCGGTGAAAACAATGACTTCCGATCCAACCAAGTAGGTTCTGAACTTTTCCAAAGCATACACTATAGCTAGCAACTCCTTCTCGGTGGTGGCATAATTCACCTGAGCATTATCAAGTATTTTGCTAGCGTAGTATATAGCATGCAAGACCTTGTCCTTCCTTTGGCCCAAAACCGCTCCCACAGCATAATCACTCGCGTCACACATTATCTCGAATGGCAAATTCCAATCCGGTGACTGAATGATCGGAGCAGAAATGAGGGCCTGCTTAATCCTGTTAAAAGCTTCCACACACTCATCAGTAAAATCGAAAGGGGCATCCTTTAGGAGCAATTGTGTAAGTGGCTTAGCAATTTTGGAAAAGTCCTTGATAAAGCGGCGATAAAATCCCGCATGACCAAGGAAACTTTTCACTCCCTTTACATTAACCGGCAAGGGCAATTGCTCAATCACTTGCACCTTTGCTTTATCCACCTGAATGCCCTTTTCAGAGACCACATGACCCAAAACAACACCCTCAGTGACCATAAAATGGCATTTTTCCCAATTCAAGACCAAACTAACCTCGACACATCGGTTTAAAATGGTATCCAAATTAGCTAAACAAGCTGAAAAACTCATACCATACACACTAAAGTCGTCCATAAACACTTCCATAATGGACTCGATGTAGTCGGAAAAGATGCTCATCATGCACCTTTGGAAGGTGGCGGGTGCGTTACATAGACCGAATGGCATCCTGCGATATGCGAAAGTGCCATATGGACAAGTGAACGTGGTCTTTTCTTGGTCGGCGGGGTGTATCGGGATTTGGAAAAATCCCGAATATCCATCTAAATAGCAAAAATACTTGTGAGAAGCTAGTCTCTCAAGCATTTGGTCGATAAAGGGCAATGGGAAGTGGTCTTTAAGTGTAGCGGTGTTCAACTTCCTATAATCTATACACATTCTCCATCCCGTCACAATTCGTGTAGGGATTAACTCATTCTTCTCATTCGGGACCACAGTAGTCCCTCCCTTCTTAGGTACAACCTGTACCGGACTCACCCATTTTGAATCGGGAACCGCATAAATAATTCCCGCATCCAACAATTTCATAACTTCCTTTTTAACAACCTCTTGCATGTTCGGGTTCAACTTACGTTGACCCTGGACACAAGGACGATGACCTTCCTCAAGATTAATTCTATGCATACAGAAATCGGGACTGATTCCCTTCAAGTCATCAAGACTATACCCCAAAGCTTTCCTATTTTTCTTTAAAACAACTAACAAATCAGAAAGTTGTTGCTCAGTTAAATCAGCACTTACAATCACAGGGAAGCTCTCGGTATCGTCTAAAAAGGCATATTTTAGGTGAGACGGAAGTGGCTTACGCTCCGGAACGGATATGTCAATAGCAAATGAGGTGTGTACGATGTTGGTTACATCGACACCTTGCTCCTCCGTGAGCATCCTTCCTTCCAAAGCAGCTTCTAAGGCATCAACAACAGCAAAGTCAACGGAAGCATCACCTGCACACGCTTCCAAACATATCAAAGCTTCTAAGGGATCCCGTATAAGGGACGCCTCCATAGAATCATGAACTAAAACATCCACAACATCAATCATGCAGCAAGAATCCGTTATCATCGGATTCTTAAGTGTACTATCTAAGCAGAAAACAATGGTGTCTCCACCCACCTCCAAGGTCAATTTACCGTTCTTGACATCAATCACCGCGCCGGCGGTGTGCAAAAATGGCCTTCCCAAAATTATGGAAATTTGGGTGTCCTCGGCCATGTCAAGGACGATAAAATCAACCGGGATAAAAAAATTTCCAACTCTAACGGAGACGTCTTCTAAAACTCCCAAAGGGCGTTTTATGGAACGGTCCGCCATCTGCAAGGTGACACTAGTACACTTAAGAGGACCCATATTAAGTTTTTCACAAATGGAGTAAGGCATGACACTTACACTAGCACCTAAATCACATAAAGCCTTATCAATCGATAAGGTGCCAATAGTGCAAGGAATCAAAAAACTACAGGGGTCCTTTAGCTTTGGTGGGGCCTTGTTCTGTAAAAAGGCACTACACTCTGCAGTAAGAGCGATGGTTTCTACCTCACCAATGCTTCTCTTCCGAGTCAAGATGTCCTTCATAAACTTAGTGTAAGATGGGACCTGCATAATGAGCTCGGTAAATGGGACTGTAACCTGCAAATTCTTCACAACCTCCATGAACTTGCCAAACTGGGTAGTTTCCTTTCGATTCTTCAATCGACCCGGAAATGGTACTTGAATTGTTGGACTAGTCGGAGTGGGAGCGGGAGTAGTGGGTGGTGGAACTCGCTCATCACTTGGAGTTTCCACAATTGCATCCTCATTGACATCTTCCACTAAAACCTCCTCCTTCTCGGCCGGTGAATCATCCTTAGGCATCGACGGACCTTCATAGTGTGTGCCACTACGAAGAGTGATCGCATTAGCCGTATCATGTTGTTGATCACCTTGAGAAGGGAGTTTACCTTGTTGACGCGTTGCTTGTGACGCGGCAAGGTGTCCCACTTGGTTCTCCAAATTCTTGATGGCATTATCCTTAGCTTGATCATTCTTTTGCATTTGAGCCATCATAGAGTCCTGGGTCTTGGCCATCATCTGCATCATATTAAGAAGCTCAGCCATTTCATTAGAACTCGAAGAAGAAGAAGAATAACCTTGAGCTTGTGATGAGGATTGGCCAAAATTCTGCTGACTAGTATCGAAATTCTGATGAGAATTCCCGAATTTCTGATTAGTATTGCCAAAATTTTGTTGATGTTGACCCAAGTGAGGTCGCTGCTGAAAATTTCCCTGATTTTGGAAATTCCTTTGATTTCCGAAATTCGGTTGATTCTGAAAATTCCCTTGATTATGGAATTGCTGCTGGTTCTGAAAATTTCCTTGATTCTGGAAATTCTGCTTGTGCGGGGGCACATAGGGTGGTATAATAGGCGGGTTCAAGACATTAGTACTCCTGTAAGACAAGAGAGATGCATCATAGCCCGGTTGATTCATATATGGATAACGTGGGCGCATAGAATGAAACGCATTCACCTGTTCTATGGAGCCTACTGTAATCCCCTATAAATTCTAACGCAATACAGTGGCGGAAACACTGTAGATTTGGGATTAAAACACACTGATGTTCTATACTTTACAAAAAGAACGGTCAGTCAATACAAATGCCACTTTTCACAAAAGGGCTAAAAATAAAAATTCTCCAAATGGGTTTAACAATCCAAAAATTAATATAAATGAAGTAGAGTAGGATCCATGCCACTCGCTAGCTCACACCAAAAACCCAGCAGCAAAATACCTGTCATGTTATAAACATAACAACCACAATTCAGTGGGGAGTAACGACGACGTTCTCCCAGCCATATTACATGACATTAAAGCATAATTACTATTATATCAAAATAGTTCAAAATGGAAAACGTTTAAAACGATATAGTAAAATAATTCAAAACGATTTCCAACCTGTAAGTCAATATCAACCAATAATAATAACGGCGTTATGGATACGAATCAGTGCAACAGAATAGATTTTCACTAGGAGAATACAAAAAACTAGCTTCGAGAACTTAGTTCCAACAAATCAAACTTCGATCTCTAATCTAGGCAACTCAACCATAATAGGACGGCGACTTATCAATGCAAGGTCCTAGCTTAAGTAAATATGCACACCCCTCCTGGAACACCAAGTGTGCCCAGTTCAACCCGACGGCATCTTACATGCGAGGTACGAGCTTAAGGTCAAAATGAACATACACTCCTGGACAAGAACATGCCCAATTCAACAACCAATGCTTCTCGCTCGGATACACTAGCCTTATAGCTGATGGCAAAACGTATACTCTAGACTGTATTACTCTACCCGTACACTTCCTCTATTCCATAACTCCAAAACAAAGCCATTATCGAAATTCAATATGATATAGTTCGTTTTTCAAAAGAGGAAACTTTATGAAAATATAATTTTTCTTGGAATAATAACTTTCCAAAAGTAGGTACTATTATAAATAAAAATCGATTAAAATAGGAGTTATATATAAAATAGTTAATATTAGGCCTCGAGACGTAAAAATTATATTTATTATATAAATGTTTAATTCATGATTAAAAGTCAACTAAAGTCAAAATTATAACTATTTATAAAAAGATTGAAGTTTAAGTAATTAAAAGTATTTAAATAACAAAATGACAGATTTTCCAGAACTGCACTGTCTTACTATAAAATTCGTAATTAAATCATTAAAAATCAAAACAAAGTAAGATCAGTGGGGTTGAAAACTTTAGAAACTCATTTAAAACTTTTATTTCTGGAGAAAATCCTAATTCCAAATAAAACATGGGTTTTATTTCATATGTTTAAAAACTGTCAGAATTAGACACTCGATTGTATTTCGTTAATAAAAGACGTTTAAAAATTGATCTTAAATAAAATTAAATTGGAAACATTATCTAGACTCTTCATAGTTTACGTATGTAAATTACCAAAATTAAATAAAAAGTTTAACATATGTTTCAATTTAGATCTTATCACAACTGACAGAATCGCGGATTAATTTGACACCTGTTCATAAACAATTTATTGTGACCAAAATACTTGTAATTAGTTTACGAAATTAAACAGCCATAAACTAGACTTAAAATAAATAGTAGTCTCTTTTCAAAGTTTTTGGAAATAAGGTCTTTAACATAGAATGTTAATTCGTACAAAACACAAACAGATTCTGGAACATGCTGTAACTTTATTAAAAACAATAAAACTTTCAAATTGACACTTTAAACCAAAAATCACGAAAATTGTTAGATAAATTATTATTATGTGTATGTTTTAGTCTCGGCCTTATAATACTTTTTAATAATCAAAAGAATGATTTATTCGCAAATCTCGTAAAAACGATTAAAACAACAAAACATGTGAAGATTTACGATTTTAAAGTTTTTGTTATTAAAAACGATTCATAAATATATTGTCTAACAAGAAAATAATTTCTATACATGCAACTACAACAATAACATCACATAATACCGAGTAACGTGTCAATGTTACCTTAATCGAGATCCGAATCAATTAAATAATCGTCTTCGTCGGATCTAGCACGATAGCCTACGAAATAATTAAAAATATGGTATTAAAACCACATTATAAGTGAATAGAAAGGAGAAAACGAGATGAAGAACGAATAAGAGTAATTAATTTACCCTCGAGATCGGAAAGAATTAGAGATGAATTAGGATCAGATTGATGATGAACAAAAAGGAGAAAGTTTAATGTGAAACAAGAGAGAAGGAGACTTGTGTTGTGAATAAAATAGACTAGAATAAATGAGAATATAAAGAGAAATTAGGAAGCTAAAAGATAGAAATAATTGAGTTACAAGGACTCTTAACTCAACTAGGAGACGAGATGGTTGAGTTGGAAAGAACAAACACAAACCGATGTAATAAGTTTTCGATTAAAACAAATACTTTAAAATAAGTAGGATAAAAATAAGATGTAGTGTTGATAAAAGAAGGTTCGTAAAATAATATAAATGTTCACGGAGAAATCAGATTAAAACGCGTTAGAAAATAATTATTTATGAAATCGCGTAGTAAAATAATTAAACAACCATTTTTCAGAAATAAAATATTTTTGAGCTAGAAATTAATTATAAATATAATCGAGCATTTTTAGAAAAAGAAAAATAAATAATTCAAACTCGATTTTAAAACTATTGTTCACTGAAAATATGATCCTTCAAAAATAATTAAACATACTTGCGATTAAAAGAATTAAATAGGTTTTCGAATAAATATAGAATAATTAAAATCCTTTTACGAAAATAAATAATTTTAGGCTCGATAATGAAAGAGATCTTGAAATGGGAAAATTGTAATAGACAAAATATTACAGAGTTACGTTATAATCGTAATGAAAGAGATAGCAGAGCTAGAAAATTTGCGGGTGTTACAATCCTCCCCACTAAAAAAAGTTTCGTCCTCGAAACTGGAAAAAGGCAGAAAGGAAATCGAGATTCCACTTACGACTCTCACGAAACTCGGGTTTCTATTTTCATCAACCAATACTAGATCCATTAATATCAGGCACTAGGTGGTCCTACACGGTCTACAACCTCAAAAATTATCAAATGCTACAACCTCGAATACAAAGTCCTCAAAATTAATAATACCAATATGTTTTCAAACACATCACTAGGATAAAGTTTCTTAGAAGTCCCTCAAAGTTCTAATCACAAGGCTGCAACCAATAAATTAATATTCCAATGAAGCCACAATCTCGTTGATCTAAGGATTCTTAATTGTTAATTCCATTATGGTGGTTTGCACTAAAGTATTCCTCAAAACAAGTTTAGATCACTCAACTCTAAAGTTC
The DNA here is from genome assembly GCA_958450325.1 of Agrostemma githago. Classification (NCBI taxonomy): domain Eukaryota; kingdom Viridiplantae; phylum Streptophyta; class Magnoliopsida; order Caryophyllales; family Caryophyllaceae; genus Agrostemma; species Agrostemma githago. Next base: position 16,520,983 of record OY288253.1, on the reverse strand, counting down.
ATAAGTTATGACCTTATCACATTCCATGATCTAATCCATAAAACCAAGGTTTAATCTATGTCAACAAAAATTACTAAAAACATTAATTAGAACCTAAAATAATACCACAACACTCAGGTTAAAACTCTAAAGAGGTTCTATGACCTTAAACATCCACGTCACATCCATTAAGTATGCACTAGGTAGGAATCCCAAAATAATACAATCATTTACACTTAGCTTGGTACTAGGTATCCGCCAAATAGAATATAGTCTTACCATCCAAAACTGATTCAACTCTATGTACTCCATATAATAGGTAAACTATAACCCAAGGTCAACACTTAAGGTACAATCTTAATTCCATTAATTAACTAATATCATCATATCAATCCTCAAAAGCTCTTACCAGGTTAGGAAACATGTACAACTCATAATCCTCAATCGTAGGTAATAAGGGGTTACTAATTCTCCAATATCTTTAACTTCCAACAAGGTTTACTAAGAGAAGAGTCAGTCTTACCAAAGAATCTCAAGGAGGAAGGTGGTAAAGTAGAAGAGTATAACAGAGATTTACCACAAGAATGGGGATGAGAATTTGTAAGAGAAGAATCGAGAAGAAGCTGAGGCTAGAGAAAAGAATCAATGATCCTAGACTACAAAGGTCTTGAACTAGAAAAGAATCTTCGGGCCTCCAGAGTTCACGAAGGAACTCGCTGGATTTCTTCATCTTCTCGTAGAGATATGAGCACACTAGTCTTGGTCGCTTCATCTGGATCCAAAGTGAAGTGAAGTCGCATCTAAGTCTACTACACCATCATAGAACTTGATGTTGAGAGTGCTAAGTAGGTCTTGTCCCGATATAGAGCAGCATCTCCAAGTCTTGTCCACTCATCTTCTTCTTGGGCATATAAAACAAATATTCAATGCTAATCATTGAGTTACAAGAACAGGTAAAACCTAACAGTTAAGTCCTTATTTTGGTTTCTACTCATCTCTCACTAATCTTTCATTAATGTTCAAATCATTTACGGGTGTTTTTCCTAAAATCAGGTGTAAGCGTCGGGAGCAACCATGCTCTGATACCAACTGTAATCCCCTATAAATTCTAACGCAATACAGTGGCGGAAACACTGTAGATTTGGGATTAAAACACACTGATGTTCTATACTTTACAAAAAGAACGGTCAGTCAATACAAATGCCACTTTTCACAAAAGGGCTAAAAATAAAAATTCTCCAAATGGGTTTAACAATCCAAAAATTAATATAAATGAAGTAGAGTAGGATCCATGCCACTCGCTAGCTCACACCAAAAACCCAGCAGCAAAATACCTGTCATGTTATAAACATAACAACCACAATTCAGTGGGGAGTAACGACGACGTTCTCCCAGCCATATTACATGACATTAAAGCATAATTACTATTATATCAAAATAGTTCAAAATGGAAAACGTTTAAAACGATATAGTAAAATAATTCAAAATGATTTCCAACCTGTAAGTCAATATCAACCAATAATAATAACGGCGTTATGGATACGAATCAGTGCAACAGAATAGATTTTCACTAGGAGAATACAAAAAACTAGCTTCGAGAACTTAGTTCCAACAAATCAAACTTCGATCTCTAATCTAGGCAACTCAACCATAATAGGACGGCGACTTATCAATGTGAGGTCCTAGCTTAAGTAAATATGCACACCCCTCCTGGAACACCAAGTGTGCCCAGTTCAACCCGACGGCGTCTTACATGCGAGGTACGAGCTTAAGGTCAAAATGAACATACACTCCTGGACAAGAACATGCCCAATTCAACAACCAATGCATCTCGCTCGGATACACTAGCCTTATAGCTGATGGCAAAACGTATACTCTAGACTGTATTACTCTACCCGTACACTTCCTCTATTCCATAACTCCAAAACAAAGCCATTATCGAAATTCAATATGATATAGTTCGTTTTTCAAAAGAGGAAACTTTATGAAAATATAATTTTTCTTGGAATAATAACTTTCCAAAAGTAGGTACTATTATAAATAAAAATCGATTAAAATAGGAGTTATATATAAAATAGTTAATATTAGGCCTCGAGACGTAAAAATTATATTTATTATATAAATGTTTAATTCATGATTAAAAGTCAACTAAAGTCAAAATTATAACTATTTATAAAAAGATTGAAGTTTAAGTAATTAAAAGTATTTAAATAACAAAATGACAGATTTTCCAGAACTGCACTGTCTTACTATAAAATTCGTATTTAAATCATTAAAAGTCAAAACAAAGTAAGATTAGTGGGGTTGAAAACTTTAGAAACTCATTTAAAACTTTTATTTCTGGAGAAAATCCAAATTCCAAATAAAACATGGGTTTTTTTTCGTATGTTTAAAAACTGTCAGAATTAGACACTCGATTGTATTTCGTTAATAAAAGACGTTTAAAAATTGATTTTAAATAAAATTAAATTGTAAACATTATTTAGACTCTTCATAGTTTACGTACGTAAATTACCAAAATTAAATAAAAAGTTTAACATATGTTTCAATTTAGATCTTATCACAACTGACAGAATCGCGGATTAACTTGACACCTGTCCATAAACAAATTATTGTGACCGAAATACTTGTAATTAGTTTACGAAATTAAACAGACATAAACTAGACTTAAAATAAATAGTAGTCTCTTTTCAAAGTTTTTGGAAATAAGGTCTTTAAAATAGAATGTTAATTCGTACAAAACACAAACAGATTCTGAAACATGCTGTAACTTTATTAAAAACAATAAAACTTTCAAATTGACACTTTATACCAGAAATCACGAAAATTGTTAGATAAATTATTATTATGTGTATGTTTTAGTCTCGGCCTTATAATACTTTTTAATAATCAAAAGAATGATTTATTCGCAAATCTCGTAAAAACGATTAAAACAACAAAACATGTGAAGATTTACGATTTTAAAGTTTTTGTTATTAAAAACGAGACATAAATATATTGTCTAACAAGAAAATAATTTCTATACATGCAACTAAAACAATAACATCACATAATACCGAGTAACGTGTCAATGTTACCTTAATCGAGATCCGAATCAATTAAATAATCGTCTTCGTCGGATCTAGCACGATAGCCTACGAAATAATTAAACATATGGTATTAAAACCACATTATAAGTGAATAGAAAGGAGAAAACGAGATGAAGAACGAATAAGAGTAATTAATTTACCCTCGAGATCGGAAAGAATTAGAGATGAATTAGGATCAGATTGATGATGAACAAAAAGGAGGAAGTTTAATGTGAAACAAGAGAGAAGGAGACTTGTATTGTGAATAAAATAGACTAGAATGAATGAGAATATAAAGAGAAATTAGGAAGCTAAAAGATAGAAATAATTGAGTTACAAGGACTCTTAACTCAACTAGGAGACGAGATGGTTGAGTTGGAAAGAACAAACACAAACCGATGTAATAAGTTTTCGATTAAAACAAATACTTTAAAATAAGTAGGATAAAAATAAGATGTAGTGTTGATAAAAGAAGGTTCGTAAAATAATATAAATGTTCACGAAGAAATCAGATTAAAACGCGCTAGAAAATAATTATTTATGAAATCGCGTAGTAAAATAATTAAACAACCATTTTTCAGAAATAAAATATTTTTGAGCTAGAAATTAATTATAAATATAATCGAGCATTTTTAGAAAAAGAAAAATAAATAATTCAAACTCGATTTTAAAACTATTGTTCACTGAAAATATGATCCTTCAAAAATAATTAAACATACTTGCGATTAAAAGAATTAAATAGGTTTTCGAATAAATATAGAATAATTAAAATCCTTTTACGAAAATAAATAATTTTAGGCTCGATAATGAAAGAGATCTTGAAATGGGAAAATTGTAATAAACAAAATATTACAGAGTTACGATATAATCGTAATGAAAGAGATAGCAGAGCTAGAAAATTTGCGGGTGTTACATAGGCAGTCTTGAGCTTGGTGGTCCGCGGCACCACAACGAACACATGCATATTCTTGCATGGCATGTACTTGATGCATGCCCCCTCCCCCTTGAGAATTTGACACTTCAAATGCATCAAACCTCTTAGCCAAAGCGGCTAATTGAACGGCCACGGCATTAGAGGACCCACTTTCACCGGAATTTGATCGAGTATTACCACGTGGATTACCCCATCGGGAGTGATGAGATGCCATCTCCTCTATCGTTTGCCAAGCCTTATCATCATCCACATTACATTGGAAACGCCCATTGCATGCCGAATCCAATGTACTCCTGCAATCATCATACAACCCGTTATAAAATTGGTTACAAAGAAACCAAACCTGAAAACCATGGTGCGGGCATTCCTTCACAAGCTTCTTGAACCGCTCCCACGCTTCATGAATATTCTCGTTCGGAGTTTGACGAAAATTGGTGATTTGACTCCGGAGCATGTTCGTCTTTTGTGGAGGGTAATAGTGCTTGTAGAAGGCAAGAGAAAGAGAATTCCAGTCGGTAATCCCTTCGGTGACTTTATCAAGATCGGTTATCCACTCCCTAGCGGAATCCCGTAGTGAGAACATGAAGAGCATCTCCATGACTTCTTCTTGAGTTACCCCGGCCGGAAGTGGAATCGTGGAGCAATAGTCGGTAAAAATCCTCATATGCTTGTGAGGATCCTCCTTAGGGTCACCACCAAATTGATTCTTCTCCACCAGTGTGATAAAGGCGGGTCAATCTCAAATGTACCTTGAGTGGCAGTTGGTCGTTTAACCAACTTGGGAAGAGCAGTTTGCTCGGGTTCCGAATGACTAGAAAGCTTTGGCATTTTTATGTTCGGAAGGGGTGGTAAAATGATCTCGGGCTGAGATTGATGTTCCTCTTCAAAGGATTGATTCTCAGCAACAAATTCAGTATGAATAGCTTCCAAAGTCGCAAGATCGGGAGCTGCGGAAATCTCTCTCCAAAACTGTCGTCGCCTACGAAAAGTTTTCTCGGGCTCAGGGTCGAACGGAATAAGCTCTGATGACCGAAAAGACCCGGGCATAAGCAAAACTACAGTAGAAAAGTGAGATCAATCTCAAGGAGTTTTAATTCCTTGAGACGAAAGAGAGCATAGAAGAAACAAGCTAAAAAAAACAAGAAAAACCGTTTCCCCGGCAACGGCGCCAAATTTGATGTGGGTAAAGTCGTCTCACCCAATCAAGGTAAACCTAATGCTACTAACAAGAAGATAGCGGCAAGCAAGGTATCGAATCCACAGGAAAACAGTTAAACTAGTCAAATAGCTATGGCGATTCTAGGATGCTCTAAACGGTTGAATTGATGGAAGGATATAAAAACACTACTAAAATGCGATAATAAATAATCGAATCTAATAAAGAGATGAAAACTAAGGTCACGGGTTCACGATAGATGCTCAACAATTATGCGACGATAATAATAAACATATAACATGCTAGTCGGCTATAACACGTTCTCTCGAATCGTGTCAACCTAGGAAGGATCTAACGGGCTCTCGCAACTTATTAGACTCCCTACCAAATCGCGCGTGATCTAATCCTAATTCGGCTTTCGCACAGGAACTAGAATTTCCCAAACAGATTAAAATGTTGTGGCCTTTAACAAATTAATCAACAAATAAACACGCGAAAGTGGTACTAGCATAATTATGAGTTTAGTATCAAAGCAACATAATCGTATAATAATTCATCGATCCCCCTCGACCCTAGCGAGAAAATTAGCTACGCATGATGATTACGAAACAACTAATCGCATATATGGAATTCATGATAAAAAGGTGAAGCAAATAAATCTAATGATAAACGGACGAAAATCTAGCGAACTAAACGGAACAACGAATTACAAATAGAGAAAATCACGACGAACTAAGTAATTTACGATGAAGATTGAAACGTAGAACTGAGAATTGCATAAAATGAAATTACCGAAATCGAATCCGAGTGAAAACCGAGTGCTAGAATCCTAAGGGTCACGAGTTTTCTGAAGTAAAATTTCTAAGTATGAAGAAGTGATCGTAGGGAAATGATAGAAACTCCTAGTTATACAAAATGAGGCGGAAATAAAGAGGATGTGCATGCCGGTCGGCCGGCAGGCCGCCTGCCACATGCAGGGGCCGAGGCACACTTGAAAATGAAGCTAAAAATGGCCTTGTGTCATGTCGGCCGGCTGGCAGGCCGCCGGTCACACGCAGGCTGGCGTGCACGCACTAATAAAAGAAGCTATGGGCCGCTTCTCATGGCCCAATGAATCGTCACTTCCCACTTCTTCGTCGCCTAAACGTCTTGAGGCACGGGTTTTGTCTCGGGATCGTTCTTCTAACCGGATATGAGTGTAAATGCCCATAAAGACCTGAAATCGTGTAGAATCTACAAAAACACTCACTCAAAGCAAAATGTTAGAAGAAGCGGCTCTAAAGAGCGCGTTCCGACCATAAAAGACAACGGAATCGAGGGAATAAAGCTATATAAATACAACACATCAATAACTATCTTCAATGATTTCATCTAATAATAACTTGAATTGAAATCGTTGTTGCGTACGCAGGACGCCTACCAAGAAGAGCTAGCGAACCTAGAGGCTGCACCTGATGCTGAGGAAGTCGACCTGAATGAGACTTTTTTCAAGGTCGTCAAGGGTTACAAGAAAGGAAGTGTGTACGGTGTTGAAAATGCACACGGTATGTACATCACACCTCCCACACCGCGTCTCATTACATGTACACAAATGGAGTACATGTCGGTCAGATCTCAGCAACCCGACCCGGAGAAGGACGCCATGAAGGAACAGTTGACGGAGCAGCAGCAACAACTTAAGGAACAGGCGGAGCACATAAAGAAGATGCAGGAACAAATGGCCATGTTTCAGAGATGCAACCAAGGTCGTCCCCCATCCCCTCCAGACGACAGAGACCCCTTTAACGGGGATGGTGGTAACTATGGTGCTCCCGCTAGCTTCCCAGTTAGTTGATTATTTTTTTTTTTGTTGTAACTTTATTTACGGATTATGTATCTTCTAACTAGTTTAGATTTGTGTACCTTCAAACCGTATATTAAATCTTTTTTATATAAGTTTTTTCAGCATAAATGAGTCGAGAGATGAAGTGTTTTGGTTGACTGAGAGTGAATGAGGTTGAGGTATTGTGGATAGTCGACATTTGTGGTTGGTTGAGAGTTGTGGATGTGGTTTATTTTGCAGGTTTTGGCTAGACATTAAACGTATGTTTACGGTCACACAACAGCGTAAATAGCGTCCAATAACGGACGTCATGACAGACGCCAGGGGAAACCAAAAGTGGCGTCCGACTGTGGACTCCAGGTGCCCCTGGATGGCGTCCACAGTCCGACGCCAACTTAAGGACCATGGCGTCCGACTGTGGACGCCAACCAGGGGTAACTGGCGTCCACAGTCAGACGCCACCCCTGGCGTCCGCACTCAGTCGCTAATTCCCTTGGTGTCCAATATTGGACGGCCGTTTTAAAAATGGGCGACTGATCGTGGCTTCCGCTTTCTGGCGTCTGTTTGCGGACGCCCGTTCCTTTATAGCATCCACTGTCGGTGCCCACCAGGTGGACGCCCGAGACTATTTTTCTTGTAGTGTGTCGGGATTTGAATTACACCCTCAACCTACATGCTTTAGTCTCAGAATACGGCTCATCTAGTAGCGGCAAAGGCGCGGGAGCGTCGAGATATGTAGACAAGTTATATGGTGTGTATGATTGGGGAGGGGATTTGACAAATTTTGCTCTCGGCCTTTGACGAGTTTTGATCTCAGGATGTGCTTGTATGTGTATGTGTATGTGTATGAGTGCCTAGAACTCAAAGTGTAAAAGAGGAGGTAGAAATGAGATGAAAGGTTGATAGTGTATGGAATGTGTGAAATGTATAGAATTGTGTGAAGTTGTGAAGTTGTGGTGAAATGGGTGAGTATTTATAGGGTTGGCACCCGGCCAAAGCCACTCGATCGAGTGCCCGGTTTGGAGGCGGTTCGGTTGGTTTTTAGGCGCACACGATCGAGTGGGGTCATGGCACTCGATCAAGTGGCTTTGTTCGGGTGTGAAAGGGTTGAAGATAAATGAGAATGGTTTGGATTTGGTTTGTTTTGATTGATTTGATTACTTTGACTAACTTTGACTTTGTATTTGGACACATATGAGGTCGGTTTTGTCTCGGGATTCGACTTTGACCGGGTTTTGACTCGGTCACTAAAGGACGGTTTTATTTCCGGTGACTGTTTCGGCTCAAATTAGTCTTATTTTGTTGGAATGACCCACTGGGCCTGAATTTGAGGTCCGTTTTGTGAGATTTGTACGTCGCTAAAAGCCCATGCCGGATACTATTGATTTCGAGTCCGTATTCGAGCGTATTAAAGCATGTTTACGTCCGATCATCATCGGGTGTTTTGTTGGAGACTGCTATAGATATTAGCAGGCAAAATGCGGGTGTCTACAATATATATATATATATATATAGAGAGAGAGAGAGGGGGGGGGGGGAAGGGGTAGGTTCTCATAAGGTCAATAACTCTTATAAGTTCACAAGTTCCAGTGGTAAAGTTAAACAAAAAGTGCTTAAAGTTACACGGGATTGGTCTAAAGTTATACTTTATCACATGAAGTGATAAAAGTGCTGAATGTTACAGTTACATGTTGTAGACAGCCACATTTGGCCACTAGGTGTCTATAGTAGTTTCCAAAGAACACCCGATGATGATCGGACGCAAACGTGCTTTGACATACTCGAATATGGGCTCAAAATCATTAACATTTGGCTTGGGCTTTTTACAGAGTACAAATCTCACAAAACTAACCTAAAATTCAGGCCCAGTGGGTCATTTCCAATCAAATAAGACTAATTTGGGTCAAAACCGGCACCAGGGGCAAAACCGTCTTTTAGCGACCGAGTCAAACCCCGGTCAAAGACGTTCCGAGGCATAAATATCTCCCTTGACACCCCGCGAATCTGACCTGAAGTCCAATACTACAAAAATCAGTCACACAAAATAATAAACAAATCCGTAATAGATAAAATTCAATCTCTAAGGAAGAATTCTACCCGAGCTAGACCCACTCGATCGAGTGGACCGACCCACTTGGTCGAGTAGGCTCGTAAAACACGCTGAACCGGTGTCAAAACCGGGCACTTGACCGAGTACCAGAGTCACTCGGTCGAGTGACTCCTTTTTCAGCCGGGTGAGGATTTCTTTCGCACCAAGCAACGAAATCCTCCTTCCTCTCGAATTGCATGCTTTTCCTATCCAAAGCGGGGTTTCTTCTCACCCAAGCAAAGCTACCTCTCCTAGTCAAGGTCGGGAAGCTCTCCTATAAATAGACCCTTTGCACAACAAAATTAGACACATTGACTCAACACACGTCTAACACAATTACACAATCAACAATCATCAAAAACACACAATCCAACTATATAGTCGGTTTTCCAGGTGTCACGTTACAGCAAGAGGAAGAGAGTAATTGAATAATTGAACTATTTAATGGTTCTAAATGGTTCTCATAGTTCTCATTGAGGGATAGGTTCTCACCCGATCTTGACTCTATAGATTTAGGTTAATATGAGAGCCACTCACTCAATGAGAACTGTGAGAATTCTTCTCACCCAATCTTGACTATATATATATATATATATATATATATATATATATATAAACAAGGTTGCTTGCATTGCTTTCCATTTGCAGTAGAAGCCCTTTTTTTCTCCAAAGACTCCGTTTCGAGTCCCAATCTTTCAGTCTTCGTTTCGTTCTAAATTTAGGATAATTTAATTACTCTTCATCTCTAGTTCGGGTACTCCGAAATTCCTACTCGTTTCTTCTATTCCCTACTCTATCTTGAGATGAGTTCCTATGCTAATATGGGTTCCATACCATATTTATATTGTTTTGTAGGATTTCGCGGTAACCCTGACGAAGACGAGTATATTATTGATTCGGATCTTGATTAAGGTAACATTGACACGTTACTCGGTATTATGTGATATTATTGTTGTAGTTGCATGTATATAAATTAGATTTTTGTTAGACAATATATGTATGTCTCGTTTTTAATAACAAAAACTTTAAAACCGTAAATGTTCACATGTTTCGTTATTTTAAATCGGTTTTATGAGATTTGCGAATAAATCATTCTTTTAATTATTAAAAAGTATTATAAGGCCGAGACTAAAACATACATATAATAATAATTTATCTAACAATTTTCGTGATTTTTGATGAAAACTTTGAAAAGAGACTATTATTTATTTTAAGTCTAATTTATGCCTATTTAATTTCGTAAAATAATTCCAAGTGGTTTTGTCACAATAAATTGTTTATGAACAGGTGTCAAGTTAATCCGCGATTCTGTCAGTTGTGATAAGATCAAAATTGAATCATATGTTAAACTTTTTATTTAATATTGGTAATTTACATACGGAAGCTATGAAAAATCTAGGTAATGTTTACAATTGGATTTTATTTAAAATCAATTTTCAAATGTTTTTTATTAAAGAAATACAATCTAGTGTCTAATTCTGACAGTTTTTAAATATACGAATAAAAACCCATGTTTTATTTGGAATTTGGATTTTTTTCTGAAATAAAAGTTGTAACTATGTTTCTAAAGTTTTCAACCCCACTGGTCTTACGTTGTTTTAATTTTTAAGGATTTAATTACGAACTTTATAGTAAGACGGTGAAATTCTGGACAATCTGAAAATTTGTTATTTAAATACTTTTAATTACTTAAACTTCAATCTTTTTAGAAATAATTATAATTTTGACTTTAGTTGACTTTTAATCATGAATTATACATTTATATAATAAATATAATGTTTAAGTCTCGAGGCCTAATATTAACTATTTTATATAACTCCTATTTTAATCGATTTCTATTTATTATAATACCTACTTTTAGAAGGTTATTATTTTTAGGAAAAGTTATTATTTTTTTTTTAAGTTTTCTCTTTTAAGAACAAACTATATTTCTATTAAATTTCGATAATGGCTTTGTTTTGGAGTTATGGAATAAGAGAAGTGTACGGGTAGAGTAATACAGTCTAGAGTATACGTTTTGCCATCAGCTATAAGGCTAGTGTATCCAAGCAAGATGCATTGGTTGTTGAACTGGGCATGTTCTTGTCCAGGAGTGTATGTTCATTTTGACCTTAAGCTCGTACCTCGCATGTAAGACGCCGTCGGATTGAACTGGGCACAATTGGTGTTCTAGGAGGGGTGTGCATATTTACTTAAGCTAGGACCTCGCATTGATAAGTCGCCGTCCTATCATGGTTGAGTAGCCTAGTTAGAGATCGAGGTTTGATTTGTTTGAACTAAGTTCCCGAAGCTAGTTTTTAGTATTCGCCTAGTGAAAGTCTCATCTGTTGCATTGATTCATATTCATAACGCCGTTATTATTATTAGTTGATATTGACATGCAGGTTAGCAATCATTTTGAATTATATATTTTACTATATCGTTTTAAACGTTTTCCATTTTGAACTATTTTGGTATGATAGTAATTATGCTTTAATGTCATGTAATATGGCTGGGAGAACGTCGTCGTTACTCCCCACTGAATTGTGGCTGTTATGTTTATAACATGACAAGTATTCTATGTTCTGGGTGGTGGTGTGAGCTAGCGAGCTTCATTTGGTCTTACGCTGCTGATTTAATATTTATGCTTTGGGTTTTGATAAACACTTTGAGGATTTTAATTTTTAGCCCTTTTATAAAGAGTGGTCGTTGTATTGACTTACCTTTACTTAATAAATTTAGTTATCAGTATGATATAATCCCAACTCGACAGTGATTCCGCCACTGTTTTGCATTAGAAATTATAGGGGATTACATCGAGTGGCTCCTGTTTCATTAAAACCGTGAGTTTTCAGCATCTTTCGAGTCCCGATCAAATATTTTTATGACTTCGGTCAACATGTGTCAAGTCAATCACGTGTCATAAGCTTTTCAAAACCATACATTGCATTATATTTACATCTTTTATTCAATTTGCAAACCGTTACTAACCCGTTTGTTCTTTGTCTTTGTATCTTATTATTCATTGTTCATTTTATTATACTAAAATGAACCTCGCATGCTAATACAACTTCGACGTTAAATTTAGATGAATTAAATCGACTTAGCAACCCATACAAATTCTCGCATGTTTAGGCAAAACAATGTTTGCATATCATTCATTGTATTACTAACGCGCGTATTTCAAAATCAAACGATATCTTAGTAGAGACCGCTAATGTGCGGGCGGGGTTGGGTGTTCTTAGTGAACTTCCCAACACGTACCCTCACCCCTTACTCAGAACCATGGTTTCCGGATGTCCGAATCCATTGGCACACGAGAGTCATTCAATACACGGTATCAGATAATGTCGGTATCGGTATCAAATGCTAAGGGACGAACCCAATAAACTCTGACATCCGAATGGGCCATACTCTGTGCATGGCTCACTAAGATATAGAGTGGGTTCGAACGGGCCCGAACTCCCACAAAGTTTGGTGGCGACTCCACTTCGATTTAAATTTCAGTTCGACCCATTTCATATGGAGATTCATTCTCCTCCCCAAACCCGGGCGTGGCCGCGTTGGGGTGGACCTATGTCATGTCCACAATTTGGCGACTCCGCTGGGGAATAACTGATGCGTGACTTACCATCGGCATCCTCAGGGTGAGACTCGAATAGAAATCATTTGACTAGTACAATACGCGTTTTAGTTTTACGGTTCATGCATAACCCCATCTTTTCCCGGGCCGGTACTGGTGACCGACGTCCCACTATACTATTGATGTACTCCAACATGGATATGTCAAAGGTGTCCATGGCTAATTCGTATGGGTTTCGCGGCATGTTCTAAGCTCAACTCGACTTAGGAAGTTCGTCCCGATTCTCGGAAAGGCCATGTACACTGGTATAGACCCCATTTAGACCAACCAAGACTTAGTGTAAAGCATACATGTTGTCGTCATAATGCTTACGTGACTACGTGCTACTTCGTTTCCGTGTCATTTTTTCAAAAACCATCATTTCAAAAAATGCTTCTTTTCAAAAAAATATCCAATTTAAAAAAAACTCAGAAAGCTGCCGAAATTTGGACTTAAGATTTGACTCAAAACAAGCCTATTTTCTAGCCGGCATGCTATCCATTTCAATATTCGAATTTCCGATCCTCGTTCGATTTTCGAATTTTCAAAAATTTCATTTTAATTTTCAAATCTTTGAGTTTCCATTTCAATTTTCAAATCTTCGAGATGCCGTTTTCGATTTTCAAATCTTCGGGATCTCATCTTCAATTTTCAAATTATCGGAAATTCTTTTTTTCGATATTCAAATTTCAAAATTTCAAAATTTCAATTATTCAACTTTTCAAAAACCCGGAAAGCAACCGAATTTAGGACTTATGATTTGACTCAAAATAGCCTATTTCTAGCCGGTATGCTGCCCATTTCGAAATTCAAAAATATTTTCAAACCTTCAAAATTGCGGCCCGATGGCACTTTTCCGATTTTCGAAAAAAATCGGGCCATCCACCGATTTTCTCGGACTTCTCAAAACTTTCCCCTTCTTAGGACTTCCCGTATTTAGTAGTGTCGGGTCTTGTCATAAGTCGTCGAAGGTCTTTAGCGTCGAAACTCCGTCGATCTTACATCATGGGTTTTCTCCCTACCCCAGTCCGCCTTATTTGACTAAGGCATGGCCCACCTACGTAGGACATACTCCTACAAAGGACGGCCCGTCTACACAATCGAGCCCAAAAGTCTGGGGAACATCTCACGTGGACCTTCCTTCGAACAGGACTCGGCCCATCCGCCGAATTCTAAGGGAGGCCCACCTTTCACAAGTCACCCGTTTAGGTGTCTTTTCCGAGTCAACCTTTTACAATGGATAGCCCTATAACAAAAGTTTCGCGGTCCTTACGTCTAAGGGTCACTCGTCCGACACTTGAGTCCTAACAAAGTCTTCAATCCCACTTGGGGGCTACCCTTCAGCAGGGCGATCAATCACGGTTGCTCTAAGGGTCATGTCTCACACGCGTCTCACGTACCTCACTTTTGAGTCACTTAGATGTCACACCATCTGAGTTCTTAGTCTCACTTGGGGGCTATTCTCCGACGGAGCGATTAATCATAGTCACTTCGAGAATCGTACCCTACACATTTGTCTTAGGAGAGTTTAACCCGAGTTAAACCGAGTTGTCTTTCCTCCCGCGCAATTTCCTATGCCATGGTGAATTTGAGTTCCGAAGTAACTTTTCTGATTACGCGGTATTCTTACAGATTGGCCACCGGTAACCAGACGCCAGAAAATGCAAGAAACCTTGGACCAACTGACCGCCTCGCTGGCTAAGATGGAGGCCCAACCGACAGCCATCAGGACCGACCAAACCGCCATTGCTACCCGTTTGAGTGCCGGGGAGCAAGGGACTCCTAAGGTCGGGAATGAAACCACTGGGCCCATAGCTAAACTGGTCTGCGCCGTTCGCAAACTTGAAGAACAGGTCCATTTGTCAACGAATAACTCGATCCATACGGAAAACGCTCGTTCCTATTCGCCTCTGAATGACGAGCTACCCGCCAACCTCAACCTTACGGGCATACTGATGTTTGAGGGTACTGAAGACCCGGTCCATCACTTTCGGGCTTTCAAGGAGTTTATAGCTGTCAAGGGGGTGAAATCCACCATGTTCAAGCACTTGTTTGCTTCTTCCCTCGAGAAGCACCCGAAAGCCTAGTACCACAGGCTCGATTCCAAGAAGTACAAGACTTGGGAGGATGTGGCAACAGAGTTCGCTCGGAATTACGATGATAATACCGAGATCCAGACTACGATGCGTACTCTGGAGGTTATGGCCCAGGAGCCCAAACAAGGTTTTACTAAATACATTCAACGTTGGAGGGTCGAAAGTGTGAAGTTGGTAGACAAGCCCAACAAGAAGACACAAGTGGAGGCGTTCATCAACAACCTCCTACCTTCATACCGCGTCCATTTTAGGTATGCCGGCATCTCAAACTTTGCGGTGCTTACCGAAATGGGCATTAGGATTGAAGACGATCTTCGACGTAATGAAGATCTGAGTGAAGCTTCTACTGAAGGCTATACTGGACATCGACTCGAGTCCTTAGAAGCCGACGACTAATGACAACATCATCCGAGAGCCTGGATTTGATTTAAAATCCGAGTCTGAGTCCGAGTCTAGGATGTGCTATTTCTTCCAAAGTCAAAGTCAGAGTCAGAGTCAGTTGTATTCTGTCCTCTTTTTCAAAATTCAATAAAATCAACTTTCCTATTTCTCATATATACTTTCCTTATGTGTTTCCGAGAACATGATAAACACCATCATACGCTGTGAGCACATGCACGTGACTATTATAGGCACATCTATAATGACTGCAGGAAACTGAGACCCGTGTTTTCCTTTACCTGTTCCATGTCTGACATAGAAAGCCACGTAACTACCCTTAGCAGGAGCGGTATCGAATCTTATGACAAATCTAGGTAGCCTCCTAGTTTGGGTCCAAGACGGGAGGCAAGCCCACTTCCCACAATAAGCACCCCTTCAATAAGATTACCCAATCCTTACCTTAGGTGTTAGTCTGACCAATAGAAAAAAAAGAATGAAAAAAAAGCTGGACAAAAAATCAAAAGTCCAAGGGAAAAAAGCAAAAGGCCAAAACAAAATAGCTGGCCACGATCAAAAAAAGAACTCGCAACACCCCTTGACCAGATACGGTCAACTCAAATGAAGAATCCCATGACCGAGGCCAAGAGGTCAACCAATAAAAAATTCGAAAACCCATACCATCAAATAGGGGAGAATCAACCAAGCTGGTCAGCTAACACTACATCTAGCCTTCCCACATTACAACCCGCAAGACCTCC
Organism: Agrostemma githago; assembly: GCA_958450325.1. Taxonomy (NCBI): domain Eukaryota; kingdom Viridiplantae; phylum Streptophyta; class Magnoliopsida; order Caryophyllales; family Caryophyllaceae; genus Agrostemma; species Agrostemma githago. The sequence continues at coordinate 16,505,099 of OY288253.1, read as the reverse complement.
TCGAGACCTAGGCTAAGAGACAGCCCAGAATTTTGAGGATTCAAGCTCCATAGGATACCCCTAACCATTTGGGCCAGACATGGAAATCAAATCCCGCATTATCAAACCTGCCCAGTCGAAGTTTGAGTCGTTTTTACTCGACTTCCCCATTTCCTACCACATTACAATACCTTATCCTCGAAGCCTTAGCTCCACAAAATTAAGCTCCAGATGTCAAAACGTCAAAGCCACTTATGACCTAGCACCACATTTCCAAAATTATCCAAACCAGATACCAGTCCCAAACACGGGTGCTCAACCTGCGGTCGGCATAGAACATGCCCAAATAGTTCACACCACCTCTGGGGGCTACCCCAGAGTACGCTCACAGTCACAGGATCAACGTCCTAACTATTCTAGCCCTTTGATCAAGACATCATTGGGAATGCACCTAGCCTACACCGTCAATATGGCTAGTTACACACAAAGCCTTATTAAACTAGGCACCATAATATATCTTTCAATTCACTGAACTAAGGCTTGGTTTGATTTCACTACACGTGAATACGTAGGCAGCTTTTCAACAGAGGCACAACCATCCACTTTGACACACATTCAAAAAGCACCATCATTCCGGTCACGACACTGTCATGTTCTCGACAGCTAGCTTTGTCGTCCTGGGGGCTTCTATTAGACAGAAGTTCTCCATCCACTCACAAAATCCAAGAGACTTTTGAAAATCTAGCCACCTTTCTATAGTGTGTCCTAGTACTCGGCTCAGTCGGAGACGAGAATCTGTCAGGGACTCGAAGCGACACCCACCTAGGGAATATACCCCAAAACCAAAAAAGATCCAAAAGAACGGTCAACGACATTGCTACTACTAAGCCCTGTCATACGGAAACAGTCTCATAACATCTTTCCCATTCTTAAGTTCGATCGTGTTGTCACTCGCTTAGGCTACGGAATAGCGCAACTTAAGAGTCTTGTCATCTTAGGTGGCCCACCACCTTACCAAGTCACGGTCCAACCCCTCGAGAGTCTAGTCGTGTCTATCAACTCGTCCTATCGCGTCCAGAGTCGAGTCTGTCGGTAGGCCTCTCTCTTCAAATTCTTGCTTCGAAATTTGCAAAACTTAGCCATTTGAAAAAATCCTTTTCGACAAGGTCAAATTTCAGTCTGTTTAAACTGCAAATTTCTTTCCTACCCCTTTTAATTTTGAAAACCTATTTCCTTGCACGTTAAATGCTTTCAGGACTTCGATTCAAAAAAAATTAAGCAAAAATCATTTTCCCCAGCGCAAGTCAGTCGATAGATACTGACTGCATTTCCTGTATGTATCTGCTATGTTTGTTATTTCTGCCTGTATATCTAACATTTCAGATACCAATTTGGCTTTCCAAAGGAACATCAAGTTTTTTATTCCCCAGCGCCTGCGCAACTCACATATCTCCCCAGCGGAAAGCCCAGGGCGGCATTTTCCCGAAATAGCACGGGATGGGCCCGTATATAGGCGCACCCAGGACTTATACAAAAAGTCTGATTCCCCGCGTAATTTCGAACCGGGATGTGTCTGCAAACGGACACACCCAGAGCTTCTTAGGCAGGCTCCCGCATGGTTCTAAGATGGGATGTGACTGCAAACGAACACACCTAGGGCTTCTTAGGCAAGCTCCCGTGCAGCTCCAAGATGGGATGTATCCGCATACAGATTCACCCAGGGCATAAAAAAAACAGGTCCCACGGAGCTATTCCCGACAACAAAACTCAGGTATGATTTCTATCTTATGGCTGGCGGGCCCTTTCACGCAAGTCAAATGGACTATACACTACAAGAATAGATGGGCCTGGCGTCCATCCATTGGCTTCCGTTAGTGGACGCTGTATGATTCCTGGCGTCCGCAAACAGACGCTAGAAAGTGGATGCCACAACCAGTCGCCTTTTTTTTAACGGGCGTCCACTATTGGACGCCAAAAAAATTGGCGTCTGACAGCGGACGCTATGAATGGCGTCTTACTGTGGACGCCATATGGCCCAAGGTGGCGTCCATAGTCGGACGCCATGTGCATCATGTTGGCGTCCGACTATGGACGCCATCTTAGGCCATCTGGCGTCCACAGTAAGACGCCATACCCCTGAATAGAAGATCGTCTTTAGCTTCCTCCGGCGTCTGGCTTGGCGTCCGTTATTGGACGCCATTTATGCTGATGCATTACCGTAGCCAAGCGTTCGATGTCTAGCCAAAACCTGCAAAATAAAACAAATCCACAACTGTCGACCATCCACAACACACTCTCAATCAACCAAAACACTTGATCTCCCGCCACATTTACGCTAAAAAACCATTTATATAAAAAAGTTTTAACATACGGTTTAAAGGTACATAAATCTAAACTAGTTCGAAGATACATAATCCATAAATCCAGTTACAACACCAACAACAAAAAACAATCAGCTAACTGTGAAGCTAGCTGAAGCACCAGAGTTACCGCCATCCCCGCCAAAGGGGTCTCTGTCGTCTGGAGGGGAAGGGGGACGACCTTGGTTGCATTTGTTGAACATGGCCTGAAACATGGCCATCTGTTCCTGCATCTTCTTTAGCTGCTCCGCCTGCTCCTTCAGTTGCTCCTTCATGGCCTCCTTTTCTTGGTCGGGCTGCTGAGATTCGGGTGGCGTATACTCCATCTGTGTGGAGGTGCCTAGACGCGCTGTGGGAGGTGTGAAGTAGATCCCGTGTGCATTCCCAACACCATACACACTACCTTTCTTGTACCCCTTCACGACCTTGAAATAGGTCTCATTCGGGTCTACTTCGCCACCACTAGTAGAACTCTCGTTATTTGCTAACTCCTCTTGGTAGGCATCCTGTGTACACAACAATGATTTCAATTCAAGTTATTAGAAAATGAAATCAATAAAGATACTTATCTACCACCTAAAGTAAATATATAGACACAGTTGATTTGTTTGAAATAGTAAGTACTCACCCAGATTGCCTGATCTCTACTCGTCATAAAAGAAGTCCCTTCCGAGTCGGTCTTCCCGTGCATGTCCAGGAACACCTCAGGGGCGGTTGGCGTCCTCCCGAGTTCAGCTTGTAGCTGTTAAATAAATACGACCGTTAGGCAAACGTATTTACGTGAACGTAGTTTATGATTAATCAAGTAGGAGTACGATATTATTAGAAATCATACCCTCTTGAGACGAAGAAACGAAGACTGTGAACCCCGATGATGTGTCGGGTCGGCCTTCCCCACATGCTCACAGTTCTTCATTTTGTTTTGTGATGCCCTCTCCGATCTGACCTTGAACCCCTGGTCGTCGTGGTACTTAACCCACCTCTCCAACGCCTCACCTGAAGTATGACAACACTAATATATTATTAGTTAATATTGTAAAAGATTGAAGTTAGATTGTTCTTTAAAATTGAGTAATATAAAAAACTACACCTTTCAGGTCTTTCAGCGCAGTCCCCCGCTTGTGGCGCTTGTTCATTACGTCTTTGAAGCGGCGTGAGCAAGTCTCATTGTACCGCTCATATACCCTTCCTTCGAGCTCCGGCTTCCAAAAGAACTTCAACTACAAAATCAAGGCGGATTAGTAATTAGTAAAAGAAATAATAAAAAACTACACATTATGAGTGCGGAACTCGGTAGCAAACACAGTAAACGAACCCGGAAGTTGTTGAACCACTGCGCCCGCTGATCCGTCGGCAACTGAGTCCAACAGGCATACCCTAGACCTTTGTCGGTCATGTAGCTGTTAGTACAGCCAGTGGTCACCTCCCCATGGAGGAACCTGCACCAAGTCGAGAGACACGGACATGTACGAAATATTACAAGATGTATGTAGTCCAAAAGAGTGGGCATGTTAGATTATATTACCATACGCGACCGGGGTCGAGAATCACACGACCGTTCTCGTCCTTTTGTAGCTCCTCCGTGTTCCCCTGCCGCTGCTGCTCGTCATTCTGCTCCTGTTCCGGCGTTTCAAGGACCACTTCCTCCTCCTCCTGCTGGGAGGTCGATGCGTGCACAGACCGACTACCTCCGCCACGTTTGCTCGTCGATCTACCGCCTGCCATTATCTTAACCTTGCAACAAATTAGCAACAATTAGCAATTACAATCTAACACAATTGAAATAACGTACACAATAAGTAACACAATTTCTCTAACTTAATTTCTCTAACTTAATTTCCATAGCTGAGTGTCCTCAATTTAACTTAATACGTCAAAGTAAACCCATTTTTTTAATTTGCAACACTCTTATTAATTTTTAATTGACCTTACAAAAATTAGTCACCGAATTTAATCACAAATGTAATCACAATTTAATCCCAATTTACAAAAACTGTAGCTAATTTATCAATGTAATCCAAATTCAACCGAACAAAACACAACAATTCATGGCTCAGGTCAGACAGAAATAGCTTAAACAGGTCAAAAAAGGGTCAAATTTTCGAATGCAGATATCAAATTTCCAAAAGCGCCGCTAACACCTACTTACAACCCCAATCAGGACAGAAGTGGTTTCGGGAAAATCCGGCATTAATACGACATCATTTGGTCCGTCCTAAGTCACACAAAACCTCACGGAAGGCTCTAGAGGTGATTCTAGCTCAATTCAACCAATTTCATCAAACCCTATTCATAATTGTGATGGGCAAATCTAATCTACCTAATCGAATTTCAACTAAACTAATCAACCTAAGCGAATTTGGGCTAAACTAATCAACCTAATCGAATTTTAGACCTAAACAATATTAACGAGCAAACTATCAATAAATAACGATAACAATCAAAAATAAGAACTAATTATAATGAATAAGAACTAAGTAAAGTAAGAAAACATACCACAAATTAAGAAAAAAGAATGAAAATTGGAGAGGAAATTCAAAGGGAATCGGCGAGGGAGTGTGGAGAGAGTGTAGAGAGATAAAAAAAATTAGAGAGTGAAGGGGGAGAGGGGGGTGGGCAGGTATTTGTCGCCGAACACAAACGGACGGGCGTCCACTATCGGACGCCAGGTGGACGCCCGTAATTTCTATTTGGCGTCCGACAGTGGACGCCATTTGCGGTATATGGCGTCCGTCTGTGGACGCCTGTTGGTCTGAATTTCGTCCTCCAAACTGAGTCGGACGCCAAGTTTGGTGTCTGACGGTGGACGCCCGGAAGTATTTTCAGACGCCATGTGGGCGTCCATATGCCCAGGACGCCAACATAGCGGACGCCTGGGACTGTTTTTCTTGTAGTGATAAACGACCAGACCAGAAGTCTGTCAGGTCTTAATCCTCGATTGGCCTGGTAGCTACTCTAACTTTCGCCTTGTCCAAGCCTCAGTCAGAGTGGGGGCTCTGTAGACACCCACATTTGGCCGCTAGGTGTCTATAGTAGTTTCCAAAGAACACCCGATGATGATCGGACGCAAACGTGCTTTGACATACTCGAATATGGGCTCAAAATCATTAGCATTTGGCTTGGGGTTTTTACGGAGTACAAATCTCACAAAACTAACCTCAAATTCACGCTCAGTGGGTCATTTCCAATCAAATAAGACTAATTTGGGTCAAAACCGGCACCAGGGGCAAAACCGTCTTTTAGCGACCGAGTCAAACCCCGGTCAAAGACGTTCTGAGGCATAAATATCTCCCTTGACACCCCGCGAATCTGACCTGAAGTCCAATACTACAAAAATCAGTCACACAAAATAATAAACAAATCCGTAAGAGATAAAATTCAATCTCTAAGGAAGAATTCTACCCGAGCTAGACCCACTCGATCGAGTGGACCGACCCACTCGGTCGAGTAGGCTCGTAAAACACGCTGAACCGGTGTCAAAACCGGGCACTCGACCGAGTACCAGAGTCACTCGGTCGAGTGACTCCTTTTTCAGCCGGGTGAGGATTTCTTTCGCACCAAGCAACGAAATCCTCCTTCCTCTCGAATTGCATGCTTTTCCTATCCAAAGCGGTGTTTCTTCTCACCCAAGCAAAGCTACCTCTCCTAGTCAAGGTCGGGAAGCTCTCCTATAAATAGACCCTTTGCACAACAAAATTAGACACATTGACTCAACACACGTCTAACACAATTACACAATCAACAATCATCAAAAACACACAATCCAACGTAGCCTTATACCCGAGAAAACACCGCCCAAACCCCAAAAAACCCGGTCACCTCGGCAGCCTCACCTTCACACTTAAACCACCATAACTTACCCGCATTATCTCGACGCTCCCGTATCTAAGCAACATTCCGACGAGCCCCGTCCCGAGAATACAAAGCATGTAGGTTGAGGGTGTAAAATCAAACTCGTCTTCTCCTTTCTCTCTCTCTTCCTTTCGTCTTTTTCTTCTTTGAGTCGTCGTTTGTCCGTCTTTAGACGGGTCATCATCACGTTTTTTTTCTTTCTTTCTAATACCGATATTATCGCCACAATCTATTTTTATACAAAAATAAATGTTCTTAAAACACTATACCGACTCTATAGTCGAATATCGTACCTAAAAGAACTAAATTTATCTCGTTGATACCAAAAAATTGATCAACGTATTTTATTTTGTATTTTATTGTCCCCCGACAACCGTTTTTTAGATTTTCTTCCTCCATAATTATATGTTTAATGTCGATTTCTATTAGAAAGTCGATACTGTCGGTTCTCGTGCTATTTTGCAGGTTAAGTGCAATTTCGAGCATATCTAGGAGTGATAGCCCAGATAGCCGAGACGAGGACGAAGGACGAGGAAGAAAACTAAAAAGCCGAGAAGCAAATGAATAGCTCTATCACGAGCTCAGCAGCACCCACTCGATCGAGTGGTGCTAAATACTCGATCGAGTGCCTATTTTCGTGCTCAACCAGACTGCAGATACGGATACACTCGATCGAGTGCACGCATGTACTCGATCGAGTGCGTTACACTCAGGCCGCGGATTGGATTTTCATTTATTTATAATTATGGGCCTGTTTTGTAAGCCCAACTGATTTCTTTTAAATCAGTTGGAGGAGGATTGTCAGACACACTTTTGACTGGAAGAAACACACATTACGTTACTTTGGCTAGGATAGAAGACTACGTTCGTTTCCGTTTTCTTTCGCAAGGTTCATCGAATTCCGTTCTTCTTTTAGATCTCAATTGTTTGGTATTGATAATCCTTAATTCTAATTTCTATTTCTATTTCAATTCGCTAATTTAATTCTTGTCTTAATTCTCTAGTTTAATTCTTCTCTTAGTTCGTTCTTAATTTTCATAGTTATCTGATTTCAGTCTTGTAGTTTAATTTAATTCGTTTTCATCATGTTTAATTGCAATTCATATTTTGTTAGTTTTATTACAATCATCATGAGTAGCTAATTTTTATCTAGGGTTTAAGGGGATCGATGGGTGTTAATTGGGTTATAGAAAATTGACATGTCTCTGATCATATGAACTGTCGCCTGAATGTTGTTTTAATTCTGATTGATTAATTACTGGCCAGGATTAATTAGTTAGTATCACAATTAGGACTTTTCGCCGACCGGGTTAAGGACTATATAGGTCACGACATTTTGGGTAGACTAGCTTAATTCTAGCAACCGCAGGTTAAGTTTAGTTCTAAAGTTTGTAGTAGTACCGACCGGACCTACACCTTAGACAGTTTGATTATTGACCTGTTAGTTGACTCCCTGACCCGATTGATATTTATTGTGAACCTGAGACCCTAGACCTTTCTATTATTGATTTACCTTATAGCAGTTAGTTGTCAGTCCACTTAACAAACAGAAATACAGTGACCCGTAATCTTTAGTCTAGACCTTAGAACAAGTAATTGAGTCCCGTCTCATGGTGGTTCGACCCCTACTTCACTATCTACATTAGTTAGTGGACCTTAGGGTATCTTTGATTAGGGATACGACTACCCCTGTCAAATTTTGGCGCCGTTGCCGGGGAGACGGGGTTATTTATTTACTTGTTTTGTGTTTTAGCCTTTTGATTGCTTTTCTCGAGGAACTTCAGTTCCTTGAGACCGTTTCTCACATTTTTCCTGTAGTTTCCTCGTATGCCCAGGTCCTCTCGAATTTCAGGCTACGTACCACCATTCGATCCTGAACCAGAGAGAACTTTCCGCAGGTCTAGGAAATTCTACAAGGAGATTGCTGAGACAGAAAGATCAGAATCAGTGGAACATTCGGACGACGAGCACATATCCGAAGCATTGTCCTTTGAAGAGGATAATTCCACTACTGCCCCCGAGACACCGCTAGTCAAGATGCCTCCCAAACTTGCTAGCCATTCCGAGCCAGAGCAAAGTGCCCTACCGAAACCGTTGAAGAGGCCCACTGCCACTACGGGTACGTTCGAGATTCGCCCCGCCTTTATTACATTGATGGAGCGAAATCAATTCGGTGGAGGCCCCGATGAAGACCCGGCGAAGCACATGAAGCTCTTCACCGATTATTGCTCAACTATACCACTCCCCGCAGGAGTGACACAAGAAGAGGTGATGGAGATGCTATTCATGTTCTCCCTACGCGATAACGCAAGAGACTGGATCACAGATCTAGACCGCGTTTATGAGGGAATCACATATTGGAACTCCCTAGCCTTAGCTTTTTATAAGCACTACTACACGCCGCAGAAGACCAACATGTTAAGGAGTCAGATTACTAACTTCCGACAGACATCTCACGAGAATATCTACGAGGCGTGGGTAAGGTTTAAAAAGCTATTCAATTCAAGGAGTGTCCACATCACGGATTCGAGGTATGGTTTTTGTGCAATCAATTCTATAATGGTTTATATGACGATTGCCGAGCTATGCTCAATTCTGCAGCTAATGGCAGGTTCCAAAACAACGTTGATGATGATAAAGCATGGAAATTGATTGAAGATATGGCTACTCATCACTCACGTTGGGGAAATCCACGAGGTAACACCCGGGGAAATAGTGGTGACTCCGAGTCATCAAATGCCATAGTTAGCCACCTAGCCGCTTTAACTAAGCGGCTTGATTCCATGGAGCTTGCTAGAACCCAAAACCAACAACAACAAGGCGGTATGTACCAAGTTAATGCAATGTCCGAGGTTGTTTGTGAGAATTGTGAGAATACGGGTCATTATGCCCAAGAGTGTGTGAGTTTAGAAACGGCGAACGGATTCCAATCCATGAGACCACACCTCCCATTCTTTAATTAACCGGGCTATGACAAGTCGTTGTTGTCTTATAGGAGTCAAAACTTGATTAACCCACCACCACCCGGCGGTAACAAAACCGTCCCATATGTAGCACCCCATAACCGACCCTCCCAAAGCCATAGCAATAACCGACAACAATTCCAAGGAGGGCAACAAAATTGGGGTAACCAACAAAATTGGGGGAACCAACAATGGGGCAATAACCAACCTTGGGGTAACCAACCTTGGGGTAACCAACAAGGATGGGGGAACCAACAACAATTTCAGCCGGTCCCACAAAACCAAAACCAAGCCCAAGCTCAAGCTCCAACCAACACCGAGTATGCGGAGATCAAAGCTTTATTGATGCAAGGTATCCAAAGTCATAATAAGCTAGAAACCCAAGTCAACCAGATACTTGCACATAACAAGATCCTAGACACCCAAGTAGCACAACTTGCCACCCAAAAGCAAGTTAGGCCACCGGGTAGTCTACCTCCTCAAGGCGAACAATCACACGAGCAAGCCAATGCGATCACATTGAGAAGCGGAACCCATTATGACGGTCCGAAGATGCCCGATGAGTATGTTGTGGTTGATGAGACCGAGTTGGAGAAGCAAGAGCTAACGGAAGAAGCACGGAGCAGGCCACGGATGGAGGTCACTCGATCGAGTAACACCACCTCACTCGATCGAGTAGACCCCCCAAAACCTGGCAGAGAGCAAGCACGTAGTCAACTCGACCGAGTCACACCTGACTCGATCGAGTTGGAAGTCACCCGACCGAGTGGTGTCAGCCCACTCGATCGAGTAGACCCTCAAAAATTGACCAGTAGCCTCCCAGTGATACCACTCGATCGAGTGCTTTCAGGTGACTCGACCGAGTACAGTGACACTCGACCGAGTCAGCCTGAACTCGATTGAGTGAAGACCGTAACGCCTGATTCTTCTACTTTTCATCCCCAGGTTTCAATTAAGGATGCTAATTCTTCTCAAGCATCCTCGTCTCAAGTCAAGGAGCCTGCAATTCCGATCATACTTCCATTTCCCCACCGACAGCGTAAGACAAAGCTTGATCAACAGTTCGGTAAGTTTATGGAAGTCGTCAAGAATCTGCAGGTAAGTGTTCCTTTTACTGATTTGAAAACTCAAGTTCCTGCTTACGCGAAATTTATGAAAGAAATACTAACTCGTAAGCGGTCTTTTAGTGAAACTGAGACAGTTGCTTTCACAGAGGAATGCAGCGCGCTACTACAGAGTCGTACTCCGCCCAAGCTCAAGGATCCAGGGAGTTTTTCTATCCCTTGTACTATAGGGACATTACCTAACGATAAGGCCCTATGTGACTTAGGAGCTAGCGTCAGTGTCATGCCGTATTCTATTTGTCAGAAATTGAATATGGGTGTTTTAAAATGTACTAATATGACTCTGCAGATGGCTGATCGATCGGTCAAATATCCTTTAGGTGTTTTAGAGGATGTTCCGGTCCAAGTAGGGAAATTCTTTATTCCCGTAGACTTTGTCGTCTTAGACATGGCTGAGGACGCCATAATACCTATTATCCTCGGTCGCCCTTTCCTACACACGGCAGGGGCGATCATCGATGTCAAAAATGGGAAGCTCACACTCTCCGTAGGAGATGACACCGTGACTTTTAGTCTCGATCATGCTCTTAGGAAGCCCATGATAGAGGAGTCATGTTATAGTATAGATGTCATTGATTTGGAAATAGAAAGCTATATTGACGATTATCTTGACAGGGACCCTTTGGAGAAATTGCTGACATCCGGCGATGCTGATGCCGAGAAGAGATCATGGAGCACGGAAGTGGACGAGCTGGAACGCATGCTAAACGGAAAGGAGGGCACTATCGAGAGGGTATACAGTCTCGGCACCCCTAAAAAGGAGGTCGAGGTAAGTAAACCTGAACTAAAACCCCTTCCCCCTAATCTGAAATATGCATTCCTAGATGATAAGGGTCTAAACTCCGTAATTGTCAACGCTGCACTCACAGATAGCCAACTTTTGGAGTTGTTAGTCATCTTACGACGACATAAGAAGGCTATTGGGTACAGTATTGATGACCTACGTGGTATTAGTCCCGAGTTTTGCATGCATCGCATTCACTTAGAGAGGGACCATAGACCATCCATTCAGGGACAACGTAGGTTGAACCCGAACATGCAGGATGTGGTTAGGAAGGAGGTTATGAAACTCCTAGATGCTGGAATTATCTATCCCATTTCCGACTCTAAATGGGTTAGTCCAGTCCAAGTGGTCCCTAAGAAGGGTGGGACCACGGTTATCACGAACGAGAGGAATGAACTTATTTCTACTCGATTAGTGACTGGATGGAGAATGTGTATTGACTACCGTAAGCTGAACGTAGCTACTAGGAAAGACCATTTCCCACTCCCCTTCATTGACCAAATGCTAGAGCGTCTTGCTTGCCATAAGTACTTTTGTTACTTAGATGGCTACTCGGGATTTTTCCAAATCCCAATTCACCCGGACGACCAGGAGAAAACAACATTCACCTGTCCCTACTGCACCTTCGCATACCGAAGGATGCCTTTTGGCCTTTGTAATGCCCCGGCCACTTTCCAACGTTGTATGATGTCCATATTTTCGGACCTTATCGAGTCTGTCATGGAAGTCTTCATGGATGACTTCAGTGTATACGGCACTGATTATAATGCATGTTTACTTAATCTTTCACGGGTCTTGCAACGTTGTGAGGAGACCAATTTGGTCTTAAACTGGGAGAAGTGTCTCTTCATGGTGACCGAGGGAGTCGTTTTGGGTCATTTAGTGTCCGAACGTGGCATCCAAGTGGATAAAGCGAAGGTCGAGGTGATTGAGCAATTACCATACCCCGTTAATGTTAAGGGTGTGCGGAGTTTTCTTGGTCACGCGGGTTTTTACCGCCGTTTCATCCAAGATTTCTCCAAGATTTCCAAGCCTCTGACTCAGCTGCTCCTCAAAGATGCCTCGTTCGTCTTTACTGACGAGTGTGCTCGAGCTTTTGACAGGATTAAGCAGGCTCTTGTTTCCGCACCTATTATCCGAGCTCCCGATTGGGAGTTGCCTTTCGAGGTTATGTGCGATGCTAGCGATTATGCTGTAGAAGCCGTGCTCGGGCAAAGGAAAGACAAGGCTTTACATGCGATCTACTATGCTAGTCGTACGTTAGATATGGCGCAGATCAATTATGCTACCACGGAGAAGGAGTTATTGGCCATCATCTATGCTCTAGACAAGTTTCGGGCCTATCTCATTGGCTCGAAGGTGATAGTGTATACGGATCATGCAGCCTTGAAGTACCTTCTAGCGAAGAAGGAGGCCAAACTGAGACTTATTAGATGGATCCTATTACTGCAGGAGTTTGATTTGGAGATCTGTGATAAGTCCGGGGCCGAGAATGTCGTAGCCGACCACCTATTCCGGCTAAGATATGATGGTGGAGATCTTGCCTATTCATTCCCCGATGACCATTTGCTCGCTATTACCATGGACACTCCATGGTTTTCTGATTATGCCAACTTTCTAGTTGGAGGTACTCTACCTCCCGACCTTCAGTATCAGCAGAAGAAGCGATTTCTACATGATGTGAAGAGGTATTTTTGGGACGACCCGTATCTCTTCCGAGAATGTGCAGATGGCCTATTTAGGAGGTGTGTTCCCGAGAGTGAGGTACATGCTATCCTCACTAGATGCCACTCCTCCCTTTATGGTGGACATCACGGTCCTTCAAAGACCTTCGCGAAGGTAATGCAATCGGGCTTTTATTGGCCCACTATTCTCAAGGATGCCACCACCTTTATCCGTTCTTGCGACGCATGCCAACGAACAGGAAATATTTCTCGGCGACACGAAATGCCTCAAACCAGGATTCTTGAGGTAGAATTATTTGACGTTTGGGGTAAAGATTATCAAGGACCGTTCCCCTCTTCTTATGGGAATCGGTATATTTTGGTCGCCGTAGACTATGTTTCGAAGTGGGTGGAAGCCATCGCTTCACCTACTAACGATGCGAACGTGGTGATCCGGCTCTTTAAGAAGACAATATTCCCGCGTTTTGGGGTCCCACGGGCTGTTATTAGTGATGGTGGTTCACATTTTCATGAACGCCAACTCACTAAGCTATTGAAGAAATACGGTGTTCACCACCGTACCGGGCTAGCCTATCATCCACAAACTAGTGGACAAGTCGAGATCTCGAACCGTGACATCAAGTCTATTCTTGAGAAGGTTGTCCATACCTCGAGAAAAGATTGGAGTTCGAAGCTCGATGATTCTCTTTGGGCTTACCGGACCGCATTCAAGACTCCTATTGGGACATCCTCGTATAGGATTGTTTATGGCAAGGCTTGCCATCTACCAGTAGAGCTCGAGTTCAAGGCTATGTGGGCCTTAAAGGAGCTCAATCTCGATCCGAAGCTAGCCGGAGAGAAGCGCCTCATGAAATTGAACGAACTAGATGAATTTCGTCTCCATGCTTATGATAGCGCGAGAATTTATAAGGAGTGGACCAAAAGATGGCATGATAAGCGCATCATCCCCCGAGAGTTCCATGTCGGCGATAAGGTACTTTTATTTAATTCCCGACTTAGACTCTTTCCCGGGAAACTTAAATCCCGATGGTCTGGACCGTTCACGGTAACTGAAGTGAACAAATTCGGGTCGGTTACACTCACTATCGACAAAGGCGAAATATTCAAGGTGAACGATCAATGCCTCAAGCTCTATCACGAAGGTGCATATGTCGGTTTCATAGAGGTCATGGACCTCAACAACACTCTCGATTCCACCTAATCCAATTGAGGTAAACCGGTCGAGCGGGACCGTAAAAACCAGCGCTAACCGGGAGGCAACCCGGCACCACTTGTATAAATGTGTAATTTCCCTTTCCGCATTTTTTATTTATTTTTATTTTTATTTTATTTTTTAGCTTGGTAGCTCTAATTAGGAGTTAGTATTAATTATCGAGTGAGGACGAGGGAATTTTACGGTTTAATTGATTTAATTTCAGGATTTTGAAGCAATTTAAAGAAAAAAAAAAAGGCAAGTAGTAGCAGGTGCAGTGGTCACTCGACCAGGTGGCCTATGCACTCGGTCGAGTGCCCTGACGAAGGAGCTTTTATTCACTTTTCATGGGAACACTCGATCGAGTGGGTCACGCACTCGGTCGAGTGCCCTGACGGAGTGATTCTGCCCAGTTCTCAAGGGATCACTCGACCGAGTGGCCTATGCACTCGGTCGAGTTCCCCTGAACCGGGTCCATAACCGGTTTTTCGTCCTCTTTTCTTTGCTTCTCACTCCTTTTCTCAAATCAGTTTTCCAAATTAAAACCCCTCCCCCCTTACTAGTCTTAAGAACCCTAAACCCCCAAATCACTCAATTCACTCCTATTTCATCAATTCTTGACCAAATTTCACAATTTTTGCTTCTAAATTGCAATTGGGAGTGTTTATTTGTGTTTCTTGGTGTTGATTTCTGAAATTTTCGTCCCTTTCTCCCCTATTCTCGTCACTTTCGTGCCCTCTTAAGGTATATTTCGGGTTTTTGATTTTCTTGCTTCTTTTCTTAGTTTTATGGTATAATTTCATCCTTAGTTATATATTAATCTCATTGCATGCTTGATTTTGTGTTAATTTCACCACTTTGTGCTCAAAAATCGATTTTTGTGTATGGGGTCTGATTTTGGCCGAAATTTTGGTATTTTTGTGGGATTTTTGTATGATTGTGTTTTGTTATAATGCTATAGTCGTGGCATGAAGAAGGAATCCACCCCGGAACAACAACAGGAACAGGAATGCAAGGCAGCCGGCTGTTCAGCCTGTGCCAGGCTACGAAGAAATTGTGTGCAGGGACGAGGACCAGAGAGCTCGTTTAGTTGCATTGATACCTAGGTCGATGGAAGCTACCCGGTGCTGCTCGTCACAATTCACAATCGAGCTCGGTTTGAATGAGCAATTATTGCACCTCTTGTCCATGACCGGATTCGGTGGCTTATGGACACTACGTGAGTTATCTTACCGAGTACTCACTTTAGAATTCTTAAGTTCATTTGAGTTTGATAGACGAGATAACACGATATCCTTTCGGTTGAACAATGAGGAGCAATCCATCCTCCTTAGTACCTTGTACGAGTGTCTCAGACTTACCTCTAACCAGAATGAAGACATCCTAGACATACCAGAGAGTTCGAAAGCACCTCCCTACTTTCAGTTATTTTCGGATCGTCGTGCAAGTGTCACCGCTATGGCACTCAATGTCATCCCACACCCTACTATCCGCTTCTTCTTGCGGATTTTGAGTCATGTGGTTTTTCCACGCTCCGACATGAGTAAACTTCACTCATTGGAGGTGTTGATTCTAGGACACTACCTGAACCCCTTTAGGAAATCCCTAAAGGCATTCAGTGCACCCGGTATGATTTGTGTCGGTATCGAGCGTCAGATCAGTGGATCTGGACCGCTCGGTTGTGGTGCCATTGTCACCGCGCTAGCAAAGTGCTGTATTGTGGGTTTTGGGGAAACAGTCACTTTTGAGAGTCTCAGCGACCGAGTCCCTTTGCTAGACCGTAGCTACCTCTTCTCCACTTTGAAGTGGATTCGGCGCAATTCCCCGGACTTTATGTGGCGCGTCCGTGACAAGATTTGGATGAAACTCCCGGTTGTCGAAGGGACAATCCTACCACCACTCCTCGCCTCGCAACCCACTCCCGCAGGCGAGGACACACCCGACCCGCCGAGCTACCTCATTCCCGAGGATCTCTTCATTTTTGACGAGGGCGTTCAACCCCCTCGACGTAGGGTTCGTGTAGAGACTGAACCCAATGAGACCGAGCCCCCCAGGGCCACACACACACACCCCGACTTTCCCGTTCCAGACTCCGGGTGCCGAGTTTCCGCACCCGTATCCGTTTATGTATGATCCAGTTTACGAGCACCAGCGACGGGTACACAAGGGGATTAACCAGAGCATCGTCAACCGGGAGATCCACGAGTTCATGCTTACTCAAGGAATCTCGGCGCCTCAGCACCCGTCTTACTGTAGAGGTCCGGGAGATACTAGTGGTATTTTCCACGATTATGGGGTTGATCCAGCAGCTTGGGGTCCGGACTACGGGCACACCTACGGTGGCCTAGGAGCACAGTGGTTGAGGGACTTGCGACAGTCGGGTCAGCAGGGTGGTACTGGCGGCTCGGGCCAGGGCGATACTGGAGCCGGTCCATCTGGGACCGGTGGAGATAATGAGATGGTTGATTAGCCTGTTTGGGGGAGCTACCATTGTATATACGGTACTTTCTTTCCTTTTTATTTCTGTTTTTATTGTTTTCCTAGATTTTTTTTACTTCCCCTTAGGTCGAGTTGTCCTTAGGATTGGCTGTGGATTTGTTTGTCATATATGTTGTAGAGTCACATTGAGGACACTGTGACATTTAGGTTTGGGGGAGAATTTGTGTGTTTTTGTGTGCTTTTATTTTCCTTTGTGTGCTTTCAAAAATTCTAAAAATCCAAAAAAAAAAATCAAAAATCAAAAAAATTCAAAAAGATTTTATTTTTGTGTGTCTTGTGTTTGTCTTATGTCCGGTGTGAAACATGCAAAACGGCGATGATGACAATGCGTTTTACTTGATTTTTCCTAATTGACAGCTGACTCCGTACCTGAATGCATGTAATACTTGAGATGAGATGATTTTAATATGATTGCCTATTAAACTGTTAATTGCCAAATGAGTAAATTTGACCATTTTATCGGCAAACCACAAAAATTCTGAGAATTTAGAGCTTCCTAGGCCAGTAAGTCAGTAACATCTATAATTGGTCTCATTTATAATTAGGAATTGAGTGGTTTCTCCTTATGGAATGTGTAACGTAAATTTGCATAAATATGACATTCGTCTCTTGATATTGAATACGTGTTTGGTTTGAGGAGGAGGTACATGAGGAAAGGCATTTCTGTTTTTGATGAGCTCCACATAGCCAAACGACCCATTTTTACTACCATGTAGATTTAGGTCAGTTTCCCTTTGTTCAGCCCGTTTCAGCTGTTGTAAGCCTGTTTTCATGATTTTTATATCAATTAGCTACAACCCAGAATAGCCTACCTTACCAGGACAATCGCAGTGAACGTAATTGGAATCACCTTGATCATATTTTGGGATTTTTACATCTTTTGGATCGTAGTGTTTAATATTATTGTGCGACCTTGTATTCGCCTTCCCCTTGTCTGAATTGAAAAAAAATATAGAAGCATGAAAAAGAAAGAAAAAGAAAAAAAATGAAATTAGAAAAAGAAGAAAAATTCCAAGAAAAGAAAAACATATATGCTTCTTATAATATTTCGGGGAACGGTCGAGATGTTGGAACTAGAATTGAATTATAATTAGGAGGATGGCAAACTTCCCTCTTATGCTCTTTTGAGTCTTATTTCTAGTTAGTGGCCAGAATTCATAGTTGAGGTTTTTGGATGGATAGTTTTTATTGTGTAGCTGCGACTACTGGTCTTAGCCCCACATTCCCATACGCGCTTTAAGCACAATCCATTTTATTCCCTCACATATAGGCCACCCCTTGTAAGTCCTTGGCATGTACTATGGTCCTGATTGGTGGAACACGTATTTGATTGGGGAGATTGATTTTATATTCGACTGCATGCATATTTCATAAGTCGAGTGAGTGTCTTTATTCTTTCCTATCTTCACATATATACTTACCCGTACTTATGAGTGTCGAGCGACAACCGTAAGGAAGTTCGACATTATTGGTCTTGCAAGATTGAAAGTTTGGCAGGCAATTGTTTGATTATGGCATGATTATTGATCTCGTTGCATTCTTAAGCATTACGTGATTTCTCGTCAGTTTTAGTCGATTTTAGGAGAATGATTGTAATACTGCTCTGAGTCGTGTTTCACATCACTTGTCCTCGTTTGTATATATTAGTTGTTTGCTTTAGGATAAACAAAGGTTTGGTTTGGGGGAGTTTGATCAACGTATTTTATTTCGTATTTTATTGTCCCCCGACAACCGTTTTTAAGCTTTTCTTCCTCCATAATTATATGTTTAATGTCGATTTCTATTAGAAAGTAGATACTGTCGGTTCTTGTGCTATTTTGCAGGTTAAGTGCAATTTCGAGCATATCTAGGAGTGATAGCCTAGATAGCCGAGACGAGGACAAAGGACGAGGAAGAAAACGAAAAAGCCGAGAAGCAAATGAATAGCCCAATCACGAGCTCAGCAGCACTCACTCGATCGAGTGGTGCTAAGCACTCGATCGAGTGCCTATTTTCGTGCTCAACCAAACTGCAGATACGGATACACTCGATCGAGTGCACGCATGTACTCGATCGAGTGTGTTACACTCAGGCCGCGGATTGGATTTTCATTTATTTAGAATTATGCGCCTATTTTGTAAGCCCAACTGATTTCTTTTAAATCAGTTGGAGGAGGATTGTCAGGCACACTTTTGACTGGAAGAAACGCACATTACGTTACTTTGGCTAGGATAGAAGACTACGTTCGTTTCCGTTTTCTTTCGCAAGGTTCATCGAATTTCGTTCTTCTTTTAGATCTCAATTGTTTGGTATTGATAATCCTTAATTCTAATTTCAATTTCTATTTCAATTCGCTAGTTTAATTCTTGTCTTAATTCTCTAGTTTAATTCTTGTCTTAGTTCGTTCTTAGTTTTCATAGTTATCTGATTTCAGTCTTGTAGTTTAATTTAATTCGTTTTCATCATGTTTAATTGCAATTCATATTTTGTTAGTTTTATTACAATCATCATGAGTAGCTAATTTTTATCTAGGGTTTAAGGGGATCGATGAGTGTTAATTGGGTTATAGAAAATTGACCTGTCTCTGATCATATGAACTGTCGCCTGAATGTTGTTTTAATTCTGATTGATTAATTACTGACCAGGATTAATTAGTTAGTATCACAATTAGGACTTTTCACCGACCAGGTTAAGGACTAATTAGGTCACGACATTTTGGGTAGACTAGCTTAATTCTAGCGACCGCAGGTTAAGTTTAGTTCTAAAGTTTGTAGTAGTACCGACCGGACCTACACCTTAGACAGTTCGATTATTGACCTGTTAGTTGACTCCCTGACCCGATTGATATTCATTGTGAACCTGAGACCCTAGACCTTTCTATTATTGATTTACCTTATAGCAGAGTTGTCAGTCCACTTAACAAACAGAAATACAGTGACCCGTAATCTTTAGTCTAGACCTTAGAACAAGTAATTGAGTCCCGTCTCCTGGTGGTTCGACCCCTACTTCACTATCTACATTAGTTAGTGGACCTTAGGGTATCTTTGATTAGGGATACGACTAACCCTGTAAAAAATCGTCACATAAACAAAATACGACGATTTCGACGCGGAGAGAGTTCATATTGTTTTAGTTCGATTTTCAAAACGATTTACAAAACGTCTTTTCTAAAATCACTCCGAATATTTGATATCGATTCCATAATCGAATGTCGAATATAACGAGTATCAAAAATTTAAGTCGAGTATAAATCGTATCATATTTTTACGCGACTTAACAAAACTATCAATTTTTTTCAAAAAAACAATTTCGAGAGCAAAAGCAAACCGGACAGCAGTCCGTACAGGTGACACTCGATCGAGTGCCTAGCCCAGTCGATCGAGTGGCACCCCAAAAATCGAGCAGAATACTTTTTTTGAGTCCACTCGGTCGATTGCCTTAGTGACTCGATCGAGTGGCTCCTGTTTCATTTAAACTGTGAGTTTTCAGCATCTTTCGAGTCCCGATCAAATATTTTTATGACTTCGATCAACATGTGTCAAGTCAATCACGTGTCATAAGCTTTTCAAAACCATACATTGCATTATATTTACATCTTTTATTCAATTTGCAAACCGTTACTAACCCGTTTGTTCTTTGTCTTTGTATCTTATTATTCATTGTTCAATTTATTATACTAAAACAAACCTCGCATGCTAATACAACTTCGACGTTAAATTTAGATGCATTAAATCGACTTAGCAACCCATCCAAATTCTCGCATGTTTAGGCAAAACAATGTTTGCATATCATTCATCGTATTACTAACGCGCGTATTTCAAAATCAAACGATATCTTAGTAGAGGCCGCTAATGTGCTGGCAGGGTTGGGTGTTCTTAGTGAAATTCCCAACACATACCCTCACCCTTACTCAGAACCATGGTTTCCGGATGTCCGAATCCATTGGCACACGAGATTTATTTAATACACGGTATCCGATAATGTCAATATCGGTATCAAATGCTAAGGGACGAACCCAATAAACTCTGACATCCGAATGCGCCATACTTTGTGCATGGCCCACTAAGATATAGAGTGGGTTCGAACGGGCCCGAACTCCCACAAAGTTCGGTGGCGACTCCACTTCGATTTAAATTTCAATTCGACCCATCTCATATGGAGATTCATTCGCCTCCCCAAACCCGCGCGTGGCCGCGTCGGGGTGGACCTATGTAATGTCCACACATGTCAATTTTGAAATAATGTAACTTTATCGTATGTCATTTGTAACTTTAATATATACTTACTTACAAATCGTTTGTTTGAAAAAATGTGATAAATTTATTGCATATAACAGTTGTAAAATTATTCAACATCGACAAATTATAATATGGTGATGGAATTATATATTATAAATAAGAGTAATAATTCGGATTTAAATATCGACCAAAAAACTTTTGAAACTTAAAAAAAAAACTTTTTACTCCGTAATATATAAGACTGCAAACTTAAAGTCATCCCACATCAAAAAATTATAGTAAGGTGATAAAACTTTATATTATAAATAAGAGTAATCATGTATTATAAAATTTTATATTATAATAAGAGTAATATATTATTTGCTCGAAAAAGTAATGAATCTATTACATATAAAAATAGTAAATTATCCCCATCAAAAAATTATAATAATGTGATAAATTTCTATATTATAAATAAAAATATGTAGTAGGTGGTTTGTCCCACAACATTGAAAGAATAATGTCATTGTGTGAAATTTATTATGTATAAATTAAATACTTTTTCCTTCTATAGTTGTAGTAATAAGTAAAAGGTGAGGGTAGTATAGTAAAAAAAATTGGACCAAATCAATATAGAGTAAGGCTCTTATGAGTCTTTATCTATATATGAGTCCCTAAGTCCTCATCTCATCCATTGAATGGGATGAGAATAGATGGACAAGATGCATCATAATATTCGCATTAAAAAAAATAAAAATAAAATAAAAAGAGGAGATACAGCTTCCTAAAATAACTCTCATAATTTTAGGAAACAATAATATCACATTCATTCACTCATTCAACATTCATTCACGTTCATCAAAACCTAAAAAAAAAAAAAAAAACGCTTCCAATATCACGTTCATTCATTCATTCAAATTTGTGGTCGAAATCCCGTTACTATGGATTCAATGATCGCGACATCTTCATCAACTATTGATAATCAATTCATCGACGATAACAATGGTGAGTTTCGTTATTGCTTTCATGTTTTGTGTCAATTTTTATTCATCATTTTGACTAATTTGCGTCAATTTGCTTTCAAGTTTTCCGTCGATTTTCATGTCGATATTGCTTTCATGGTCATTTCATCCATCATAGATTCATATCTGGTTTATTGCTCTCTTGTTAGTATAGATTCCAAATTTTTATATTTGTTAAAAGGTGGAATTTTATTCATTTGATTATTCGTAGATTCATATCAATGGTCCATTACTCTCGTGTTATTGTTTTGTTTATTCTTTAGGTTTTTCTTAAGCTTCACTGATACTATTGTTTTGTTTTCTATTGAAACAGACACGGCGTTGAAGTAACAAACGTTTTGAGTTACAGTAACACCTAATTTTAATTAGAGTAACACAAAAATGTAACACAAAAAGGTCTAAGCATTATATGAATTTTACGCACGAACAAATATATGGAGTTATTGTAATGCACATACTGTGTTACTTTAATATACACAATCTGTTATTTTAATGGATAACCCATGTTATTTTAATGCACATAATGTTAACTGAATCTCGTGTTACTTCAACGCACTTCATCTGTTACTTTAGTTCTTTTCATCTGTTACTGTAATGCATTGGAGTGACAAAAAAGATTTAGAATATCGTCATATAAAAAAATAAAAAATAAAAAATAAAGATATTGTTTCCTATAATTATGGGACGTGATTGACTTCAAAACAGGAAACAATATCAAAGAATATCACCCTCATTCAAAGAAAGATATTGCGTCATACTCTCATTTCTGATCATTATATGAATTTTTTGCACTAACCTATACCTGGTGTTATTTTAATGAACATTATCTGTTACTTTAATTCACACTATCTGTTACTTTAATGTCTAACCTCTGTTACTTTATACCTGGTGTATAAGCATCCTCTGTTAATTGAATCCAGTGTTACTTTAATGCACTTCATCTGTTACTTTAATTCTTGTCATCTGTTACTTTAATTGAAATTTCAAGTTCTGATTGTTTCTTTTTCGCCACGTTTATTCGCACTGTTAATATTTTTCAATTGACGCAAAAGCACATGAATGGTATAGGGATGTGGGTGAGAGTTTCCTCCATACATAGGGCAGATCTTCAAGGACGTGGATGAGCCAGTAAACTTCTATAGAATCTACGCATTGGCTTGTGGATTCGATGTGAGGAGGTACACAACGAAAAGATGGCGCGGTGGTTGGATTAAATCAAAGCTTCTGACGATGATGATGATGATGATGATGATGATGATGATGAAGAATAAGAGGACGAGGAGGATGAAGAAGCAGAATTCTAAGGAGGATAGTATATTGCTAGAGTAACATACATTATTTGTTAGAGTAACATACTTAATGAGTTACAGTAACATAGATTATGAGTAACAGGTGTGAAACATTGGAATTGTAATGAAGTTGATTCAGTTGGAACTCTTGTACCAATTTATTGATGTAAAATGAGTTAGAATAACACACATTATGCGTTAGAATAACACACATTATGCGTTAGAGTAACATACATAATGAGTTACAGTAACACAATTTATGAGTATAATTTGATTACCAATATCAAGTTCTTAGAGTAACAGGTGTGAAAAATTGGAATTATAATGGAGTTTTATAATTTTTGTTTTGGAGTATCTTTAATAGAAACATACATTTTGCAACGTACTGTTTTTGTAAGACACTATTATGTAACGTAATAGATTTTATGAGTTAAAGTAACACAATTCATGAATTAGAGTAACACATTGTATGAGTTAGAGTAACATGGCAGTAGCAAAATGATGATTTTTTTGGTGAAAATGAAGATGAAACGACGCACTTGTTGTGTGATAGAAAGATGCAGTTAAAAATTGGGTTATTTCATGGGAATAATACCAAATATGTGTGTGCTTCTTAAAATAATCCAAACTATATGTAATCTCATTTTAATATGAACTACGCATTCATTAATCTCGTTTTGTTATGTATGAAATTATGACTTGCTATTACAGGTCATAGTGACTTGTTGTAACTTTCTTTGGTTTTATTAAGTCCGTTGCAGTCATCGTGAAAGTCAAAATAACAATAAAAACTTTTTTTTTCATAGCTTCTATAAGACTAAATGAAAAAGAAATGGAAGATGAATTTTCGGTAAATTTTTTTTTTTTTTCAATGGCCGAAAATGAACACAAAAAGTAAATCAGAAGAAGAAGAGTTAGAGAAAGAGTTGAATAAGGGAGGTTCAACAGGTAGCCGGTCACTCATAGCAAAGCGAGGTTAATGAAGACATAGTTCGTATTAAAATGAGATTACGTATAGTTTGTATTAATTTAAGAAGCACAAACATAGTTGGTATTATTCACATGAAATAACCCTTAAAAATTTGATGGGAGAGAGAAGATTTGCATTAAGATAATTAAGGAGGAGAGAGAAAAAAATAAAATATTACCAAGATTTAGTTAGTTATTTCCTTAATTGACAAAACAATCTTAACCATTAATCTGTCACTAATTTAAGGGTTGAGATGAGGACTCACGGACTCAATTATGATAAGTGGACTCACTTGATCCTTCCTCTCTCTCTCTCTCTCTCTCTCTCTCTCTCTATATATATATATATATATATATATATATATATATAGAGTAAAGATCAAGTGAGTCCTTTTTTTCTTTTTGAGTCCATAAGTCCTATTTAGAGCCATTGATTTAGATGAGATGGATGGTGGTGATTGAGTCTAGTAATTAAGGTAATATATAACATATTTTGGAAAAAATATAATAAAATCCTTTCTCCTCCCTTAATTATCTCCAACCATCTAACTTACTTGATTATGTTTCATCACATTCAATTTTTTCATTCAAACTCACCCGCCTAACTAAAACTCTTCATCTTCATCATCTCAAACTCAATCTCTCGACTTCTAATTTCTTTCAAAACACACACCCGCTCATTCTTTCATCTTCAACTCAAGCAAGGCTACACACCCGTGTTACATTGACGTATTATAAGTGTTACTTTAATGAACAAATGATGTTACTCCAAGTAATTAATGGTGTTATTCTTTGTCTCATGGTTAAACAATGTTATTATCATTAATTACTCTGACGCATTATATATCGTTCTTTAAAGAACGACAATCGTTAATTTGGTAATGAATGGTTCCAATCCAAGTTATCATCAATTACTTTGGTAATCATTTGTTTAAACGCTGCTGTCCTCAGTTACTTTAATGCATTATGCCGGTTACTCTAACTGGCGAAAGGTGTTACTCCAATAGAACAAAGATGTTACTCTAACCAAATGCACATGTATTAAATAAAATATAGAGTTAATTGCTACGTAGCACAACGCTACTTGTAAAAAATGTGTACAAAATCAGTTATTCTTGTAAACAAAAAAAGAAAAATATTTTTATCATGACCAAAAACACAAGTATTCTCAAAACACATGTTCCTCCTTATTTTCTTCAGTGTCTTCCTCAGTTTCCTCATTTTCGTCGTCGTCATCCACTTCATCCTCCTCATCCTCATCCACCTTTATCAGTGTTGTCTTGTGCATTCGCATCACTTCCAATATCACCTGCACAAAATTAAACAATGTGTTACTCCCATGCAGCCAATGTGTTACTTCAACTCTTACGTTGTGTTACTCTAACTGGTAAAGTACGTTACTCTAACATCATCATCAAAAACTGTTTCTCAACGTTCAGTGTGTTACTGTAATTGCAATTAAGTGTTACTGTAACGTTAATACATATGCGTTACGCCCATGCAGCCAATGTGTTACTTCAGCTCTTACATTGTGTTACTCTAACTGGTAAAGTACGTTACTCTAACATCATCATCAAAAACTGTTTCGTAACGTTCAGTGTGTTACTGTAATTGCAATGGAGTGTTACTGTAATGTAGAGCGTATGTTACTTCAACATCGTGACTGCGTTCATAGAAAACAAAACAATATTATCAGTGGACCTCATTGAAAACCCAAATAACAAACATAAAACTATGGAATCAATATCAATTAACCATCACTATGAATCTATGATGAATGAAAAAACAATATCAACATAAAAATTGATGTAAAAAGGGAAGCCGAATCGACATGAATATCAATTAACCATCAATATGAATCTATGATGAATGAGATGACAATGAAAACAATATTAACATGAAAATTGACATAAAAAACGAAGCCAAAGCGACGTGAAAGAAATTTAATTTTTGTTAGTCGATCGCCGAATTATAATTGAAGCAAAACGTGAAAGAAATATCAAAACTCACCATTGTTATACTCGATCAATTGCTTTTCAACAGTTGATGATGATGTCGCGCTCATTGAATCCATAGTAACGGGATTTTGAACCCAGATTTGATTGAATGAATGACGGAACGTGATGATGGAAGTTTTTTTTTTTTTTAGGTTTTGATGAATTTTGCAAGGTGAATGACTGAATGATGAATGAACGTAATCATGGGGTTATTGTTTCCTAAAATCATGGGAGCTATTTTAGGAACGTAATTTTTTTTTTTTGTTTTTAATGCAAATAATTGGAAGCATCTCGTCCATCCATTATCATCTCATCCATTGGATGAGATGAGGACTTAGGGACTCATATAGAGTAAAGGACTCATAAGAGCCTTACTCTTATATATATATATATATATATATATATATATATATAAAGGAGGAATCTTTCGAGCGATATGATTGGTCCGTTGCATCAAAACTCAATTTAGGAAACTATCATTAATAATAAAAAAAATCAAATAGAGAATCTTTTAATTATTACGATAATACATCTACTATATTAATGTTGATGTTTTATAATTTTCATCTTAAAATCTTTAAATTTCGTTTAACAAAAAGTTATCGTAAATAAAATTATAAAAAAGAATTAATCAGATTCGTGGTAGAAAATGCTTTCATTAGAGTATAAATTTCATATTATTTGTTTCATATTATTTGCTCAAAAAAGTGATTAATTAATTACATATAAAGATAGTAAAATTATCCCACATCGACAAACTATAATATGGCAAAGAAATTCTATATTATAAATAATACTCCGTAGTAATCATCCGTCCTTAGATATCCACAAAAAATCTTTTTAGTCATAAAGAACTATTAAGATTATAACCTTAAGTGATTATCCCACATTAAAAAATTATGATGAGCTAGGTTATGGAATTATATAGTATAAATAAGAGTAATTAATGTTTTTGAATATCGACTAAAAATCTTTTGAGTCTTAAAAAAACTCTTAATAAGATTGTGAATCTAATCGACAAACTTAAAATTGTCCCACATCGAAACAATTAAAATAAGATGATGATTCTATATTATAAATAAGAGTACTAATGTGTTTTTTTGGGTCTTAAAAGAAGTTCTTACGACAGTAAATTATCCCAGATCAAAAAAATTATGATGATGGAATTCTATATTATAAATAAGACTAATCATTCGTTCTTAAAATCAATAAAAAATGCTTTTGAGTCTTAGAAAATATCTTAAGAAGACTAAAAACTTAAGTGACATGATCTCACATCGAAAAATTATAACAAGATGATGAAATATATTAGAAATAAGAAATAAGAGTAATTAATTCTACAATAAGATGGTGAAATTTTATTATACAAATAAAAGTAATCATTTCTCAAAAAAAATGTTTTGTGAGTCTTACAAAAGCACTTGAGATTATAAACTTAGGTAATATTATCCCACATCGTTATAATAAGGTGATCGAATTTTATTACTTCCTTCATTCCATTCAATTGTTTGTCTTTTATATTCATTGTGAGAATTATTTTAATCAAAGGCAAACAATAGAATGGAACGGGGAGTATATAAATACGAGTAATTGCCCATTCTTAAGTTAGATATAAAAACAAACTCTTTTATTATTATAATTATCCTAACGTTGTCATCGAAAAATTATGATGATGTGATGAAATTCTATTTTATAAATAATAATCATTTGTCCTTGGATATCAGCTAAAAAATTGAGTCTTAAAAAAGGCTCTTAGGACCGTAAGATGGTGAAAAATATAAATCATTCGTGTTTAGATATTAAGAAAAATCGGAGTTCTAAAAAGAGTTTTTAAGACTATAAACCTAAGTAGAATTATCGATATCGAAAAATTATGATGAGGTAATGATTCTATATCACAAATAAGAGACATCATAGATATTAACCAAAAAAATTGTCTTATAAAAGCTCTTAAAGCTATAAATTTAAGTAAAATTATCCCACATCGAGAAATTATAATAAAGTGCTAGAAATTCTAATATATAAATATGGAGTGAAATCAATCATTTGTTTTAGATATGAACGAGAAATCTTTTGAGTTCTAAAAAACTTTTTAAGACTATAAACTTAATTAAAATTATTCCACATTGAAAAATTATGATGAGGTGATGAAATTCTACATCATCAATAAGAGAAATAATTCATTTTAGATGTTAATAAAAAATCTTTTGAATCTTATAATACTTCTCTTAAGGCTATAAATTGAAGTAAAATTATCTCACATCGCAAAATTACAAAAAAGTGATGAAATTCTATTATATAAATAAAAGTAATCATCGTCTTTAAATATCAATCAAAACTCTTTTGAGTCCTAAAAAAATCTTAAAATTATAAATTTAAGTAAAATTATCACACATCGAAAAATTATGATGAGATATCATAAATAAGAGAAATCATTCATTTTAGATAATCATTTGTCCAAAAGTATACTCCGTAATAAGGTGATCGAATTCTAATATATAAATAATAGTAATCGTTCGTCTTTAATAACTTAGATGAAAAAACAAACTCTTTTGGATCTTAAAAAAAATCTTAAGATCATAAGCTTAATTAAGTAAAATTATCCCACGCTTTTGAGTCTTAAAAAAACTCTTAAGATTATAAACTTGAGTAAATTTCTCACATCGAAAAATTATTACAAAGTCATGAATTTCATTGATATAAACCAAACATCTTTTGAGTTTTAGAAAAGCTCTTAGGACTATGATAAACTTAAGTAAAAATTTCTTAATTTGAGTATTAAAAAAGCTCGTAAGACTATAAACATGTGTGTAGTTTTCCCACATCAAAAAATTATTATAAAGTTATGAATTTTATATTATTTGCTCGAAAAAGTAATGAATCTATTACATATAGAAATAGTAAAATCATCTCACATCGAAAATTATATTAAGGTGATAAATTTCTATATTATAAATAAAAATAATCATTCATTCTTAGATATCAACAAAAAAATCTTTTAATCCTTAATCTCTTAAAATAATAAAATTAAGTAAAATTATCCAATATCGAAAATTTATGATGAGCTGATTAAATTCTATATAATAAATAAGAGCAATCATCTGTCCATAGATATTAATCAAACATCTTTTGAGTCTTAGAAAAACTCAATCTCACATCGAAAAATTATATAATAAAGCGATGAATTTTCATTATATGATTCTTCCTTATATCGACAAAAATTAAAGAACTTTTAAGACTATAAAATTAAGTAAAATTATCTCACATTGAAAGAATAATGTCATTGAAAGACTAACGTCATATGTATAAATTAATATTTCTCCCTTCTATAATTGTAGTTATAAGTAAAAACTGAGGTTAATATTATAAAATGGTTGAACCAAATAAAAATATTTGCGATGGGAAGAAGATAGAAAGACACACGAAAATAGAATATGAAAGAAGATAGAAGGAATGAGGAAGTACTCTGTAGTACTTTCTCTATTTTCTTTAATTAGCACCATTGACCCACTTTTTCCCTCACAAAAAAAGAGAAGTTGGGCTAATTCAAGAAAATGGAGGGATTATAATTGAACCATATTGAAAAATTATCATAAGGGGATGATCATATGATTATAAATTGAAATCATTATATTGGTTCTTAGATATCAACTATCAACCCAGATATCTATTGTAAAACAAATTATAAAAATGAAATAATTAGATTCGTGGTAGAAAATGTTTCATCAGAGTATAAATTTCATATTATTTGTTTCATATAATTTGCTCGAAAAAATGATGAATTTATTACATATAAAAATAGTACCACCTCGATAAATTATAATGAGGTTATGAAATTCTATAATATAAATAAGAGTACTCATTGTTTTAAAATATCGATCAAAAAACTTTTTGAGCCTTAAAAAAGTTCTTAATAAGAGTACAAACTTAAAGTTATCTCACATCAAAAAAATTAATACGATGATTCTGTGGACATGACATAGGTCCACCCCGACGCGGCCACGCGCGGGTTTGAGGAGACGAATGAATCTCATGTGAGATAGATCTCGGGTTGAAATTTAAATCTAATTAGAAGTCGCCACCGAACTTTGTGGGAGTTCAGGCCCATTCGAACCCACTCTATATCTTGGTGGGTCGTGCACAGAGTACGGCCCATTCCGATTTCAGAGTTTATGGGGTTCGTCCCTTTGCATTGCGATACTGATACCGACATTATTGGTTACCGTGTATTGAATGACTCTCGTGTGCCAACAGTTTCGAACATCCGGAAACCATGGTTCTGAGTAAAGGGTGAGGGTACGTGTTGGCAAGTTCACAAAGAACATCCAATCGCGCCCGCACCTAGCGGCCTCTACTTAGATATCGTTCGTTTTTTGTGTACGCGCGTTAGTTTGACGGTTGAATGTTATGCAAACAATGCTTTTTGACTAAACATGTGAATTATGTTCAACTACATCGTTTAATGCATCTAAACTAACGTCAAAGTTACTTAGCATGTGAGGTTCGTTTTAGTACAATAAAACAAATAGCAAAAATAAAACTTAAAACAAAATATTACAAACGTGCGGGTGGAATACAACCCGGAAATACAATACGACAAGCAAAACGAGACAAATATAATAAGCGATAAAATAGCTATAAGTAAACTATACGATTAGCGAATTTTGCGGTATACGGTTTTGAAAAAAGTGAATCACGTGATGGACTTGACACATGATGACCGAAGTCGTAAAAAAAATTGTTTATCGATTAATTCTTTCAGACAGAACGCGTGGTAATTTTCAGGCAACCGGGCGACCCACGTGTCTCCCGCGCGACTCGCGCGCTCCTCGTGCGACTCGCCAGCTGGAGGGCTGTAACTGCCTATTGATTAATTCTTTTAGACACAATATTCGACTACGGAGTCGATATCACATCTTTAGAAAAACGTTTTATTTGTTTGATTAGATCGAAAATCGATTCCCTCTGCGTCACGACATTGTAGTTAATCCTTGCGGATTATGTGATGTTCGATTTGTATCAACAGGTTTCGTTCTAACCTTAAAAAGAGGAATCGGACGCGTTTAAAGAGGAGTATTCGCAATCCCATCATGCCCTAGAGTGTTTAGGGCGGGGCTTCTCGAGAGGGCTCCACCACTGTTACTACTCGTAAAGGGATTAGAAGGGTCTTATACGAGATTCATCTTTAAACGTGTTCGATTCGAATTCGTTTTATAAATTTATGTATGTGCGATGTTTATTATCTAATTACGACAATAACGAAAAAAGCGAAAAAAACGGAAAAAAAAAAAAAAAAAAAAAGAAAAAGAAAAAGAAAAAGGAAAAAGACGAAAGAGAGCGAGAAAGACGAGATGGACGAGAAAGAGAAGAAGGGAAGAGAGAAAGCGGGATTTGTAACACCCTCAATCTACATGTTAATTTCGGCCTCGATTAGGGACTCATAGTAACGGCGTTCGTGCGGGAGTAACGAGGATATAGGAAGAGTTAAGGTGTTGTATTTTTGGATCGGTTTTTCTCGGGTTTCCTATAGGATTTCTAGAGGAAAAGTTGGGGTTGTATTTGTGTATAGTTTGCCTAAGATTGCTGAAATTCTAGGGGATTAATTGTGTTTAATGAAGGTTGCAAAGGGGGTGTATTTATAGGAAAAGTACCCGATTTTGGATAAATTTTAGAAAAGAAATCCTATCCTAAATCGAAGAGGTTTTGGTTGTCTCGTTCTCTTCTAAAAGTGCATGCAGCTGATATTTTGTGGTTTTTGACTTCGAGTTGGACTCTCGAAGCTTTGTGTAGCTGATTTGTGTCTCGGAAACAGCTTTGACCGGGGTTTGACCCGGTCGCTAAAAGACGGTTTTATTTCTGGTGTCGGTTTTGACCCAAATTAGTCTTATTTATTTGGAAACGACCCACTGGGCTTGAATTTGAGGTCGGTTTTGGGAGATTTGTACTCCGCTAAAAGCTCGCGCCAGTTACTATTAATTCCGAGTCCAAAATTGAGCGTATTAGGTCATGTTTACGTCCGATCATCATCGGGTGTTTGTCGGAAGCTGCTATAGACACTAGCAGGCAAAATGCGGGTGTCTACAGATTCTATACTATAAATAAGAGTAATCATGTGTTCTTTTGGCTCCTAAAAAGAGTTCTTAAGATAGTTATTATCCACATCAAAAAAATTATGATGATGGAATTCTATATTCCGTATTATAAATAAGACTAATCATTCATTTGTATATATCAATAAAAAAAACTTTTGAGTCTCTACAACTTTAAGTAAAATGATCTCATATCGGAAAATTATAACAAGGTGATAAAAACTATATATTATAAAATAAGTGTAATCAATTCTATAATAAGACGATGAAATTCTATTATACAAATAAAAGTTATTATCTTTCTAAATTATGATGAGGTGATGAAATTTTATATTATAAATAAGAGTAATCATTCATCATTAAATATCAAAAAAAAATTAGTCTTAAGAAATGTTTTTAATCATATATAAATATATATTTGAAGCTTTTTTCGAGCAACGTGAGAGAATCCAACTTTTTTAAAACACTAAAACCTAAATATTATAAATATTAAAAGTAATGTTTTTATCCTAATAGAATTCGATCTATTTTTAATTTTATTCTCATAAAATTTAAATATTATAATATAAATATCAAAAGTAATGTTTTTTATTCTGATAGAATTAGATTTTTTTAAATTTCAGTATAGTCTACGAGAAATTAAATTTTTTATGTAAAAACCTTTACATTTTGTTTAACAAAAAATTATCGTAAAAACATTTATAAAAATGATATAATTAGATTTGTGATGAAAAATACTATTCTTTGAGTATATAACTTTCATATCATTATTTGCTCGAAAAAGACGATGTGTTTTTTAGTACATGGTAATGGTAAATCTATTACGGAGTACATATATAAATAGTAAAAAAAAAGTATACATCGAAAAATTATAATATATGATGGGATTTTGTAATTATAAATAAGAGCATCATTGGTTATCAATAAAAAATGTTAAGTATATTTTTCAAAAAAAATATTTTCTGAACTACCCAATAATATATCTTGAGTATACTCCATATTATTTATTTAAATAACTCTATACATGTCGAGTTAGAATACGGGTCGGTTCAAATATGGGGTGGGGTATATTGGTCATGAGACGTGCTATGGTTAGAATAAGGGTGAAAAATAGGTTCGAACACCGAATTTTTTTACCGCTTTTTAAGTAAAAAAAATTAATATTTTTAATATTAAGTTTTTATTTAATTCAATAGTATTATTTTTATATTATTTAATCATATATAAATACTACTATATTTCAATTAATTTTTAAAATTATTTTAATACTCCGTAATTATTTTTTAATATTAAAAGATAAAAAAAGTTGCATTAAATTAAATATTATTTTATATTTGTAATTTAAAATATCGAGTCACAAATCAAGATTGAAGGTTCAGACTCTTGACCTGCGAAAAACAGGTTGGACGGGTCAGGTTTACAAGTCGGATCAAGTTTTGTCAAGTCTAACAGTAACGTTACTGTATAACCCGAGAATGCAATTTTAGTCTCCCTATGTACAACCGTACCGAACTAGCCTTTTAGACTAAGGCTTTGTAATCTCTTCTTTCCAACGGGTTGAACATGTCGGTCTTGGTCATGACCATAAATTAATGGATTATTTAGGATTCGGGTCAAAAGAATGAGTTCATGACCCTAAAAACAACAGGTCGGGCCGGGTGGGACGGGTTTGCGAGTCAGGTCAAATTTAGAGCGAGATGATTTGATACACATACAAACATATTCAATGCGGAAAGTCAAATGGTTAGCGAGTAAAAAGACATGTAAACTCAATGTTTGCACGAACATATTAATATTGCTCATGAACAGAAGACCTGAGATTTTTATAAACATTATTTGTTTTCACGGAGCTAACTATTTACGTACAAGATCTGTAGGGCGGGTTGAGTCAAATACAGGTCACGTATCGGGTTATGGTCAGAATACGGGACAAATAATTTTGAATGACTAAATTTTTTACAGCTTTTTAATTAAAAATTTATAGGGTTATTTCATGACAATAATATCAACTATAAAGAGACTTCTTAGATTAATCTCAACTATACATCATTAATCTCTCATTGATATAGATGACCGGTTACTTAGAAAACTGGTTGAACCTTCCTATTCAGTTTCGGCTATTGGTTACATTTTTTTTGAATCTTCCCAAAATTCATCTTGCATTTTTTTCCGATTAATATTATAGAAGCCATGAAAAAAAATGCTTTAATTTTCTTGTTGTTTTGGTTTTCATGAACGACGACGGAACGCTCAAGGACCCTAGAAAGTCACAACCGGTCACTATTACCGGTAATAACAGGTCATAATTTTGTCTATAGCGAAATGAGATTAATGAAGGTATAGTTCATATTAAAACGAGATTACGTATATTTGGGATTATTCTAAGAAGCCTCCTTATAGTTGGTATTACTGTCATGAAATAACCAAAATTTATATTAAATTTATATTTATTTGAATAGTATTAGTATTATACACTCTAATTATAATGTTTATATTTAAAAAATTAATCATAATTTTCTTAGTCTGTCTCACTTCTTGATTTCCGTCGGGTTGTTCCTGTAAGATAAACATCGATAAGTAGTGTTACTTCTTCCAAATGACCATTATTTGAAATAATTCTAACCACGTCGTCACATTCAATGACTATAAAGGAAAATATTATGATCGATTTAGTAACTTTATTGGTGCACCCGTGTGAAATTTCAAATAGTTAATTTAATGTACACAATATTTTTTGCACACACAACCAAATTAATAACATACATTAAAATTTACACATTTATCAATAATTGATTTTGTAACCGTGCAACGCACGGGCATCCATCTAGTAAGACTACAAAATTAAGTAAAATTATCACAGTACACATTGAAAAATTATAATGAGGTGATAGAATTCTATTATACAAAGTAAACATTCGTTCTTAAGTATTAACCAACAATCGTTTAAGACTTAAAAAAGCTACGTAAAATTATCTCACATCAAAAAATTATGATGAGTTGATGAAATTTTATTATATTATTAAATAAGAATAGTCATTTGTTCTTAGATACCAACCAACAATCTTTTGAGTCTTAAAAAAAGCTCAGAAGAGTGTAAACTTATGTAAAACCGAGTAATCATTATTCGTCCTTAGATATCAACAAAACATGTTTTGAGTCTTAAAAACTTTTAAGACTATAAACTTAAGTACAAATTCATTCCACATTGAAAAGTTATGATGAGGTGATGTCATTTTCTTAAAAAATTCTTAAGATGAATCTATTACGAGTACTATCTACTCGAAAAACTGTTGAATCTATTACATATAAGAATAGTAAAATTATCTCACATCGAAAAATTATAACAATGTAATTAAATTTTATATTATAAATAAGAGTAATAATTCATCATTAGATATCAATCAAAACTCTTTTGAGTCTTAAAAAAAATTTAAGACTATGAACTTAAGTAAAACTATCCTACATCGAAAAATTATGATGAAGTGAGGAAATTCTATATTACAAATAACACACTGTACTTAATAATTTGTACTTGGATATTAGCTAAAAATAATTGAGTTTTAAAGATGCTCTTGGGACTATAAGATGATGGAAAAGAGAAATCATTCGTGTTTAGATATCTTAAAAAAAACCTTAATTTGTATGAGTATTTCTAACTACAATACATGCCTATAATTTAATTTGACGATTACTCTACTATTACTCTACTAGACATACTCTTACCTTCAACTTACTTTCTACTACTGTTACGTCTTCTAACCAATTTATGCAATCATACAATTACGTGTCATTATCAATGTCATTGACAAGTGGCCCGTGCATCGCACGGGCTTTCCAACTAGTATGAAATATTTACGATGGGAAGAAGATAGGATATCAAATATTAACCCAAATATTTACCGAGTATTGTCTTAAAGAGAGATATTAGGAGTTTGTATTATTATCATCACAATAGTGAAACTTTACATTTGTATCATTAAAATATTACTGAAATTTCAAAGAAAGTTATTCAAGTTTAAAAAATGATGTTATCTAAGGTATAAAATATCAATTTACCCTTATTTTTATAATCTTTATATGAGATCTTTTATTTCAATGTAAACAAATGATGATATATAATTTAAATATAACTTTTACTCTATATAATTTTTTTTCAATTTATTTAAGAGTGAC
The DNA here is from genome assembly GCA_958450325.1 of Agrostemma githago. Taxonomy (NCBI): domain Eukaryota; kingdom Viridiplantae; phylum Streptophyta; class Magnoliopsida; order Caryophyllales; family Caryophyllaceae; genus Agrostemma; species Agrostemma githago. Next base: position 16,468,926 of record OY288253.1, on the reverse strand, counting down.
ATACAATCTACCCATTATAACACATCATATTTTCCTCTTGTCATAAATAGTCAAAATGATAAGGTGAAAAGGTACATTCAACATTCTATTGACATAACAATATTACTACTATATAATTATTTTGTATCACATCTTTTAAAGATACAGAACAACATTCGAATTAAACAGAAGAAGTACCAAATATGAAAAAAAATTAGAGTTCACGGTACAAACAACCTCATGACCAAATATCATCATTAATTTATATTCCCTCTATCCATTTTTATTCTTTCTACTTGAATTTTTTTTTTTTGAGGAAAGCGTAACTTTATTACCTTAAATCGACCTCCGCCAACTCGGTTAGAGTTGGTGGAAAGTTCGAGTCAAAAACAATTTCAGACCCCACTTGGTTACAAAGACGAGCCACCCAGTGGGCCACAGTATTTCCGTTACGCTTAGTATGTGAAACACGAGATAAAGAAAACTGATCAAGAAGAAGAACAATGTCATCATAACAGCAACCCAAAGGACTGCGCCATTTAGCTCGGTTCGAGACTTGCTGAATAACACTCAACGAGTCGCTCTCCAGAATAACGTTGTCATATCTCCCCTTTTGCGCCTCCACCAGACCAAAACAAGCGGCTTTTGCTTCCGCAATGTCCGGCGTCCATCTCGCTCTAACTCTCCTGGAACCCCCACGAAGAACAGTCCCCTCTCCATCGCGAATTACAAAGCCCAGTCCAACCTCATCCTCATTCAAGATTGCGGCATCAACGTTAACCTTCACAGCACCAAGGATCGGTTTCTGCCAGCAACTCCCACCAACTCCTCCTGGAATCCCAGGGAGGCTCGTAACTTCCGCTTGGTAAAGAGCATAATCCCTCACGAGCATAGTTAGTCCTTCCATAATGACCATTGGGGGGATTGGGGTCTCGTCAAACATCCGGGAGTTTCGTATCGACCATACCGACCAAGCTATGGAGAGGAAATTGATCCTAGCTTCAGTGTCAAGGTCTTCAAAGACCTCCTGTATCCTGTCTACCAGCGCACTACCAGCATCAAATTTGTCAATAGACTCCTCGAATCCGGAACCAGACCAAACTCCCCGCGTGGCCGAGCACCAGAACAAAGCATGGGCAGTTGTCTCGTCAGCCGCATTACACAGATTGCAGGTCGGGGACTCAATACAATGTCGAGAAAACAGCCTTTCCCTTACCGCTAGCAAGCCCGAGCAAGCCCTCCATGTAAAGTGAGCAAGCTTTGGAGGAACTCGGAGTTTCCAGATCATTTTCCATAGAGAGTTATTAGAAGCTTGAACACTCACACTTCTTGTCCCGAGTTGGTAAGCTGAACGGACCGTAAAAACTCCGTCTTTAGTTGGCCACCAAAACATCCCGTCCAAAGTATCAAACATACTGAGAGGAATCTCCATTACAGCACGAACATCAGATTCGACCAATACTTCCCGGAGCCGTTCGGTATTCCAAACTCGGGCCTGCTGGTCCACAAACTCAGCGACACGCATCCCACAATCAGCTTCTAAGTTCGGTGTAGGAATACGGCCTGCGGACTGACCAGGCAGCCAAGCATCATCCCAAACGTTAATATCAGACCCATTCCCAACACGCCATTTTAGCCCGTCTAGCAGTAGTGCTTTCGCTCCCCATATACTTCGCCAGCAATAGCTCGGGTCGTGGCCCCTCCTTGCCTCCAAGACTGACGAGTTTTTATAGTATTTTGCCTTTAAGACACGCGCTACAAGAGAAGTTGGGACCGTAAGCAATCGCCAAGCCTGTTTAGCCAACATAGCCTGATTAAACACTCTCAAATCTCGAAAACCCAGACCCCCATCTCCCTTAGCCCTACATAGGTTCTCCCAAGAGAGCCAATGGAGTTTTTTCTTCACCTCCGTCGAACCCCACCAAAATCGGGCCATAGTGCGATGTAATTCAGCAATGACACCTTCCGGGATAGAGAAAATACTCATCATATACGTGGGGATTGCTTGGGCCACCGCTTTAATCAACGTTTCTTTCCCGGGCTTGGATAGCAGTTTTTCCTTCCACCCATGAATTTTTTTCCACATACGATCCTTTAGTCCCATGAAAGTGATCTTCTTCGACCTCCCTATGATCGTGGGAAGGCCGAGGTATTTCTCATGTCGATTAACCTCACGGACACCCATAATATTCTTGACCGATCCACGAACATGACTCAGAACTTTTTTGCTAAAAACGACCTCTGACTTGGCATAGTTTATTTTCTGTCCCGAGGCCCCCTCATATTGGCTAATCAAATTAGCTATCTCCGAGCATTCTTCCACGGTCGCTCTAGCAAAAAGAATACTGTCATCAGCAAAGAAAAGGTGAGATATAACGGGTGCCCCCCGACAAATCCGGGCACCATGCAACTTCTGAGACTGAACAGCTCGCCTAATGAGATAAGAAAACGCGTCAGCACAGATCAAGAAGAGGTACGGGGAAATCGGGTCACCCTGTCGCAGACCACGACTCGGTATGACACGCCCTGTCAGCTCTCCGTTGATCACGAAGGCATGAGAAACCGACCCAATGCATCTCATAACACGCCTGACCCAAACATCCGAGAAACCCATCGCCCGCATCATTTTTTCCAAAAAATCCCATTCCACCCGGTCGTAGGCCTTACTCATATCAAGCTTCAACGCTATATTACCATGTCTGCCCTCCCCACCTCTCTTCATAGCATGAAAGGCTTCAAACGCAATGAGCGCATTATCGGTTATGAGACGTCCCGGAGTGAAGGCGCTCTGCTCCTCAGTAATAATCACATTCATTATTGGTTTCAGTCTATTGGCCAGTGTCTTCGAAATTATTTTATATATCACGTTACATAGACTAATAGGACGATAATCCGATAGACGTCGCGGCTCTGCAACTTTGGGTATAAGCACAACAGAGGTCTCATTGATGGAGCTCAAGTCACCTCCCCTTTCCCACCAAAGTCGAACATATGAGCAAATATCTGGCCCAACGATCTCCCAATGTTTCTGATAAAACAAGGCATGCATTCCGTCAGGGCCCGGGGCTTTGTTAGGGTGCATATCAAAAAGGGCTCGACGTACCTCTTCATCATTAACAGGCTTAGTCAGAGATTCATTCATCTCCTCTGTGACGCAAGCCACAACAGCTCCCAAGACCCCATCAACGTCCGTAACACCTTGCGCTTGAAACAACTGGCCAAAAAACGAGGCCGTGATATTAGATATCTCAGCCTTATCGGTCCGCCAAGTGCCATCAACATCCTCCAATCCTCTAATCTCATTGCGTTTCCTCCTTTGGCTTGCTTTATGGTGAAAATACTTAGTATTTTTATCTCCATCTCGTAGTTCATTCTTCCGCGCCCGAGCATACCAATACGTCTCCTGTTGTCGATGTAAGGTATTTAGTTCCTGGACAATTTGAGAGCAAGCTTCAATCATATCAGCAGAAGGGTCCCGCTTCTGCCATCTTTCGAGATCCAACTCCTTCTCCCTGATCTTTTTCTTAATATTCCCAAAGGTTTGTTTTGCCCACCCACCTAGCTCACGCGCGCACTCCTGCACCCTATCCTCGATACGACCAGCCCCTCCCGCTCCCCACGCCCTCCGAACCACCTCACGACATTCTGGATTAGAAAGCCAGAACGCTTCAAACCGAAATCGTCTTCTTCGCCCAACCGACCAATTCCTCCCTTGGGTATCGATAACAATAGGTGCATGGTCCGAGGCATAAATGGGAAGATGTCGCACCCTCGTCTCCATATATAAGTTTCTCCACGACGGGTTCGCAACCCCACGGTCAAGCCTCTCCCGTATCACATTACCCACAACACGACCTCTCTGCCAAGTATAGGCGTTACCCTCGAACCCCAAATCATGCAGATTAGTCACAGATAAAACATCCCGGAACGCGTTCATTTCTCTATCCGCCCTTACCGCACCTCCATCTTTCTCACTCGAACACAAAATCTCGTTAAAATCCCCGAACACAATTCTCGGGAAATTCGGATTATGACAGAGTCGTCGAAGAAGATTCCATGTTCTCATCTTCTCCGAAGTACGAGCCCACCCATATACTCCGATGGCCTCCCAGCTAGCCCCATGCTCCTCATCTCGAACCCTAATACACACATGGCGACTATCATACGTAACGAGCTCAGCTTCTACATTTCGCCACCAAAGCCCAATCCCACCCGATCGACCATTACTATTTACACAGACACCTTTATTAAAGCCACATTTAAACTTAACTTTTTCCAATTCACTCGCCTTAATCATCGTTTCCATGACGAAAACGATGTTCGGGCCTTCCCTCCAGCACCTATCTTGGAGGGTATTAACCGTCAGGGGATTGCCCAACCCCTGACAGTTCCAGCTTAAAATTTTCATTGCTCTTCGCGGGACCGCTCACCAGCGGTCTCCGCTACTTTCTGGTTGACGTCCAGCACCATATTCCCGTTATTTTTCGCCGCCTTACGTTTGTGCAACTCCTCGGAACTATCAGCGTGGTCTCCCTCCACGTTTCTATCTCTCTTCCTACCCTTGCTGTCGTTGATCACATTCAGCGAGGGATCAGAAACAGCCCCTATAACCCCCTTATACTGACGAACAGCAATAAAAGGTTTTTCTCGACGAACATGCCCCGCTAAATTAGAGTTAGCAGCACCCGATGTGACAAAAGGTTTTGGTACACCCTTTTCCAGATTTGGGTTCTGCAGACTCGGTTGCCCTCCACTATCACAAACGACGTCCACCTCCTCGTTCACCAACATCCCCTCGATCGCCTTTTCCCCTCCCTTCCCTACATCTGGGCGCCCGCCCTGATCACCATGGGGCCTCAATGCCTCATCAACTTGCACTTCCTCCACTATTTCTCTATTGTCCAGCCTCCCTCCTCCTGCATTCTCTTCCAATAAGGTACTCGAGGACGGTTTAACAGCAACCTTTGACAACATGTCAATAAGGTTTGCCACAGCAATCTCCTCTTTCCTTCTAAATTCCTCATCGAACTCCCCCCTCAAGTCACGCCCTCTTCCTGACCTATTCACAGTCCCAGCTCTTGTCGGCTTCCAAGGCGAAGCACGCAGCCGCTCACTAAAAGGGAGGGTTCCTTCTTCATAAGGGCCTCCTTCACAATCCCTTTCTCCATGCCCAAGTAACCCGCATCCATAGCAGAAAGTGGGTAGTTTCTCGTACTTAACATCAAAATGCACAAGATTTCCCCCGCGCATTTGAATCCCCACCGTGTCCCGGAGAGGCAGCCTAACATCATGTAAAATCCTAATCCTCACCGCCCGTTCAATTGCTGTGAAATTCGTAATGTCGGCCTGTATAAACAGGCCGACCTGATTCCCTAACTGTTTAAGATTCTCCACATTCGCACGACCCTTAACCGGCAGGTCATACACACGCATCCAAAGGGGCACATGATAAAGAGGGGTATCCGTCAGTCGCCCATCATCAACCGGGTCATTAAAACACCACACGAACTTATCAAAATGCCACGGTTGTTCCTCCACTACTTTCGCTTTATCAGACGCAGAATCAAAACGGAAAACAAAGATACTTTCTTTAACATCGAGAACATTACCAGTAACCGTACCTTTAGTATTCCATAGCTTTGTCATAGTGTCAATCGCCGCTCTGATGTTCACCGTCTTTCTCGTCCAGATCTTTCCCACTAAAATGAACTCCTCCTCCCTTATCATCGAACCCTCGTCTCCATCCCATACGAACGCCCCACCAACGCCCGCTTTTTCCTTCCCTCTCGAACTACCACTGTTTTCTGCTTCATCCATAACGTCCAAAGACCACGAACAGAGAAAAGAAAAAACGTAGATCGAAGCCCTAACTCTACTGGTATAGCAGGGAGAAAACTTTGAGACCAAGAAAAAAAAAAAAAAAACCCTAGGAACCCTAGGAGGAAACTCTCATAGAAACCCTAGAGAGAAAAAATTGTGCTAATAAATGTTGCTTTTTCTTTCTACTTGAATTGTCCATCTTTAAATTTCTAACTACAATATTTCCCTTTTTTATTGATTTTTGTCATCATTATCATTGCTGATCCCACATTTTTTATCAACTTTCATTTTCTACCACATGCTCTATTCTCTCCTTAAAATTTGATCCAGAAGTTTAAATATAGATGGAGGTAATACTGCATATGCAGTACATTAATTCATGTGAACAGTATAGTTTCTCAATCATATCATGCGCAAACAAGCAAGGGGAAAAACAATGACATACTAAAGAAGAAAATTTAAAGCAGTATGAATTGATGTCATCAGAACAACGAAAGTGGATCATTAATCATCAAAAACTCCATTTATCAAGATGATGCGGTCATCACTTAGTCATCATCAACATATTTTAATTGTTGCTTGAAATATATGTGCGAACAACAATTAAAAAAGAAATACTTTCATAAATCCAATATACATGGGAGAAATCAAATAGGATATTCAGAAAATAGTCAATTAAAATAAGTCATGGGATTGACAGTCCAGAAGTATTCGCAAGACAGATTCAAAAATCACAAATTCTTGGGAGAGACAGTCTCTCCCTAAGTTATTGAGAGACGACTTGTGAGGAACACTATTTTATTATTACATGTATCTTGTGACAATTTTGTTTTGTAGCTATTTTCATGACAAGTGTATCTCATTTATATTTGTATACTCTGTTAAGCGTACCTATTTTTATTAACTTTGATACCATTGTTAGCAATTTTCCCTCAATAAATTTAAGAAAGACCGTCCCTTAGTAGACCTACTCTTCATGAATAAATTAACCAAATCTATATTGGCTTTGATACCAAATGTAACGTGTACTTCACGATTTCGATGTCAAAATCAGTCCACAATCGATTATATATAGATTCGATTTAATTCAACCTTAGTACAATCGGTGAATGGAATAGATGACTAACCTTGATCCATGTCTTACAGACGCTCAATAATAATAAGAAGTATACATGGATTATCCTCCTTAATCCTTTTCTTAATTTTTTTTCAATTTGATGGAGACACTTTTCTGTAACTGTATAAACTTTTCTTTTGAGATGATGGGGACAACGTACTTCTTAAATTGATATGCATATGAATTTATACATGTCAAGGGGTACAAATTTGTTCACATCTCAATCGGTTCATATATCTCCATGAAAGTCAGCGTGATATTGGGTAACGTCGAAGGAAATAGTAATTTCCAACTTTAAGTAGATTAACCGAAACCGATCAATCACGGTGTCGTCTTTTATATTAAAATCTCGTAATATTTAATATGAACTTAATTTATATTTAGGTTTATTTAAACAACTAGTGCAAAACCCGTGCCTATGCACGGTTTTTTAATTAAATCTTGTGTATACAAATAGTTTAGTGACTTACAAAAATATTGTCTCGGTCTAAAGTCATTCATTTACATTATTATGTTTTTAGTGTTTTAGTCAACCGTTTATATTTTGGGTAAACTTTACGCTCTACCTTTTGTTTTAAGCATAATAAAAATAATTTTTATCTCACTACCTTATTTTTATGTATAGATTAACATTCTATTAGGACAACATGAATATAACATTACTAATATGATCAGTCATATAATAAGTACAATATATTGTTTACGATTTTATTTTATTTTTATATGACATTCATAAAATGATAAAGTACAGTATATTTTTGACAAATAAATCAGGTCGCGTCTAGTTTATGCCACATAACAGGGTCATAATATAAGTAAGAAATAATAGTATTAGTCTATTAGATGCCTTTTTTTATACTTATTTTAAGTTGAAAAAAAATTACTTTTAGATCACATTCAACATTAGTATTCTTATTATGCTTAGTATAGTATTCTTAGCTAATTGATTTGTTTCTAAATTTTCGAAAATTATGATAAGATAGGGGATCTTTAAATTAGTAAATAAATCTGTCAAATTTTGATTCGACTTATAAACTCGACCCATTTTTTAGTCTCAAGAGTCAAGACCCTAAAATTTTGACCGCGACCCGTTTGACTTAAACCTGAAATGATCTGTTAATTAAAATGATTAAAATATTAATTGCTCTTGTTATTTATATGAGTATGTTATATTTAAAATGTAAATTTAAAAATTATTAACTTTAATATTGTAAACTACCAAAAAAATAAAATAATAATTGTTAATTGCATTTAATAATAAAAATATTTTTTAATAGTAAATTAAATATTTTATTTTCAATAAAGTTATGCCTCATTCTATTGACAAATATGTTAAATATTGAATTTAATAACATTAGTGATATTTAATGTGATTACTATATTAAAAAATTAATTTTTAATTGATAAATTGTAAGGCGTCAGAAATTAAATTAAATAAGCCTATTATTCTAACCCTAATTGACCCATGAGTCCGTGACATGTATTTAACCCAACCCGTATTATGTCCAACCCAGATAACATGACCCGTCCGACCCGTTTCACATGGCTATTAAAAAGTATGAGATTTTTTTGGTTATTATGTTACATTTTTTTTCAAATTTGTATAATTGGTAGAAATTGATAGATGTAAGACTTTTTTGTTATTTTATGAATGAATATTGCAGAACTGGGCCTGTAATGTACTTGAGTATTTGGTTAAAAGTTTATTTTGTTAACCCCAATTGAGGTAATAAAGGGTAGATTTAGGTGGGAAAGTTGAAATGACGTCTTTGCCCCTTGGTTTTTGTTTTAGTGAATAGGAGATATTTTCTTAAGCCCAATTGAGGTAATAAAGGGTAGATTTAGGCGGGAAAGTTGAAATGACGTCTTTGCCCCTTGGTTTTTGTTTTAGTGAATAGGGGATATTTTGTTAAGCCCAATTGAGGTAATGAAGGGTAGATTTAGGCGGGAAAATTGAAATGACGTCTTTACTCCTTGGTTTTTGTTTTAGTGAATAGGGGATATTTTGTTAAGCCCAATTGAGGTAATGAATGGTAGATTTAGGCGGGAAAGTTGAAATGACGTCTTTGCTCCTTGGTTTTTGTTTTAGTGAATAGCGGATGTTTACCTTCTCATCCATTATTATTAGGTCTAGACACCTAATATTGGTGGTATTCCTATTGTATGGTATTTCCCAAACACGCAGTAGTCTACCTTGAATTCGCTAGGTCTCTTTTGTTGGTGCGATTTCAGAGATCGTATTCATTCTTCTAAGAGCAAGAGACATTTTTGAATAGTGACGGTGTGTAACAGTGATGGATCTATGAGTTATAATATATACCGTCAGTTTGATATTTTTTCTATCTAATCTAATATCTGTAATGTATATAATAATCACATTTGATTAGGAATATATTTGTAATTTAATCACAATATTTGTAAATGTAATCACAATATATTATGTCTAAAAATATACTTCGTACTGTATTTTTTCCTAAATGCTGTAACTGGAAGAATGAATCATACACAATTGAGCTTTATTTAATGAATTTGGACAAAAATTATACTCCCTCCGTTCACTTTTTGTCGCTCCACTCCATTAAAATACTTCTCACATATATTCATGGAGTGGGGCGATAAATAGTGGACGGAGGGAGTATCACTTCAACATTTGATCACAATATTTGTAAATTCAATCACAATATATTATGTCTAAAAATATACAGTATTTTTTCCAAAATGTTGTAACTGGATTAATGAATCATACACAATTGAGCTTTATTTAATGAATTTGGACAAAAATTAACTTAGGTATCATGATATTTTCGTGAGATTAGTATCCTGATAGAATATAATTTATTAGGAATCTTTTTGTTAGGATACAACTTAGGTATCGTTTTGTTAGGAAAAAATTCTTGCTTATATTAATAGAATATAATTTATTCTTACATGATAATTAGGCATCATTTTTTAGTAGCAACGGATTTTATGCCTGTAATTAAAAATGAAATTAATCCTAATTTTTTTTTTCGCTTATGAGTATTATACAACTTATTAAACATCATAAATTTTATTTCCATCTTTATTTATTTTAGTACTTCATGTAATTATTTATCTAAGAGTGATTTTACATCCACCTATAAGAAACTAAATAAATATAATAGTTTAAAAAAAATTGTCTAATAGTTTAAAAATTATAAAAAAAAAAAAAAAAATTAAACATCATAAATTTTATTTCCATCTTTGTTTATTTTAGCCCTATTCGTGTAATTATTTATCTACGTCCACCTATAAGAAACTAAATAAATATAATAGTTTTTAAAAAATATTGCCTAATAGTTTAAAAATTATATAAAAAAAAATATTAAACATCATAAATTTTATTTCCATCTTTGTTTATTTTAGCCCTATTCATGTAATTATTTATCTAAGAGTGATTTTACGTCCACCTATAAGAAACTAAATAAATATAATAGTTTTTAAAAAAATTGTCTAATAGTTTAAAAATTATAAAAAAAAAATATTAAACATCATAAATTTTATTTCCATCTTTGTTTATTTTAGCCCTATTCGTGTAATTATTTATCTACGTCCACCTATAAGAAACTAAATAAATATAATAGTTTTTAAAAAAAATTGCCTAATAGTTTAAAAATTATATAAAAAAAAATATTAAACATCATAAATTTTATTTCCATCTTTGTTTATTTTAGCCCTATTCATGTAATTATTTATCTAAGAGTGATTTTACGTCCACCTATAAGAAACTAAATAAATATAATAGTTTTAAAAAAAATTGTCTAATAGTTTAAAAATTATAAAAAAAAAAAATATTAAACATCATAAATTTTATTTCCATCTTTGTTTATTTTAGCCCTATTCATGTAATTATTTATCTAAGAGTGATTTTACGTCCACCTATAAGATACTAAATAAATATAATAGTTTTTAAAAAAATATTGTCTAGTAGTTTTTAAAAAAAAATGTCTAATATAATTATACATTATAATAAATTTGTATAATTGGATAATTGGATGCCGATTAAATAGGGCTTTAATCTTGAAAACTTCGGATTTGTTTGTTAATTAGCAGTTGCCCATGCTCACATTGCAGGAGCCCAGATTGCTTAATTTAGGAAGAATATTTTGGCGGGAAAGTTGAAAAGACGGTTTTGTCCCTTGGTTTTTGTTTTAGTGAATAGGGGATAATTATAAGTTCAAACTTAAAAACCCTAGCCTTTCTCCCTTCTCCTAAAAAAAACCTAGCCTCAAAAAAAAAACTTTGGGCCCCCAATTTTAATTAATCATATCGTTTTAATATTAGTATTATTAGTATTTTAGTTATAATAAGTCTTCTCCTTTTGGAGAGTTTCGCCCCCATCAATTGATGGATTTCGCTCTCTCTTTAAGGAGAGATGTTAAATCTATTATAGTGGACAGGACGCGGAAGATCATCAGTACCATAATCGTTCATCATCTGGTATCTCAATTTATGTCATATTGACGGCTACAATCTATTAGGTTAGATGAAATTGATTCTCGTCAAAACCTTGAAAGATCCGAAGACCCTCTATCTTGTGAAAAGCCGCTGTATCATTAAACTGTGTTGAAAGAGGATGTGCAGAAACGGAGATCAAAATCTTAGTGAGAGATCTTTGTTTTAACGAGAATTTATTTTACTCAAATTCTATAGTATTGTATCCGTTCAATTTCGATATAAGTTGAAGATGTCGTATGACTTTTTATTAATGAAATGATCTATTCGATCAAAAAAAAAATTAGAGTTATCTCATGGGAATAATATCAACTATGTGTGTGCTTCTTAAAATAATCCAAACTATACGTAATTTCATTTTAATATGAACTACGCATTCATTAATCTCGTTTTGTTATTTATGAAATTATGACTTGTTATTACAGGTCATAGTGAATTGTGGTAACTTTCTAGGATTTTATCAGGTACGTTGCAGTCATCGTGAAAGCCAAAATAACAATAAAAACATTTTTTTTTTCATAACTTCTATACGACTAAATGAAAAAGAAATGGAAGATGAATTTTCGGTAAATTTAATTTAATTTTTCAATGGCCGAAAATGAACACGAAATGTAAATCAGAAGAAGAAGAGTTAGAGAAAGAGTTGAATAAGGGAGGTTCAACCGGTAGCCGGTCACTCATAGCAGCGAGGTTAATGAAAACATAGTTCGTATTAAAATGAGATTACGTATAGTTTGTATTAATTTAAAAAGCACACGCATAGTTAATATTATTCTCATGAAATAACCATTATATTTAAACCAGAAACACTTTGACTACACGAATATTATTAAACATTCTAACAAAAATCAAAAATCAAAAATAAAACATCTACGAATAACTCATAAGAAATATAATAAACTCCGAGTAGATTATTGAAAGACGATCCTTGTTAGGTTTTGTGAATTGTGAATAATAATGTGGTCATAATTATTTTTACTGTTACAATACATCCAACGGTATCTAGGCATCTAGCTGGTTTCGTGGGATAGGGAGAATCACCGTGTGAACTCAATAGATGATAAAAGCACCGTATATCGGTTATATATGCACATATATGATCATATATATGCATATGCATTAATATACACGGAGTATATATATGTACGTATATATACGTCCTCACAGTACATATCCCATGTTACCATATTTATAGTCCTAACCTGTCTGCCTAATGATCTCACTTTAATTACACTTTCCCTCACAACTAATATTACAAAACCCCTCCAAATTAAACTTGATTCATAGTATCATATACTTTCAGAAAAGATAATCATCATCATCATCATCATGAATCCCATGAAGCATCAAATTCTATGCTCCCTTCTTGTATTGCTGCTGGCGATAAGTATAAAACATGTAAATTGTGACTGCTCTACAAATAATAATGTAAGCCGGAGAAGCTTTCCCAAGGGATTTGTTTTTGGAACAGCATCGTCTGCGTATCAGGTAATAACCAAGTCTTTCTAATTCACATCCATCCATCCATCCATCATCTCCATGGATTTTAGAAACTGTACGTTTGTGGATTCAAATGCACTAATTCAATTAAAGAGAGTTTGAAATGGCGAACTCCTTGAATTGCTATGCTTTTTCTTTCACACAAAAAGTAAATAGAAAGAACAAAAAAAATTTTGGAAGGAGTAGTATTATAGTAACGATATTCATGTGAGGCATTCAACCAATTAAGATTTACCACATCCATGTGAAATTAAATATATAAATTACCTGGATTTCCTTACAATGAAGAATTAAACGGGCGCTATATATACTGTACTAGTAGATAAAAGGAGATGTTCTTGTTTGTAATTAACATTTTGTAGATAATTAATTAGGATGGATAGAGTTGATGAGTGATGGTAAATTTTTTGTTTCGTGGGTTGAAATCATAGGTTTTGGTTAGTCTGAGTATATTCAGGTGGGAAGACGTTTAGTAAGAGCATCTCTGAATCTCTGAGCATGACACAAGTCTTTTTTGCTAGTCATTTTCCGTAAGCATATATAGAGCATGACTATGTTTAGTTAATAGTTGGATACAGAGTAATTTGTTATTGGCACTTTCAATTCGGGTGGATAAGTATATTTTACTAGTATACGATTGAATATCATTTTTATAAGAATTTAATTTTTTTTTATTTATTCTCTTTATATAACCGTATCTATCTATTTCATTAATTGAAAAGTGAGTGATTTTAAAGAAAAATAATCTTTATCTCTTCATAATAAAAAGAATCAAGACCAAGAAAGTAGATAAGTCGCTTGCTTTATTATATAGACAATAGAAATTTCGGGAGGCCTCCATTTTGATGATATGATAATCAAATATCTACCAATTTACTCCCGTATCTTTTTTTTTTAAATTCATGAGATTTTTTATTCTTATCTTTTTTTTTTTATTAATAACCAAACCAACTTTTTATGGTACTGTATCAACTATCAAGTTGTTTGTTCTTTTTCTTTTGGTTGGCCTAGATGAGTCATTTTCCTGGGGCACACATAGTTCATCACAGATGAATAGATGATTACTCCATTAGGACTTCAAGCGCACTTAACTTAAAAAATAAAAACATTGCTCAAAATAATTCATCAAACTTCCTCCTTACTTTGTACTTTAATGTTACCCTCCTACATGTAATGAGACTAAATACATATCTAGTTGAAACAAAAAACATTTTTATGGATGATAGGATGTGTATTTTTTTTTTTTTTGTAAAAATGGGACATTTTTTTTTTTTTTTTATAAAATGTAAGGAGGGCATTGTGTTTCTATATAAGTTTTTGATCCAAAATTTAAAAACTTGTAACCTTAAATTGGTAGAAAATTATGAAACATTAACGTGGGTTGATGAAAAAGCTGCATGCACTTTTGAAAAAGTTTACCGGATGAATATTTTTGCCAACAAATAATAATAATAATAATAATAATAATAATAACTTTTTGTCTTTTGTTTTGAAAGATGCTGGAGTTCGCTTTCATTTTTACTGGACTTTGGTTTTTCTATCACTAATGAAGTGGGTGATCAGATTTTATCTCGGCTACAACGCTACCCATAACTTCTTGGAGTTTGTTTTGATTTTAATATAAATTTCGGTTTTTTTATAATAGTAATAAAATAATAATAATAATCATTCTGTTTCATTGATTTCTTCTACCTTAAAAGTGACATATTTCTTAAGAAAAATAATAAAAAGTAGAGGAAGTAAAGTAAGTGAGGCATCTAGATAAGAGAGAAGTTAGGTTGCGAAAAGAGAAAGTGGAAGAAATCAAAGAAATTGTTGAAAAAAGAAATGTGGAAGATATCAATGAAATGGAGGGAATAATAATAATAATAATAATAATAAAAACAACAACAATTACGTGGGGATCGTTTTTGTGAGAAGAAATAATAGATCTGCATAAAGAAGAACAGGAGTACGTTTTAATACGAGAAAATCATGATCAGAATCAATGGCGGATCTAGGGGTGGGCCTAGGTAGGCACGTGCCCATCCCTGGACATTTAGTACTCCCTCCATTCAAATTCACTTGTCTCATTTCCTTTGTTGACACTATTCACACTTGAAGGGAAATCTTCGATATTCTCGACAATATAGTCATGTGAGATTTTGTTTGATTCGTCTTTATGAGCACATTAAGAATATCAAATTTTTATAATTTTTGCTAATGTAAAATGAAAGATATCGCTAGAGTAAAACGCGTCTCGGCAAATGTGCCAAAACGAAATGATACAAGTGGATTTGAATGGAGCGAGTACAAAATAAGGACATCAATTTGTGTATTATGTATGAGTTGCATAGTTGGTAAAAGTCTAATGGTGCTGCTTAGACAACCCGGGTTCAATCCTTGAACGCCCTTAATTTTATGGACTCTTGCGGAGTATATTCATTCTTATATTTTATTTTTTTGAGTAAAAAATAATCATTACTATGTAGGAGGAATTTCACTCCATAGTGCTAAATTAAGGGTACGACTTAGGAGCACCAATGTTATTTCACGAAAACACGTAGTACTAATGTTTTGTACAGTACATTTTTTCATTATTTAATGATGAAAAAATTCATAAAAAGTACTCCCTCCGGTCACTATTTTTTGTCTCATTTCAATAAAATACTCCTAATAAATATTGAGGTAATGAGCCAAAAAATAGTGACCGGAGGGAGTAATTTCTTTTGCTTTTTTTATCATTATTAGACAAATTTGCTTTAAAAAAAACATTTTAATATGGTGGATATTTTATCGGGCGAAAAAAAATTCCTTGCCTACCCTAGATCAAAATCCTGAGTCCGCCCTTGATCAAAATGTCATTTTGGAGACACAATAAAGTTAAACCTAAAGAATATGTCGCACATAATAGTTAGAGAGGAAGTTTTTTTTTTCAAGTTTTTTTATTTTTCCATATATATCTTTCGCTAGTGAAAGACTATATTTTACGAGACCTTTTATACTATTATATATGGGTCGTGCTTTTATCTAACGAGTATTTACTCGACGCTAACGACATTTTACCAATTTATCCCTGACATTTCCTCCTTTGTCAAAATAAGTTATTTGATTTCTCTCTCCAAAAACCCAAACTCTAGACCACCACCCAAAAAACACCAAATAACCACTCGATCCAGGGGCGAATTTGGATGGGTGCATGGGTGGGCGGTTGCCCTCAGCCAAATCTCATAAATAATTAAAATTGTTTAACTCCTTTGATCACAATATTGATTGTGGCTCATTGGTTGTGATGTTCTCCATTTGTTTATCAGGTCAGGGATTTGCAACACATTTTTTTAATAATGGATATATAGATAAGTTAAGGGCTAAAATTGTTTATCAGGTAAGGGGTTCGAATCCCTTGCCACACGTTCGAATCCCTAAATAACAGGAATCAAACCCGAAATCTCTTGTCTCAAGATGATTACAACTACACAAGTAAATCAATGAGCCACACAATTTTGATGTATAAATATATTGAAATATTATACTCATTCATTTCATTCATTTGTTTACCTTTTAGATAATTGCGTGGATTATTTTTTTGTCAAATACAAATAAATGAGTTAGAGGGGGAAGATATATTTACTAGTTACTCAATTGCCTAATACATATGGTGTACTTTTTTGTAAGTCTTCCAAAATGAAGCAAGAAAAATTCAAAACCAAAATCAATTTATAAAACAAAACTTGATTTTCGAGCAATTATTTCTACTTTAAATTCACTTATAATTTTTTTCTTCAAAATACAAACTATATGCGGTGTAATTTTCTAAATGTTCCCCCTATCGGGAAATCCTGGATTCGCCTCTAACTCGATCCCTCCACATCATCGAGTTTCGACGCCCCTTCTTCCCCGTCGATATCTGACCGACCAGCTTACTTTGACGGTTTGGTATTCATTGATCCAATTGTCATATGCTATGCCATTAAATGTCTTACCAAAATATCAGGGATAAACAATTATCAAATATGGAGTATTAGATAAAGTAGCATCTGGTTCCTCGACGTCATTGACCACGGGTGTTTCCCCCTTCCCGTCAGTGACTCGTCGGAGGGGGCAGTTTGGGTGATGGAATCGGGTTGGGTGGGTTACGTTGGTTGGTTTGGTACGTGGGGTTGAGTGGTCATAGTTAGTGTCATTGTGGTTGATAGGGTCGATGGTCGGAGTTGTGGGTGACTGCGTGGTACTTAGCCCTGGTAAAAAAAATATCAATAAAAAAAAATTTGAGTCTTAGAAAATATCTTAATGCATAATATTACAAACTTAAGTAACATAATTTCACTTTGAAAAATTATAACAAGGTGATGAAATTCTATATTGTAAATAAGAGTAATCTTTCATCCTAATCATTCATTATTAGATATCTTCCAAAACTCAATTGAGGCTAAAATCTCTTAAGACTATAAACTCAAGTAATATAAAATTATCACGGAGTACAAGAGTTTTTAAGACTATATCTAAACTTTAAGTCAAAATTATTCTATACTGATAAATTATGAGGTGATAGATGTAATTTGATACTTCCTCCATTTTTATTTTATCTTCCCATTGAGATTTGACACAAGAAATTTTGTAATAAATATAAGATGATAAATTTAAGAAATTTTGAGGGTAGAATGATAAGTGTGTGTAAATAGGAAAGAATAAAAGTGTAAAATGTTGTAAATGGTAAGGGTTGGATGATAAAAATTATGGACCAAAATGGAAAGAAATAAAATAGAAAGATAAAAAAAAGTGGATCAGAAAGGAAAATGGTAAGGTAAAAAAAAGGAGGATTTATTATAAATAAGATTAATCATTCGTTCTTAGATATCAAAAAAAAATTGAGTCTTACAAAAGTACTTGAGATTATAAACATAGGTAAGATTATCCCACATCGTAAAATTATAATAAGGTGATCAAATTTTATTATATACTCCGTAAATAAGAGTAATTGTCCATTCTTAAGTTAGATATCAAAACAAACTTTTTTATTAGTTTAATTGTCCTAACGTTGTCTCATATCGAAAAATTATGATAAAGTGATAAAAATCTATATTATAAATAATAATCATTTGTCCTTGGATATCAGCTAAAAAAATTTGAGTCATAAAAATGATCTTAGGACCGTAAGCTTATGGAAAAGAGAAATCATTCGTGTTTAGATTATTAACCAAAAATCTGAGTTCTAAAATGAGTTTAAAACTATAAATTTAAGTAGAATTATCGCATATCGAAAAATTATGATGAGATGATGAAATTCTATATCACAAATATGAGACATAATTTGTTTTTAGTTATTAACAAAATAAATTGTCTTATAAAAAGCTCTTAAAGCTATAAATTTAAGTAAAATTATGCTACATCAAATAATTATAATAAGGTGATGAAATTCTACTACTTCCTCAATTTTTTTACATCTTCCAATCTTAATATAATACTCTATCTATATATTGAAGGGATGAGAAAATATAAAAAAAATGTAGGAAGTATATAAATATGGAGTAAAAACAATTATTTGTCTTTAGATATCAACGAAAAATCTTTTGAGTCCTAAAAGAACTTTTTATGACTATAAACTTAAGTAAAGTTATCCTACATTGAAAATTTATTATGATGAAATTCTACGTCATCAATGAGAGAAATGATTCGTTTTTAGATATTAATAAACAAATCTTTTGAATCTTATAATACTTCTCTTAAGGCTATAAATTGAAGTAGAAATTACCCCACATCCAAAAATTATAAAAAAGTAATGAAATTTTATTACTTGTCCAAAAGTATAATCCGTAAAGTAATAGAATTAGCACACATCGAAAAATTATGATATAAATAAGATTAATCGTTCGTTCTTAATAACTTAGATGGAAAAACATACTTTTTTGGGACTTAAAAAATTTCTTAAGACCATAATTAAACTTAATTAAGTAAAACTATCTCACACTTTTAAGTCTTAAAAAATTTAAGACAATAACTTGAGTAAAATTTCTTACATTGAAAAATTATTACAAAGTCATGAATTTCATAGATATAAACCAAACATCTTTTAAGTTTTAGAAAAACTCTTACGACTATAATAAACTTAAGTGAAGTTTCTCTTTTGAGTCTTAAAAAAGCTCTCAAGACTATATACTTGTGTGAAATTTTCCTACATTGAAAAATTATAATAAAGTTATGAATTTCATATTATTTACTCAAAAAAGTAAGTAATCTGACAAAAAGAAAGGGAAACGTGATAGAGAAAGAAGAGCGAAGTAGTTAGGGAGAGCGGTTGAATGAGATAAAGAAATAGGGTTTGTAAACTGACAAAAAGAAAGGGGAGTAGGGTTTAAATGAAAAGGTTAGAAATAAATGGGTACCGAGTCCAATTGACTAAAAGACGGGTTGAATAAATAGAATTACGTGACAAATAAACATCGAGTTAAAAGTCAGCTCAAGTAAGAAATCGATTTATGGTTGAGTTAGAAAAATGAGATTGGATCGAATAAAACACTGACGAAATAAAATATTTTCCACGTTTAGAGTAAATATCGAGGATAAAATAAATGTTTGCGATTAAAATAAAGTTTCACGAGAAAGTAAACGAATGTTCAACGAAAATGAATTAAATTGATTTCTCGAAAATAAAATAATAATTATTTGACGAAAGTTTAATAAAATGATTTCTCAAAATAATAAAATGTTTTAATGAATTTGATTTGGAAACAGAAACTCGAGCTAAAATAAAGATTTTAGGAATTAAGACGAAGTTAAAGTAAATCCAATAAAAATTAAAATTAAAGATTACGTTTTAAATTGCAAACAAAATAAAAATGAATACAGATTTAATTATTAAAATTAGGGGTGTTACAACACTGTCATCGGGTTGCTCTGTTACCATTTGTAACACCTCATCCACCGTTTGAGGATTGGTTGTCACGTCTGGTGCTCAATAGGCTATGCACTGGCTCCATAGACAAACACATGTTCTTTTCAGCGCATTTTGTCGTCACTCATGCACATCTCTGAAAGCTTCCCAAAAGGTCATCTATCCGAAGACTACTCTAACCCAAACACGCTTAACGGTGATGTTCTTTGGCATGGAGAACAAGAAAAGAAAAGTGCACTTTCTTGGAATGATTAATACTATCAAGCTCTTTAGGCACTCACCTGAGCACCTTAAACCATATCCAATCTATCACTTTCTAGCACCCCCATTTATCTGGGAGCCTTAACAAAACCTTAGCTTACCAATTAAATAAGGGTATTACCATCTCGAAAAATCGAGGTAGAACACATCATTACAAAACAATGATAAAAACCCAAACAGTTTGGTATACTAAATACACTTACAAGTCCAAGTCTAAATCTAAATAACTTAGTTAATCATCAACTGCAGCGGAACTCTAAATGTTCGACAATGAAACAGAACTACTATTGGTTAACAATATAAAGGGTGATTGATTGCGCTCACTCCCATGCTCTTAGAAGAAATCATCATTTAAGGCTATATTGAACGTCAACCTGCAAAATGCATTGCTCCCTAAAAGATCGGAAATGTTGTTTCGATCGTCACAAGCCCAACAAGGAAATTGGGTGGACAACTTAAGACACACATAAGGTCAGATTACGCTGAGTAATTATCAATCAATAATAATATCAACAGACTCCGGAAAGACAAGACTTAAGAATCTGGACTCATAACGACGACCAACCAACAACCAGCAGTTGACCATGCATCCACACCTTCATGCTCATGCCAATGCTCTCATTGGAGCACCCTTCGTTCTGAATGTGAACATCTCCTCTACTCGCAACTAGAAGAAGACTCGAGGGAAGGTCCACGATCAGTTGGACCTAGACTAGATCAGGCTATGCGAAAAACGTAGTCTAACCGTGCAGGTATAGATTGACCGAAGTCTTCACAATTCAAGTGGGCATGAGCGATAATCACGGACCATCATCACCATCATACTCGAAATACACGACACCTCAGACAATCTCCATCAATACGCATACACGACTCATACACCAAGACCAATATCATCCTAACATTAAGAGTACTTTTAGCGCATTAGTAAGAATGATCCTTACCTGAAATAAGCATCCAATAAATCGAGCAACAAAGACATCAATAACGATCCTCTACGACTTAGTCATCTACAATCAATTCATAATAACAAATACTCCGTTACTACCTAGATTAATGACTAAATCTTTTACTCACTAATTTCCAGAACCGTACTCTTTTGTTATAAAATTCATAAGTAAATAACTACTAGTTCAATTAATGCGATACTAGCTGGGTTAGAACCCTAGGGCTCTTATCTACGATTCATATTCTATGACCTTATGCTAAATCTTGTCTTAACGTTGGTTTACAGACTGACAGACTTCATCGCATAAAAATTATTAATTGATTAATGACACGAGACTAATTCTATCTCTTAAATCAACCATATTTAATGATTATGAAGCAGATTTTGCACCAAAAAAATGAAGAAACTGTTGAGGTTTTTGGTTGAAGTTGTTGATGAAGAAACTGTTGTTGGCTTGTGGTTGATGTTGGATTCTTTGTCGATAACAAAGATTCCAACCAATAAGTTTCTTTTAAAGCAGCGTTTGTTTGGTCTTCGTATGTAGGAAAATACGTGTCTGAAGGAACATGCGGTCTGACTTAACTCTATTTTACTTGATTTGCGTAATATAGATATTAAGACAAATGATGAGGATGCTGCCTTGATTTTGTTAGTTTTTTGCCACATTCAGTTGAGACTTTTGTTGAGTCATTTAGTCATTTGTTTTTGGTAATGAAACTTTGACCCTAAAAGAGGTGATGTCAGCGCTTCACACTAGGGATTTGCACCGAGTAGCACCAGATAGTGTTTTACACCGTAGTCCTATGGGCTTGTTTTGAAGTCGAATAGACTTAATAAAGATAAAACCAAATCTAGGGATTCTTCAAAAAAAAAATGTCTACAATTACTACAAGGAACTTTCACATTTACTGAACACAATGGAACTTAGTTTCTTAGTTAAATGAACACATTGAGGTTGTCACTTTTTTCAAACATGTATTGTGCATGTTTTAATCAAAGTTGACGTTTTTTGTATCATGTACTGCAGTACGAAGGAGCTGTGAAAGAGGATGGCAGGGGCCCATCTGTCTGGGACAAATTCGCCCACTCTTTTGGTAGCTCCTATTCCCTTTCCGATTAGAGTCATTTCTTACTGGAATTTGTTCATTCATTGCCGACTAAACTAACTGACATCTTGTTATTAAGTGCCATCTAGGACAAACTCACAAACCATACGCACCAAATTAATAAAATCAATGTCAATCTTCCTACACTATAAAAATCGATTGATTGATTGCAGGCAAGGTATTAGATTTCAGTAATGCTGATGTTGCACAAGACCAGTATCATCGTTATCCTGTAAGCGCACTCCACGCTTATTAAGTTGATACGTTACTTTTTTATGGAAGTATTTTTACTTTATTAGCAAACCTTGAAAATAATTCTACTGGGGCTATGGTCCATGGAACAGGAAGACATAGGATTGATGAAGGATTTAGGTGTTGATGCTTACAGGTTTTCGATCTCTTGGACCCGAATATTTCCAAGTAATTTCTCTTAAGTTTATTTATTAACTACTTGTCAACACTTTCCCAAAAATAAACAGACCAATACAAATAATTTCACGCAATATGTTATGGCCGACAGATGGAACTGGAGAAATAAATCAGGCTGGAGTTGATCACTACAACAATTTAATCAACGCGTTGCTAGCCGCGGGTAAATATTTATAATTTGTTTTAGACATCCATCAGCTTATTGGGTAGCAATATTAGTGAGCTGGGTTTGCTCATCAGCATTAGAAATGTGCTTGTGATTATTGCTGGTTTTAGTTCTCCCCTCAACCCTGAAGACATACATCATAAATGTTCATAGTTGGTTTCGGAAGACGATTTGACATTGATGTTAAAATCTTGTAGGAATTACGCCATACGTCACTATTTATCATTGGGATACTCCGTTGGCATTGGAGGATAACTACAAGAGTTGGCTTAGCCCCCAAATCATGTACTACAACTGACTACTTCATAGTCACTACAGTTTGAGTCTCATCCGTCACTATTTTTTTTGTCTTTCGTTTTGATATATGATTCAATACATCAACATAAAAAGGTAATTGGTCAATACGATCCCCGATTATGGTTTTTGTATGAGTCAACAAGGTCATTTCGAAAATGAACTCTGTTAGGTATAGCCAGTATGAGTTGTAAATTTGTAACGTCAGTGGCAGGAGATAAATAATTGGCATCCCTGTTACCGATGATGAGTTGAATGCTGATTTCTTGAACATGGTTTTCTTTAGAAATGATTTTGCAGCGTACGCAGAAATTCTATTTCAGAAGTTTGGGGATAGGGTAAAGCATTGGATAACAATAAATGAGCCTCATACACTGGCAGCACAAGGGTATGATGTAGGCATGTTTGCACCCGGACGGTGCTCCATCCTTCTCCACCTATTTTGTCGCGCCGGAAACTCTGCAACTGAGCCTTACATTGTTGGACACCACTTGCTTCTTGCCCATGCTACTGCTGTTGATATCTACCGAAAAAAATACCAGGTAAAACATTGGCTCCAAAACTCAAATCAGACTTTTTTGTCATTGATTGACTCAGCCTAAAACTGGCTCAACCTAAATGTGCTATACTGATTGACTCTGCCTAACTAGGATTTCTTCTTGCCTAAAGATAGCGTTAAATAACTCAAAAATGGCTTCTCTCTACCTAATAATACTCCGTATAAGATGACGACCCATCCGTGACAGCACGTTCCATAAATCATCTTATATTCTGATAACAACGTACCTAAAATGATCGAAAGTAACGATTTCGTCTGATCTATGCCTGTTGTTGAGGCCCAACACTACCCTGAAAACAACCGTATTTTAATGAGTTGCTAAAAAGCTAAGCGAACATCTGAAAAGACTGGTCGTAGTTGTAACCCAAACCTTGTCAGAATGACAGACTTGTTTGTTAGGTGTGATCACTTTGGCGTACCTTAATAATTCTTGATCAATTGCTTTCCTTGCCTCGACATCAACAGAGAAAACAAAGTGGGTCCATAGGGGCGGCGTTTGATGTGATATGGTTCCAGCCAGAAAGGAACACAACAGAAGACATTGAAGCAGCACAAAGAGCCCAAGATTTTCAACTTGGCTGGTAATAATGCGATTCTACTTGCATATTAATAGACGGCTAAAATTTTAGGCAAACTAATGATGGACAAAAACAAAACATACAGGTTTTTGGACCCGCTGATGTTCGGTGATTATCCTAAGTCAATGAGAGAGCGGGTTGGAGACCGGTTACCAAGATTTAGCCCGGCTGAGTCTACTCTTCTCAAAGGGTCCTTAGACTTTGTAGGCATAAACCATTATACAACATTTTATGCAAGGAATAATAAGACTAATTTGATTGGAGTTTTGCTTAAGGATGCCCTTGCTGACTCTGGCACCCTCACCCTTCGTAAGTCCGTTTTTTTTGGCCGTGTACTGATTATTCACTATTATCGTTAGGATGACACAAGGAGATTGATACCTAGTTTACCACCATACATTAATTATTATTGTATGAGGGAACATTTTACTAATACAGTAGTATCTCCTGTGAGTATGACTACGGTTCTAGATTCAGTATGATTAGGTGTGACACAAATTTGCAAACTTACTTTTCTTTGATTGATTTTCTTGGAAATACTCTATATTATTTGCCATTTGACTAACTTGTAACTCACCTCCTTTGCTTTTGTAAATCCTCAGCATTTCGGGATGGGAAACCTATTGGAGAAAAGGTATGTGACTAAGTGGGAATCCACACTTAATTTATGTATTAAGTTGGATAATGGTAGGGATTACAGATAGTACTCCATATTATGCATTTCAGGCTCATGCCATATGGCTGTACATTGTACCTGGTGGGTTGAGAGAACTGATGAATTATATAAAGCTCAAGTACCAAAATCCTACCGTCTTAATAACTGAAAATGGTACTCAGTTAACTTGAACCGCACCCTTCCAGCCAACTTCGGGTATTAAATTCTATGTAACATTTGTTATTGCATTATTGATTGATTTCAGGGATGGATGATGGACATAGCATCTTCACACCATTGAAAGACGCCCTCAATGACCAGAAAAGAATCCGATACTACAATGGCTATCTCCAAAATTTGGCTGCAGCAATCAAGTTAGCTATATCTCATTTACTATGTCTAATTAATCCTAGATTATTAATTATTAATTAAGCAACGCCTAATTTATTTCCGTCCTCCGTTTCTTTGCATTGCAGTGAAGATGGTTGTAATGTGAAAGGTTACTTCGCCTGGTCGTTATTAGATAACTGGGAATGGTCAGCTGGATATACATCCAGGTTTGGTCTCTACTTTGTGGATTACAGAGATAATCTCAAGAGGTACCCTAAGAGCTCTGCACATTGGTTCAAGAACTTCCTCAACTCTACATGTTGAAGGTGTAAACTATTATCAGAAAAAAGAGTACGAAATACTAACAAGTTGTACTCCGTAGAAAATAATGAAGGGATAAAATGTGAATAAAAAGTACCAAATAGTACAATAAAAATTGAAGAGGGCATTATTAGAAATTGAAGTTTGAAAATTTCATAGTAGTACTTTTACATCCCGGCCAAACATGAACCTTAATCATCCTATGCAATCCCAACCATTTGGAAAATGAGATGGGTGGTACTGAAATTCAGCGCCATCGATAGTATTTGTTAGTACGAAAGTGTGTAACAATAAAATTAGAGGTAGACAGAAACGAAACCGACGCAACCAAAAGC
This sequence comes from Agrostemma githago, assembly GCA_958450325.1. Lineage (NCBI taxonomy): Eukaryota > Viridiplantae > Streptophyta > Magnoliopsida > Caryophyllales > Caryophyllaceae > Agrostemma > Agrostemma githago. The sequence goes on along the minus strand of OY288253.1, from coordinate 16,443,183 downwards.
TGAGGGCAACGTGACCGACACCGAAACGGACTGAAAATCGAGGGTACAAAAACCGAGACGGGCGCGGACAGAAACTGGAGGCTACAAAAACCGAGATAGACGCGAATGGAAATTAGAGGCCACAAAAATCGAGAGCAAGGCGACGGAATGGAAGCGAAGCTGTGCTGTGGCAGGGCACCACAGAGTTGAAAACTATTTCGAAACGACCGGGGTGTCAGTCGTAAAAAACCGTCGGCTTCCAAGGTGAACACCACAGTATACAGACCCGTCTACTCGGGGCTATATACTTTGGAACAATATAGAACAAAACCCAGAATTATAAAGGATAAGTGTGAAGAAGAGATAGGAGATGATGATGATGATTGTGTGCTGAAAAGAAGAGCAACAATGCTCTATTTATACTGAAACTACAGCAGAAGAGGAGCAAAAAAAATGTGTTTAATGGCCCTCTTAATCACCATTAACTCGTAGCAATAATGGTGAGTCAACTATGTAATGGGAGATGAATTTGTACACTGAACCTGGACATTCCGTCAAACACAAAAAACCCAAAACAGTAAAAGTCGGGCACAGCTCGCACCGAGGTGCTCTACCCAAACCTGATCCGAGTCAAGTCGCGTCGGGTCGGCGCGGGCGTGTGTGGTAAAGGCCCAAATTCAACAATCTCCACAAAATACTCACTCATCACATTATTGAAGGTTAAAGGAAAGAGGGAGTATATAAGGTAGTAGAAATCATTCCCCACCACCGATGTGGGAGAGTGAACTACTTCACCTATTGGCTTTCAAGCCTTTTACTCCAACAATCCCTCACAAAGGCGAAGAAAGGAAGCGAGAGGAAGAAATTCTGAGTTAAGGAAGGATTGGATACTTAGGTATCAATGTCTTTCGACTTGAATTGACACGTTAGTGAAAATGAGGCAACAACTTACTTTCGAATAAGAGAATATCTTTCGATTTGAATTCCTTATCGATATTCGGTTGAGACCCTCATAATACATGTCGTACCTTCAAATCATACTTGTTCCGCGATTTCATTGTGCAACGCTTTTATAGCCATGTGTTTACCTTGGTATGGACGGCGACCAAACCATCTCACCCGTATAGGTGGTTCAAGTGCTTCTCATTAGCACTTCTCACTAGAACCATTAAGGACGTAGATGTCCATCCTTCAAAACAGAGTCACAAATCCATCAAGTGCTTCTCAACCGGCACTACCATGAAGGCTATGGATTAAATGCTGTATAAATAGAATCTTTGGTCCATGTCAAATCATACACTGCTTTGACTTAAGGACTTAAGTCTCATTCCCCTCTACATTTCACGGACTACTCTCCGTGGCAACCCTTTTGTAAAGAGATCAACAAGGTTGATTTCAGACTTCACATAGTCCACAACAATTACTCAATTTTTCTGGAGTTGTTTAACCCCACCGTGCCTGATTCGAGTATGTCTCTTTTTGCCATTATAGACATCATATTTAGCAACACCAATTGCTGCTTGTGAATAACAGTGCAAGGAGACTAGTGCTACCTGCCCCCCCCCCCCACAGCGGCACGTCTGCTAGCAAGTTTCGTCAGCCAATCAGCCAATCATTTGTCTTATTGCTTGTATTGTTCTATGATTTAGTATTTGCCTGTATTTTGAACGGTTCGCTTTTCCTTCAGCTGGCTGGTCGGGCTGATGCTGTTCAGCCCACAGACTTCCCCTTGACGCTGCTTAGAGTCTATGCGGCTGGGGTAGCTTTTATAGGGCGTCTTCTCCCGTGTTTTGCTGAGGAGATGGAGGCTGGGATGGAGCGGCGTGACCGGGTGTACCGGGTAAGTTTCGGGGTTTGTCTTGGGCTCGGCTCTTGAGGGTTAGGTTTTGTGTGACTAATTTGTTGGGTTTCATTTTTCAGGTTTCGTCGGTTTCCCATCAGTGGTTGTGGCAGACTGCCAACTGCTTCCGGGCCTATGCGACGAGGGTGGCTGCTACCTCTTCCCGTGCTAATTCGGGACCTCGATTGGTAAGTATGTTTTCTAGGGTCGGTTTTCTAGGCTGATCGCGCTTTTTCCCTAAAGCATAGGTGTATTTGTAGGACATTCCGGATATGGTGAGGCAATTGGCGACTCGGGTGACCGAGCTCGAGATGGAAGATGCGAGTTGCTGCAACTCTTGCAATTTCGGTAGAATAAGATTGCTCGGCTCAAGGAGCGGTTGGCTCGGCTCTGGGCGAGACCTCGAAGCAAGGTAAGGTTAGGCTAGGAGCTGAGGGTCATGCCACAGGTGTTACTGAGGATGTCGGGGAAATTCCCGAGACAGCTACTCTAGATATGCTGTCGGGCATGGATGGCACCGAGTCTCCTCTTTTTGAGCTGGAGGATTTAGGTTTGGATGACGACATCGGTGAGATCGTGATAGTTATAAGCGCAGCCTCTAGGGGTCCTCTCTAGTTTATGAATCCGGTTTATGCTTGGATTTGTATGATTTGTATATTTTAGACTTTTTGTATTTTGGCTGACTAGTTACTCCTGCGTTTTGTTTTTCTTTTTGAAATGTTAACTTAGATGACAAGTAATCACTTCAAGTTCGGTTTGTTTGCAATTTCGTCGTAGTTTAGGACGTTTTAGAATGCGTTAAGATTGCATGAGAGTAAGAAAATGCTTTTTCGGGATTCTTAAAATGCGTTAGTTTGAGCCGGGATTTGGATCAAGTAGTACGTCGATTAAAATGTTTAACTCGAGACGTGTAAAGATGTAAGAAATGCTTTGTAGCTAAAGTGTATCGACCGAGTGCGTGTTCGGTGTTGGGAGACAAGTGTGACTGTCTTGACATTCATGTTTAAAATGAGGCAAAGAAAAAAAGTTAGACCACTTTTATATCTTAGTGACAATGTCGTACTGGGTTACAAACGCGAATCGACGATGTCACTCGGGGCTACAACACGCCTAGGTGGGGTAGCTTATCCCCCTAAACATAAAATTAAAAAATGTCTAAGTCTGGTGGACCCAATGGACGTAATGTATTGTCCGCGTAGACCTGTCACCCTTGCGCGGGCATTTCGGGTTTTGGAAAGGGGTTTAGCAACTTCAGGAGGTCGTTCTTGACGTCCGAGGTTGTCGGATGTGAGAGAAAGGTTAAAGATTGTGGAGATGACCGTACTACAGAATAAGGAAGCTATGTGGGCTAATGTCGCTAAGCGCCCAACCGAAGACGACGTTACCGATCCTAGTATTCGTCAGTTCATCTAAACGGGCCGAGACTGACAAGACTCATATTGAAAATGTGAGTGAGGAGGGAAAGTAGGATTGGCTGGACTCGCCTTTGGCTAGGGTGTTGGAAGCTTGTGTTCAGAGGGTCAATGGTGAGAGACCCAAGCAAGCACACCCGAATGGCAAGGAAAAGGAAAAGTTGGACCGGTAGAGCCCAGCGGTTTAGTACTATGTTGTATTAACACTACTACAATTATAGCCTACCATGACGGTTGAAAACCGTCCTAAAAGAAGATAGTAACCGTCATATAGGTCACCGTGATTGTTGATAATCAATCACGGTTTAAAGCAAGTCAAACCGTCATTGTTGTTATTCTTCCAGAGCACGGTTAGGCTACATGACCGTCATTGTTGTTATCCTTGCACATCACGGTTGGTATACATGACCGTCATTGTTGTTATTCTTTGCAGATGACGCTTTTTTCTACCAACCATCATCTTTGTTAATCTTCTGAGAACACAGTTCAAATACATGACCGTCATTGTTGTTATTCTTGGCAAAGCACGCTTTCTTCTACCAACCGTGATCTTTGTTGACCTTCTGAAACAGCTCCCTTTTTTAAAACTGTCATCTTTGTAAAAGAAAATATGTACCGTGACAAAACAGCTAAACCCCAACCTTGTTACATATTTTGTTTCCAATACATCCTACAATCTAAAAGAACCCAACATTGCATTTCGACAAATAATGCTACTAAAGAAACTGCGATTCCATGAATTTCAATATATTACAAACAGTAGGACCGATTCCATCAACTCCAATATATTACAAAGAGTAAGAATTCGACAAAAGAAACGTCATACATGAAGGTTGCAAGAGCATCAATATTTACAAACAAAATACATATTCTTGCATAAACAAACCAAAATACATCATAATAGCAACTTGTAATTGCATAGTCTTTGCAAATTAGTGAACGCTAACCAAGTCAATCCACTCCAAGTGCCTGATGACTTCGTGTAGACATTGCGGATACGCTGTAGAATGACGTAAAACCAAGAATGAAAACTTGTCTTTACTAGCCATATAAGGAGTAGTTTTTATAAGTTCCATTTGAAAGGACTAAATAAACCTCACAAAACTACAAGTCAACATGATTTAAAGTTTAAACACACAATTTTTAATCCACCATATAAGTAAAATTTAATCTCTAAAACATGAACACTTAATAGAATTGGTACTATAAGGATAAAGTTGGATAGAAATTCATCTAGACTAACCTGAACTTCAGTTAAGATCCTGTTTCAGCCTCCTCGTCACCTCATCCTGTTTCAGTTAAGATGTATAGGGGTAATGATACAGGCGCCATTTAAGAAGAGACTTATAGTTAGCACATCACTTACAGAGCTCAGATCCCAACCATGCAATTTTCCATAAACTGAACCTTTTCGTATTCTTTCCTTTTTTACCTCTCAAAGTTCACCAGATAGTGCATCTGTGGCCTTTGGAGGACCACCATTTGCAGCCTGCATTATGGCAAAAGATGATTACACATACTGGTTTCTTGGCCCACTACAAAGCCTAGTGTAGGACTGGAGCAGCCATGCATGTGCAATCTTGCTGCTAGCTGCTCTCATGGCCTCAAACATTTGAATAACATGTAGGGAAGAAAGTGGATGTTTTGCATCAAGAACCTTATGTTGTTCATCTGATGGATCTTGACCGGACCCCTTCACAGGCAATCCGGGCGGTGCTTCCTCTTTAGCTGCAGCAGCCTATGTAAGGAAAAATATAAAGAGAGCGCCAATGAATTATTTTTTATCAGAACCAAAACACAAAATTGCTGTACAAAATTACAACAGCAGACATAAAAGTTATACGACAAACATGCGATTACACTAGAACAGCAAAAACAAATGATGCAAAACTTCAGGAAAGTAAGTGAGAGTAGAAAGTGCAGGATAATGTGAGCTGCTCATTGAATTGAGATGACAGATGATAGCTGTGGTCGTTTGTTTAGTTTAATTCTTTAAAAAGAAACAAAAAACTATACTGCTAAAGTAATGAGTTTGCAACTTTAAAGGGAGATGGGTCATGACAAGCAGTCAAGCAAACTCAACTCAATCTTCTAATAAATATTAAAAAGTGATTGAAGTATTTTGTAAATATGTAATGTAGGATGTCAATTAAAAGACGCCAAGGGAGTGACACTCGTGTACAAAAGAAAACAAGGAGGTGAAGCCAATATACAGAAGGAAAGCAAGAAGATTAAACCCTCAAGCTATCATAGGTAATCTTATTCATATTAAAAAGTGAAGGGGGAGGGAGGTGGTTGAATAATTGAACCGAAACCAAAAGGGCGAAGGGAGACTGACCCCTCTAAAACCCCCAAATAGCTCAGAAGTCCTAACTTTGATACTAGGGAGTTGAAAGTGTAAAATCCTTTTAACATATAAATGACCTCCAAATTCAAACAAAACATAGAACATCCATTTGTTAATTTCCAGTGATTACATCATAAGTGATCCGCATCACAACTCTTCTAACAGATCGTGCAATCCTGAAATATTTTGGAGAATAAGCTCATTTCGGATATTAGTAATTTTGCATTAGAAATCAATGAATAGGTCATGCATCAATCAGACACTTAGGAACAAATATAGGGCTGAAGGTTACATGTTGCATCCTAATGAGGTGACGAGGAGGCTGAAACAGGATCTTGGTTAAGTGAATTTCATCTAGATAAGAAATTCATATATATATATATATATATATATATAAAAGGTAGGCTGAAACATATATCTAGAGATTCAATATATATTTCAGCCTACAGCCTACTGTTTCAGCCTACAATTCATATATGTGTGTGTGTGTGTCAGACCTACAATCAAAAGTCTTTTATGAAGGCTATCTTATCGTAATTCAAAGTGTCGACATACATGGAGAGGCTATTTTTAAGTGAGTCATGACAAATGTTGAATGAAAAATGGTATTTAATGACTACTGTTTCACAATCACCAAAAATGTAACCGGTTTAGAAAATGTCATTTCATTTTATCTCATCACAATTCAGAAGTAAGAACCGATGAATAAAAGGAAGAACCGATAAACTGGTAACACATTTCAGATTGGTTGAAGATTTTCAGTTACGAATACTAGTTGATTGCTTAACAATTTTTTTAAAGCTACAATGGCGTAATTGGAAGAATTTTTATCAAACGTGATTAACTATATAATACGGAGTTATAATATGGTGAGGACTATCATATAAAATCACAAACATATTGAAGATCTAGGTCGCCATTGAGGACATACATAAACCAGAGTTTCTTCAAAATCATCAAGATTCTTCAAAATAGATCACAAACAAACTGGACATACATCATGATATTGAGGAAGCAGACTGTTTCTATAAAACGGTGGATATTGAGCCTATGCGGTGGATATGTTTGTGACTCTATGCAGCTCAAAACGGTTTCGTGCTTCAACAAACTAGAGTCATAGGACAGGATATAGCATAGAGTCACAAACAAACGGTGGATATGTTGACTCTATGCGGCTCAATTTCATAAACAGGATGACTCTATAAGGAGGAAGGATCACAAACAAACTGGACAAACAACAACTTAGAAAAAACAAGCAGACTGTTTCTTCAAAATTTTATCAAAACCCTAAAATGAATTACTAACAACTTGACATCAGAAATTGAATAAATAAAACCCTAAATTGAGGACATACATAAACCAAAGTGAGGCGCGGCAAAGAGGAGGATTGGACGTCCGGTCGTCGGCATCGAGTGACGGGATTGAAGAACCCTAGATTGATGACGATTATTAACGACCTACAGCAGAATACGAAGGGGGTTAACTAATTAAACCAAAGATTGAACAAAAAAAATGCAATTTAGGGTGTATCCATGTATTGGTCTCACGATAACAAGGAAGACGAAGATGGGTAGGTGAATTAGAGGACGGACGGCGAACGGAGGACGTCTTGGGTACCGGCGTCTTGGGTAGCGCGAACGGAGGCAGTGACGGAGGTCGGCGAACGAAGGACGTCTTGGGTACCGGCGTTTTGGGTAGCGCGAACGGAGGTAGTGACGGAGGACGGTGAACGGAGGACGTCTTGGGTACCAGCGTCCCGGGTAGCGCGAACGGAGGTAGTGACGGAGGTCGTTGAAGTGTGATATGAAGAGTGATAATAAAATTCTAACTTAGGTATGAAGAGTACTGATACGTTAGGTTTTTGATAATAAGTTGTATATGAAATTCTAACTTTACGTATCCTAGGGAAGTTATGGTACGTTAAATAAAATATTATTATTTTCATTTATGTCGCTTTAAAAAATCAAACGACCTCTTTGTCTATCATAGAGGTCGCTTCTCCTTCCAAACCGGTTTCTTAAGTAATAGAGGTCATTTTGTTTGACCAACCGTCCTCTTTGTTGTACATAAGATCTCACTTTTTCACCAAAACCGTCATAATTGATAAAAAAATTTCCCGCCAAAAACCAAATGTACCTAGAGGACGGTTCCGTGTGTAACCGTCATCTTATAAGCGTCATGGTAGGCTAGAATTGTAGTAGTGTAATTGATATTATGTAGCGTATTAGTACTAGTTTTTGCAGGATTTTTCTTGACGCGTTGTCATTTTCCAGGGTAGCCGGATTTCGGATGCTCGATGTAAAGGGCCTCGACAAAGGCTTAATTTAAGTGATTTTTTTTAATGAGAAGCACATATTTTTTTTTTTCATGGTGGCTCGCAACTCGATTCTTCATTTTGCCCGGAGCGCTCTTTCGGGTTTTCACTCTGTCCTCGGCTCACCTTTTTTTTACGACGCATCGCAACTCGTTTTTTCTTTTTGCCAGGGGCGACCTTTCGGGTTTTCACCCCGTCCTTGGCTCATCATTTCTGCTTCGTCATTGAAATCACTCGTTAACCGGAACGTAGGGGTAATTCTGATTCGCCTGTGAATCGAGTAATCGATTTTGTTATTTTTGTTGGATGTACTCTTGGAAGGGTTGCCTGCGTATCCGTGTTTAGACGGAATCAAACCATGTTCGTAGTTCACAATAGGTGTGAGTGATTTTGCTTTAGACTTGTTATGCCAATTATCGATGTGAGATGTTTAGAGTGTATTCACCCTAGTTAAAGAACTAAGGTGGAGTGGTTGGATGTGACCCCTTGAAAGTGACAATTACTGAGATACCGTGTTTGGGTCAGGGTGACTGGCTTGGGATGGTTTTAGAATGCGGAGCTAGGTAGTAAGTGGTTTCAATAGATCAAAATCTGGAGCTTGATTTTTATGGAGTTACGGCTATGGGCTAACGTTTCGTAATGTGGTAGGAAAGGGGAAGCTGAGTAAAAATGACTCAGACTTCAATCGAGTGGGATGTAAATTATGTGGGATCTGATTTCCATGTCTGGCCCTTGCGGTTGGGATTATCCTATTGAGCTTGAATCCTCAAAATTCCGGACTGTCTCCTAACAAGTGTCTCGGGAAAGTCTTAATGGTTGTATTGTATGGAGGCTAGTATTTGGGTGCTATTTGACTGGTCTGTTCATTTTTTTTTGCCTTTTGTTCAGACTTTGCATTTGAAGTCGAGTTGAAGTATTGGGGGTTTCATTTTGACCGTTGAGTTTGGTCTTGATCGTTGAATTGGGTCGGTTTAGTTTGACTTGGCCTTCGTTTCATTTTTCCTTTTGCTCCTTTTGGCCATTTCAGACTTCTTTTTCTCTTTGTCAGACTAGCACCTATGGTAGGAATTGGTCGGTCTTTATTTGAGGGATATATATTGTGGGAAATGGGTTTGCCTTCCGTCTTTGATCACAAGCTAAGAGACTATCTAGATTTGTCATAGAATTCGGGAATGCTCGTTCTAAGGGATAGTTTGTGGCTTTCTATACCAGACATGGAATACGTAAAAAAAAAGAACACGAGATCTCAGTTCTTGTAATTCCTCGTTGTTTCGAGGCATGTTTGGTTGTTATCGATAAATGGCATAACATCGAGTCGTAAGCAAGAAGGTGCGTTATTTTAAAATCAAGCGTTTGTCGAGGCGTATTGTAAAGAAGAAAAATGATTTTCTTTTTATTGATAGTAATAAGCGGGCTATGCGCCCGAGATATAGTTTTCGGGGAGGTGGAAGACGGATCCCCTCGCACCTCCTGACTTGATGTGAAAAAATAAAATAAAGGAAAAGACATTAGTTATACTATCAGGTCTAGGCCCTAAGACGAACTAGACTCTGACTCGGACACAGATTTACCCGTCTTGACGGGTGCCCACGGGTTGTCGGAATCTTCCTCGATACTCAGAACATTCTCCTCTATAAGGTCGAGGTGGGAACAATCGATGGTGTCGTCAAAGATAGCATGAACGCTAAATGAGTTTGTGGTATTGTTTGGTTTCTCGGGTGGAGGGAGAGGAATCGTCCCGTTTTCGATCATGTCTTGTATGACATGTTTGAGTCGAATGCAAGATTCGGTATCATGCCCATTGCCACGGTGGTAATGTCAATATTTATTGGCATCCCACAACTTCCCTTTTCTGGCCGCGGCCGATTCTGGGGTAGGGCCTATGGGTTCGAGCTTCCCTGCTCGGTTAACCTTTTTAGAGCCTCGGCGTATGTGATGCCTAGCTTGGCGAATGTTCTAGACGTAAAGTTTGTTCTTCCCCGGGTGGTTGGTTCGACTAGGTGTACTTCTTCGGTTTTGTTATTCCCGCATGACCCGTAAGAGCGGGTTCCCGTGGATGTAGTTGGACCTTGATAACCTTTCCCCATTATTTTAGAGAATACTCCCTTTTTCATATCGTCTTCTAGGCGTATTCCTAAGGTAGATAGCTCCTTGAAGGTATAGATATTATGGTACCTAAGGTGAGAGGCGTAAGCGGGCCTAAGGTTATTGACGAATTTTTCTACTAAGGTGGCTTCGTCGAGACGGTTTACTAATTGGGTGCTGACCTTTCTCCACCTAGTTAGAAATTTGGAGAAGCCTTCCTTCTCGTTTTGGGAAAGGACCTCGAGATTTCGGATAGTTACTTGTGTTTTGGAATTATCCGCGTATTGCTTTGCGAATTCTACGGAGATGTCATCCCAGGTGGATATCTTTTTAGGATCGAGGGAATAAAACCAATATCGTGGTGTGTCGCCTAAAGAGGATGGGAATATCCTAGCGAAAAGGCTGGGTTTGACTCCCTTAATGGCCATGTAATCCTTAAAGGCCCGGATGTGGTTGAGGGTGTCCTCAGTTCCTTTGAACTTCGGTATGTCGGCTAAGGAAAAGTTTTTTGGTAGCTGGTCGTTCAGCATTTCAAACTTTCGGTGGTTTTTGAGATGGACATTGTTGCCTTGGTTTAGGCGCATTTGGTTTTCCAGGAAGTCTATGCGATTCATGGCAGACTGTAGAATGTCGTCCTGAGGTGGTGTAATTGGGTCATTAGGGGTGAGTCCAGCGGGAACACCTCCTAGTGGGGTGGAGTTTAAAAGGACCTCGTTGACGATCCGGTTATGGTGTTCATCAGAAGTCCTATCTTCCAAGTGGCCTAAACGAGAGTCTATGCTGTTTACGGATGCGTTCACGGTAATGATGGTGGCCTGTAAGTCTCGGATCAGGTTGGTTAGGGTTTCTATGGTGTTATCCGCAGATTGTCCGGCGTCGTTCCCGCTATGGTTACTTGCGTCTACGCTTGAATCTCCTGACATGACTGCGGAAAATGTGATTTTGATGAGGGTGGGTTAACCAGACGTCCTAGAGACTCGAGGAGTGCTCATGGCCGAGCGATACGGAAATGAGACCCTTGACTTGCGCGTGTTTGTGGTCATTGGTTTAGGGACTCAGGTGCTTTAGACTCTTGGTGTATTCGGCGGAGCGCCTAACGGACTTATGTCTCTGGAGCGAGACGATTTGACACAAACCTCGGAGGTGAGATTTAAAGAGGACTTCTCAGAATGAGACGACCCAAAATATAAAACCTCGATTAGAGGCGACCCTAGTAACTAACACAAACAGTTAATCACACGGTTGTACGACGTAGGAAATTGATCACGATCCCGACTCGTAATCAAAGAGTTTTGATGCTTTTGAAAACGGATTAGTTTTGCAATAAAACCTTTTCTTTTGGAAAGTGGGGTTCATAAATTGGTGTTACGATGGTGTAGTGGCATCGTTTGTGACGTGAAAAGGTGTTGCTACATGTGCGTCGAAAATTCGATGATTACAAAAGCGTAAATGGTGGTTTTACAAAAGAAGCATGGTTCTTAAGGAAACCAGTTTTGAAAATGATAACATTGTGCTTTTATCGAGACTACTATTGATTAGTTAGCTCGACATTTGTGGTGTAGACGGTGTTCGCGACAGAACGTGTTGTTTGTGACGGCGTTTTAAAGTTGTGACTAAATCCTTATTACAGAATTTAGGTGGTGAAAGTGTTTTTTTAAACTTTTAAAATGGGTGACCCACGCTCGTCGATTCCGTTAACTGGCGTTTCGACGGTGGGGTGATGCATTGTGAAAAGTTTTTTGAGGGTGTAACCGTTTTGATTTCCTTGACTTCATTAATCGAAGTTTCGGTTGTGTTAATGGTATGTGTGAAAAAAATATTTTTAAAAAAATAAGATGTAACCGTATAAGGTACCTTGATCCCATTAATTGGGAGTTTGGTGACATCAACGGTCCTCATTGTTGCTGGAAAATGACGAGTTTTACTTTGGCCAAGGTGATGGCGCTCAAAAGGGTCTTATGAAAGTAGTGAGCGTAAAATTTGTCATGATGACGGTGTTTAAAGCGTTTTTGAAAATAACTTTAATTCGGCCGGAGTATCGGCGCTCAAATGGTAGTTTTGAAAATAAAATGTTTCTTTTTCGAAAACGGAGTTGGGTGCGGTTGAATATGTTGTCGTGGTTGAATCCAGTTTTAGTATTTTATTTGGGTTGTTCAAACACGCTACACATAACTAGGAATGCGTACACTCATGCAGGATGCAGACACGGGTAGGTTAGGGCAGGCTACCGCCCACGAATAGTCTTTGCTTAGGTGTCGACCGGTCACCTGGGGAGATGAGTGTCGTATCGTCTGCTTAGAACTACTCGTTTAGTATATCTGCGGGATGCGCGTTAGGCGGCCGGAGCGTCAACCGATGATCTCTCCGCGTGTCCATAAGGATCTTACCGCGAAGAGGTTGATTGGTCCTAATATCGGTTAGGGTGGGCTTTTTAGGGCCAAAACCTGTAGTGACCACAACTAGGAACTAGAAAATGAGCTACACCGACCTCGTTCGAGTTACACCACCGCTGGAAACTTGTTTCCAAATCCCCAGCGAAATCGCCAAACTGTGGACGTCCGTCCGCACCGCCCGGCGCCCCGCGAGCGCCCGCACGGGACCGACCCGATTTCAAGCGGCGGCCACCCACGCGGCCCCTTCCCTACCGGGGGCCGGTCCGATCTCACGTTCAGGGTGATGTTTCGGACCTCGATTTGGATGACGATTCGGACTTGTACTAGACGGGTGCAGGTACCTGTGTTTCCGTTGGAATCGATCGAGTTGTGGTAGTAAATGTTTAAAGGCCGATATGTTTGGTAAGGCGACCTTTTTAATGAACCGAATTTGTTGTCGATTTGTGGAGTCGCCACCGAGTCAATTATGGGAACTCGGAAACCATTCAAGTCAACTTTTATTCTTACCCGGCTCAAAGCTGAGTGACACGGTACCTAAAGATAAAGACTTGTACCCTTAAGCACTCCATGCCTGGAATGACTCTCATTGCCAATGGATTCGGACATCCGGAAACCGTCGATTCTGAGTAAGGGGTGAGGGTACGTATTCGGAAGCCAACGTCCGCTAGACATCGACACCCAATCCCATCCACAAAATAGCAGCCTCTACTAATCAATCGGTAGGTTGATAACTTTGTTTCTTTGTTGTGGCGGAAGTACTGTAACATCCATTATCTTAACCCTATGTCTTTGCTATGTCGGTTGTTCAAGGACAAGTATGCTTTGTCGTCAAAGTAGTTGTGTTTACATTCTTTGCATGCGCATTCACGTGACAAGCAGGTCATGAAAAGATGCACATAGGAGAGTAGAGGGTACTAATATTATATGTATTAGCAAATCAGTTTTAACGTAATAATACGGATATTAGGCGTTCTCGTGGTATACCTTACCTGGTATTCTGCTTAAGATGCGTCTGCTCGGTATTAATAGAGATGCATCGAACCGTATAAGGTGAGCACCGAGACTAATACGGAACCCGACCATCGACTTTGCTCAGTTTTAGCTTGTTTACGTTTTGAATCTCGTGTTAGGTGATTTAGCATGCGATTATAAGGTCATAAAAGCAATAAATCATACAAAAGCTGTAAATGTGAATGTAAGTAAATCACATGGCAAGGAGTTGCACCCTCGGAGTATACGCTAAACGGGACACGATGAATAGATAGTTGAGAACGGATCTCGGAACTACTCGGGTCTATTTAAAGTTTTTTTTAGTGTTTATGATTGAAGTTGGGACGTTACGTGTTTTAGTACGTGTAATGGACCTAGTGTCCACATTTGACATTATCGTAGTGCATAATGAAAGTACAAGAAGGTAAAGTTTTGTTTAGATGACAACCTAGTGACGATTCGACTTCGAAAGGCGGATCCTCCTAGCTCGCCTGGTGATTTCGGCAGAGTACCGTTACCGTTGGCCCTTCCTGCGGCTAATCCGGCAGAGCTCTGTTACTATTTTCTGGTTCTGCGGCTAATCCGGCAGAACTCCGTTGTTAGACTCGGAGTAGCTAGTCGAACACAGGCACCTCGGGATCGAGTGGAGTGCATGAAAGTGAGGAGTATTGTCGATTTCACTTATCGGGATTACGATCGAGTGGATCGTTTGCTTCGGGTGTCGGAGTGCGAGCCCTTAGCGAGAAATTCTTAACGAGTAAAGAGAGAAGGGAAGATGTTGTGTGTCGAATGAATGAGGTGGAGGGGAGAATAGTTGTTTTCGGCTCTCGTCACCTGGATGGACGCCTGAGTCCAGGTGCACCAGAACTCAGGCGCCTGGGTTTAGGCGTGTGAAGACTGAGGCGCGCGAGGTGAGGCGCTCGGGATTTTGAAGATACGATTTTGATACTTTCCAAAATCGAGAGTTGTGCGTATAATATTGTGTCTTGGAGGTTAAGACTCCTTCATTACCCTAGCACGCTGTTGTGCCGAGTGGGCTTCGGGTGCGCATCCCGAGGTTCGCTCGGTCCGACGTTGACTCGGGTTTGACTTTGTATATTTCGGGACCGATTCGGAGTCCCGGTGTCGGAATTGACTCTAATTAGTGTCTACGCGACCGTAATGACACGACTAAGGCTGCCTTGATGTTAAATTAATCTTTCCGAGTAATTATTTGATCCATTCCATAGAAAAACTATCTAAAACATCGTATTCTCGCGTCGTGTTGCAGTCCGATCGTCATCGGATGTTTGTCGGGTACTCCTGCAGCCACCAGGTCCAAATCTAGGTGTCTACAGATTATAATGTAGATATGGAATTTATGGCATAATAATTATTATATTAGGTAATCATAATATATTATATCACCTCATATCACGTTAAATGCATATATGCATAATTAAGTCAAACGCATATATGGAAATTCTAAAATATAGATTGATATATTGATATATGGATCAGCCCAATTGCCTTAATAATTAATAAATGACCCAATGAAGATAAGCTCAATAAGTAGCCCAACAAAGTAGGCAGGAAAACATATGAGTAGTGTTATTTGGTTAGTGGGGAGAGGATTTAAACTTTTAGTATTTTAAAATGTTGGATTCTCGCTCGAAAAAAAACCTCTTTTAATTATATATATATATATACTAGTTTTGTTGCCCGTACGATGCACGGGTCAACAATAATGTTTACGATTGCCCTACGATCAGCTAATCACCATCTTTTTTAATTCTTCTAATTTAATTTGATACTCAACCATATTATTACAATTTACTAACTTTGTTTCACTAATACTATATATGCTAGTTTGGCAGACTTGGTCAGTCAATAGTACGTATTGAGGTCCTTCACTTACTTGAATCTCAGTTTGATGCTTCCTAGAACCGAAATGAACAACCTTTAATTTGGGCTGACCTTAAATACGGACCAATTAGGAGCATAAACATACGATATCACACATTAACTATGTCACATAATCTGAATCTATACTATCATTATAATTTTTTACTTTTAAAAGGGTAAAAAAAAGGCTTTCAAAACTATTTATGAGCCCTATTCTAACCATAACCCTATCCATGATCCGTATTTGACCCAACCTGCCCAACAAGTTTAGTGTCTGCATTAGTTATCTACTTATCTGTATGAAACAAATGATGCTCATCAAAATACCATCACATGTGTCTGTCAGCAATATTAATATATTTGTGGCAACTCATATGGAACATTGAGTTTATCAATGTCTTTTAATGTCTAACCATTTGACTTTCCGCATTGAATATATTTGTATGTATGCTATCGTCTCACTCTAAATTCGACCTGACCCGCAAACCCGTCTCACACCACTTGTTTTTAGAGTCATAAATCTGTTTTTCTTACCCAAATCTTAAGAGTGTGGTAGGATAACAAAATGAGAGAGAAAGATAAAGAAGGGGAAAGGGAAAGAGAGAAGGGAAAGAGAAGGATTGAGAATGGAGATGATACATTTTCCCTCCAAATTTTGCCTATTTTGGAGAGGAAATATTTTTGCCTTGGAGGAGAAAAATGGAAGAATCCATTTTACTTTCACCTACAAATCCTTTCGTCCTATTTTGCTAACCAAACAAAGGAACTTGCGTCGCTCGCTTTCCCTTCCCTCTCTTTCCTTCCAATCAATCTAGGGATGTCATTGCGGATATCACTTTTGAGTGGCGGGTGCAGGGTACCTATCCCCCGCACCCGCCCCTACCCACCGCGGGTACAAAAGTGCTCACCGTCACCCGCTTTGCGGGTATACTTAGAGGACTCATCCCTGCCTCGCTATCCACCTATCACCCGTCTTTACCTGTCAAATTTGTGGGTATCCGTGACACCCGCCAATAAAAATAAATAGCACTCTCATTAACTGTTTGACTAACTAATGACATAAAAATTTGAAAAAATTAATGTAATCAAAGTTAATAATAAAAATTGAACTAAAAAAAATAATAAAATTAAATTTCAAGTACAAACTTCATATTACAATTTTTGTTTTTTCTCGTAATACTATAGATTTAAGGCAGTGTGAGTGTTGAATGGTTCGGGTAGGCGGTGCGGGTATGGGGCGGTGCAGACGCGGGAAGGGTAAAATATTAAAACCACACCCGCCCCATTACCTATCTCGGGTAACATTTTCATCTTTCTACCTGCCTCGCCACCTGCATAATCATCCCGCACCTGTCCCAAGTGGTGCGTGCAGTGTAGTATCCGCCTTTCACCTGTCCCACTGACATCCCTAAATTAATCTTTCCAAACACACCTAAATGACCCATTAATTTTGGACC
The DNA here is from genome assembly GCA_958450325.1 of Agrostemma githago. NCBI lineage: Eukaryota > Viridiplantae > Streptophyta > Magnoliopsida > Caryophyllales > Caryophyllaceae > Agrostemma > Agrostemma githago. The sequence goes on along the minus strand of OY288253.1, from coordinate 16,426,482 downwards.
ATGACCTGGCTCGACCTATTCAACCCGTTGGAAAGAAGAGACTACAAAGCCTTAGTTTAAATGTTCAACTCAAGTCAACATATTCATATGCGTAGATTTTGGTAAAACTTTGATCTATTTATTCGATATAATTAATTATTACTCCTCCGTCTCGTTCAATTGTTTGCCTTTGATTAGATATATTCCTCAAATATAAAAGACAAACAAATGAATGAGACGGAGGGAGTATATATTATCATTTTATTTTAGGGTTCTTTTGTCCAAATGCACTTTACATTTAGGCTTTCTGTAAATAAGGCACCTATAGTTTTTTTTTTTGCCCAAAAGAAATTTACGTTTCTTTGTCTAAAGGCACCTAAACCCAACTTCCGTAAAAAAATATTGACTTCGACGATGTTCATCCCTTAATCATCTTCCCTCCTCTCTTAATCAACCCTTATCCCTTAATCAACCCTAGTTCGCCCTCTTTTATTTCTTAATCAAACACTCATTCATTAATCAAATCATCATTCCTCTTTTCATTTGCATACATCTCAATCAATATTCAATTCTTCATTGTTTAAGTCAGATCCATTTAGTTTTCGTTCAATTGGTAAGCTCTCAATTATGACTCTTTATCCTTTAAGTAAATTAATCACTTAGGTCATCAACAACAAAATAAAATTTTGAGTTCAATTTTTGATTTTATGTTATTTGGTTTGTGTGTTAGAGTAATTCTATTAGAGTATAATCTAATTTTTTTGTTTTAGTAACCCTAATTATTAATTGTTGTTGTCAATTCATTTTTGCTTTTAGCAACCATTTGCAAAAGTGAAAAAAAATGAGGGGTTTAATTAAGAAGATAATAAAATGGAATTTTGGGAATTAAGCTTTTGGGAGAAAACATAGAGTATTGTGGCCTTGTGGGAATAAAAATGATGAGAAAGAGAAAATAATAAAGGATTATGTAAAGGAAGGAGATGAAGGAGTTGACGGGGTTAATTCGACTCCTAGTTCACCTCCTTGGAGCCAGTTTGTGAGGAATGATTGGAATACTCCCAAGCATTCTCACATAACCTGGTTGATCATGAATGAAGGTATTAATATGAAGGACAAGCTGTTCCGTCATGGATGCGCTAAGGATAAGGTCTATTGTCTTTGCCATCAGGATGAAAAGACAGTAAACCATCTTTTCTTCACCTGTTCGTATAGCAGCAGAATCATAGACTGTATTCGTGATCTTACAGGTTGTAGACCTGACAAGCAGCACATCATGAATTTGAATCTGATTCTAGTGTACTGGAAGCTGTACACTGCGATATTATGTGCCTGTTATTACCATATTTGGCTTCAAAGGAACGCTACTCGACTGGAGGGGTATCTGACACGACCTGAGATCATTACTCAGAAAATCGTCAGTGTTGTTAGAATCAGAATCAAGATAAAATACACGAAGAAGATAACCTCAGAAGATATCGATTATCTTAGGAGGATTGGTTATAATTGCTAGATTGCAGGAATTTTGTTTTATCTTTTTTCTGTAATCGTTCTAGTCCATATATGGTTTTTCTGTAGTGATAACATATGATCGATAAAGCCTAATTTTTTTGATGAATATAACTCACATTTCACCAAAAAAAAACGAGTTGACTGGGTTTTGATTAAGGGTTCACGATAACATATATGGTTTTTTTTTTATGAATATGATCCACCGTTAAACTTAACTTTTTTTACGGAAGTTGAGGTTTGGTGTCTTTAGACAAACAAATGTAAATTTAAGTTGATTTTGGACAAAAAATAAACTTAAAGTGCCTTATTAACAGAAAACCTAAATGTTAGGTGTCTTCTGACAAAAAAATCTTTATTTTAATACTCCCTCTGTTCGAATACAAAGGGTACGCTTCCCTTTTGGACATTATTTTTAACTTAAGAGAATCGCTAATATTTCCGACAATCTATTAGAGAAAACATAGTCATGTGCGATCTTGTTTGATTCGTCTTTATGAGTAGATTAAGAATATTTTTATAATTTTTGTTAATGTAAAACGAAAGATATTGACGGTGTAAAACGTGTCTCGGCAAGTGTAAAAAGCAAAGTACCCTTTGGATTCGAACGGAGAGAGTATAACTTTGTGTCTAATCTTAACTTAAATTATCTAGCGATTTGAGTACATTAATCTCTTGTATAGTTGTACATAGGAAGACTAACACAAATTCTTACTCGACATATCTGTCGCAAGTTTGCGACGAGTCAAGTACTACCTGTGTTGGGTAGATGAAACAAAATAAAAATGTCTTGGCAATCTGTTTTGTCTTATCTACAATATTTGTCGTGTCGCAAACTTGTGACGGATATGCTCGTCACAAGGAAGACTTGCTGGGAGACTAAAGTTGTATTAACGTGTTAACTACGGAGTAGTAACGTTACTATTAGACTTGACAAAACTTGACCTGACATGTAAACCCGACCCGCCCGGCCTCCCAAGCCGTTTATTGGTAGGTCAAGATTTAAGACTTCTAAATCTTGATCCATGACTTGATGTTTTAAATTACAAATGTAAACTAACATTAAATTTAATACACCTGCTGGGAGACTAAAGTTGTATTATCAAGTTAAATAGTAACGTTACTATTAGACTTGCTTGACAAAACTTGACCTGACTTGTTAACCCGACCCGTCCCACTCGTTTATTGGTATGTCAAGATTCAAAACTTCTAAATCTTGATCTGTGACTCGATATTTTAAATTACAAATATAAACTAATACGGAGTATTCAATTTAATAGAACATTTTTTTTATCTTTTGATGATAAAATAATTATTAAAATCGTTTTTAAAATCCATTAAAATATAAACATTAGAATCAAGGAGTATAAAAACAATATTAATAAAATAATAAAAAAAAATATCAAAAATATTGTTTTTTACTTAAAAAAGCTAATACTCGTATTCTACCCATAACCCGTCTCGTGACTCGTATAATCCGACCCATATTTGAATCGACCCGTAGTCTAACCCGACATGTATAAAGTAATTTAAATAAATTATGTAGTTTGAAAAGTATGAGACTACATGTCACTCGAAAAAATCTTCGATCATATTCATTTTATTTTAAATTATTTAATAAATTATTCTATTTAAGTGTTTTAACTTCATTAAATTTTTGAATTAGTTAAAATAGTTTAATCAAATCTGTAGTGTTCAAACTTTTTTTTTGCAAGAAAAAGGTATGACTTTTTTATTAATCAAAAAGAGACAATCTTACAAAAAAAAGTATACCCTCTAATATGTGGATCACATGACTATTCCCTATACTCCACTATAAATAAAACCCTTCAAGAGCTCCCTATATATCGTATCCTAGCAAAAACATCCATTTTGACCTGTCGAACAATACTATTATGCTGTCTGTAATTGTTTGAAAAGAGTCTTGTATTCATTTCTGTCCATATCTTGTAAACCACTGCTGCTAACATGCTACTGTACCACTTGTGAGTTTGGTGTTTCCTGCTTCTTATGCTCATGCTCTATTTGAGTTCTGTAATAAGATCATCACTCCTACCAGTAACATGAAGCCAATGAAGTAATTCATGCCAAATAGACGCTGAGAATGAGCATGAAAAGAACAAATGGGAACTGCTCTCCATGTTTTGCTTGCATAATATACATCTATTTGCCATTTGGATACCTCTTCTCTGCATAGTATCCACTGTAGCCAACCTGTCTTGACATGCCAAGGAGGTAATAATGCTTGTTTTTGGAATTATATACACCTTGTTCAATCCCTGAAGCCATTTCCCCTGACCCATTTAGGACGAAACCAATTGTATGCACTTTCAACGCTGAATTTTCCCGTTCTTCCCCATTGATGTAATAGTGTGATTGCCTCCTCTCTGGAACCTGCTTCCTCAATGATTTCATTTCTGACTTGTAAGATACTTCTAAAAGAGGCTGTATGAAGCTCCTTTTTTTGAATTCCCCAGATTCCAGACTGATCAATGACATAATGCCTATGCTATTTACTCCAAACAGTGTGTGTGTGGTCCAGACTGATCAATGACTGTTCAAACTTTTTAAACACTTAAATATGATAAATAATTTATTGATTCAACGTAGTTAAATTTTACTATATTAATCATTTTATTTGAATATGATTTTGTGTCTAATTTTAACTTAAATTATATAGCACTCTTAGTGTTTGCTTGCTTATATATTATGAGACTAAAGTTGTACTCTCGAGTTGAATGACTTGACTCGTAAACCCGACCCATCCAACCCGTGTTTTCATAGGTCAACACCTATAAATCTTGATCCATGACTCAAGTGTCATCAAACTCGGTAATTTAGGGTCGTGATTCGTCCCGACCTGTCCGGTAAAAAGTATTTACTTCCTCCCATCACTGAATTTCTACCATTTGATTACACACATATATTCAAGTTATGGTGGGAATCAAGTGAATGAAGGGAGTATATATGAAATATAAAATAATGCATTAATAATTTTTTTGTTTGTGTAATATATTTTAAAACATTTATTATTTGTAATTATTTCTATATAACTATGATAAGTAATGAATATAAATAAAATACTCCAATATTAAATAAAATAACTCTTAAAATATATTTTGATCGATATTATAAAAGGTAAAAAAAGTCAAAAAAAAAAAAACTATTCACTTCGTAATTTTATTTAATGTTCCATACTAAAACTCATAGGAACGATAATTTTTTTGTTAAACGAAATGTAATGATTTTTACATAAAATTGTAATTTTTTCACACCTTATTTTATCAAAAATGTAAATCAAATTATATTAGGATAATTTTATCTTAATAAAGTATATCTACTTATATATAGGATAATTTTATCTTAATAAAACACATCTTCTTATATTAAGATAATAATTTTATTTTATCAATAATTATTTTACAAATTCAAAATTTTAATTTTATATTGTTAGAGCATCTATTTTTTTTAAAGAGTAAATAATAATTGTGGACATGACATAGGTCCACCCCGACGCGGCCACACGCGGGTTTGGGGAGGCGAATGAATCTCATGTGAGATGGATCTCGAATTGAAATTTAAATCGAAGTTGGAGTCGCCACCGAACTTTGTGGGAGTTCGGGCCCATTCGAACCCACTCTATGTCTTGGTGGACCGTGCACAGAGTACGGCCCATTCGGATTTCAGAGTTTATGGAGTTCGTCCCTTTGTATTGCGATACCGATACCGATACCGACATGATCGGTTACCGTGTATTGAATGACTCTCGTGCGCCAATGGTTTCGGACATCCGGAAACCACGGTTCTGAGTAAGGGGTGAGGGTACGTGTTGAGAAGTTCACAAAGAACACCCAACCCGTCCGCACTTAGCGGCCTTTACTAAGATATCGTTCAATGTTTTAATACGCGCGTTAGTAATTCGGTGGAAATGTTATGCAAACAGTATTTTCGACTAAACATGTGAATTATGTTTGATCTACGTCGTTTAATGCATCTTTGAATTATGTCGAAGTTGTATTTAGCATGCGAGGTTCGTTTTAGTACAATAAAACAAACAACGAGGATAAAATACAAAAGAAGAAACAAACGAGTTAGTAATGATAATAACGGTTTGTAAATAGTATAGAATGACGTAAAAGACATGATGCACGGTTTTGAAAAGAATAGGACCCGTGATGGACTTGACACGTGTTGACCAAAGTCATAAAAAGAATTTTATCGAGACTCGGAATATGTTGAAGGGCTCACGGTTTTGACGTGACAGAGATCACTCGATCGAGTCATGGAGGGACTCGGTCGAGTGCCTCTTAAAAAACCCTCCTGCCTCAATTTTGAGGTACCACTCGATCGAGTCAGGTGTGACACTCGATTGAGTGGTCCTCGAAGCATTCTGCCTGTGATGTGGAGTGTCACTCGATCGAGTGGGCTAAGCACTCGGTCGAGTGACTCCTGTACGAACTATGGTTCGTTTCGAAATTGCTTTTAACTTTGGAAATCAATAATTTTGCTAAGTCGCGTAAAAATATGATACGATTTATACTCGACTTAGATTTTCGATACTCATCATATTCGATATTTGATTATGGAATCAATATCTAATATTTAGAGTGATTTTTAGAAAAGATGTTGTAGTCGTTTTAAATTGAACTAAGACGAAATAAATTCTCTCCGTGTTGTAACGTCGTATTAGTCCTTTCGGACTATGTGACGATTATCTTAGCATCAACGAGTTCGTATTAGTTTGATTTACTGACTAATTCTTTTAGATATGACATTCGACTATAGAGTCGATATCACATCTTAAGAAAGATTGTTTTTATGTAAATTAGGTAGTAGCGATAATATCGATGTTAGAGACGAAAAAAACTTTAAAAAAAACGTGACGACGACGAGAAGGAGAAGAGGGACGGACGAGAGAGAGGGAGAAGAAAAAGGAGAATTCGGGATTGAATTTGCACCCTCAACCTACATGCTTTGTACTCTCGGAACGGGGCTCGTCTAGCTGTGGCTTAGGCACGAGAGCGTCGAGATAATGCGGATGAGTTATGGTGGTTTATAATTGGGAAGGGATTTGGCGAGTTTTGTTCTCGGATCTTTGACGATTTTTGATCTCGGGTTTGCTAAAGGTTGCTGAAGTTTTGGGGGATGAATTGTTGTTTTTCGTTGTTGTGTTGTCTTTGTATATCGTGTTGTTTTTGTTTGAAAAAGGGGTGTATTTATAGGAAAAGTATCCCGGTTTTGGATAGGAAAAGCTTTGCTTGGATGGGAAGAAACACCGGCTTGGGTGAAGGAAAACACCCGGTTTGAGGTGAAGAAGGATTCCGATTGTGGATAGAAAAAGGAATCTGGTTTCAGCTGGAAAAGAGGTCACTCGATCTAGTGGTGCATAGTACTCGATCGAGTACCCGGTCTGGTATCGGTTTTATGCGGTTTTGTGGGCCTACTCGGCCGAGTGGGCCGGTCCACTCGATCGAGTGGGTCTAGCCGGGTGGAATACTCTCTTTAGAGATAGAATTTTATCTCTTACGGAGTTGTTTAATCACTTTGATGCTCTTTTGTAGCTGATTTTTATGTAGTCTTTGACCTCAAGTCAGATTTTTTAAGTAGCGTGACTGATATTTATGTCTCGGAAATGTCTTTGACCGGGGTTTGACTCGATCGCTAAAAGACGGTTTTGCCCTTGGTGTCGGTTTTGACCCAAATTAGTCTTATTTGATTGGAAATAACCCGCTGGACCGGAATTTGGGGTCGGTTTTGTGAGATTTGTACTCTGTAAAAAGCCCAAGACAAATACTAACGATTTTGAGCCCATATTCGAGTATATTAAAGCGTGTTTGCATCCGATCATCATCGGGTGTTTGTCGGAAATTGCTATAGACACCTAGCGGCCAAATGTGGGTGTCTACAATAATAATAAATATTAATATTAAAAATTTATGAAATCGAATTGAATATGCGTTCCACGCGATATCTATTCAAATTTTGTTGTTTTTTGGTGTGATAATTGATAATTTATATATTGATAATTGATTGAGTCTGAGGGGTGTTAGGATTGTTTTTTCAAATACTAAAATTCAAAGAAATATTATTTATTATCTAATACTAAAACAAATAGGATTATCATATCCACTTTTAATATGGATAATATTTAAATTTCTTAGTATTTTAAAAATGTTGGATTCTCCACGTCACTAAAAAAAGCATCCTTTAATTATATATATTGATTGATGATTGATTGATTGATTAATATTGTACCCTCGTTATTTAAAATTTTGGCTTCAAATTTTTAGATAAACACTATTAATAAACTATCAAATTTAATTAGAAGAGCATATGATTTAACCGTATGTAATTATACAATAGTTGTGAGACTCAAAAGATTTTTTATTGATAATATATAACCTAAAACCATTTCAATCTTAGAATCTCATCATGTTATTGTAATTTTCCGATGTGGGCCAATTTTACTCTTTATATACGGAGTATGTAATAGATTTACCACTACAACGTACAGAGTATTAATCAGGGGCGAATCCAGGATTTCCCTATAGGGGGGCATTTAGAAAATTTTACGATTTGTATTTTGAATTTTTTTTTATAAGTGAATTTATACAGTAAAAGTAATTGGTTGAAAACCAAGTTTTGTTTTATAAATTGACGTTGGTTTTGAATTTTTTTTGTTTCGGTTAAGAAAACTTACAAAAAAAATACTCCGTATGTATTAGGCAGAATGACTAGGAAATATATACCCTCTTCGTCTAACTCATCCCCTTTCTACTAAGAGAATAACTCTCTCTAAAAAAATTCCCTCCAAACTCCACAACTCTAAATAAGGAAGGAAAAAATCATTACATACAACGGAGTTACTCTTCGCAGTACGCATTTTACTCGACGCAGTACTTTTTACCCATATTTTTCAATTGCATACCCTTATCAAAAAAAACAAACATAATTTCATTCTTCTTCCACCCTCTCTACCCTAACCCTAAAAACCATCTTTTTTTTCAATTATCATTGAGTACCTCCAAATCTAACTACACGTTCATTCAATTTATTAAATTTAATAGATCATGGATACGATTTTAATTGAAGAGTAGGTATCAATCAATAATCATTAATTATTGAAATCAGGGTTCAAAGTTCAATTAGGATTCAAAGTTCAAAGTTTAATTAGGATTTCAAGTTCAATTAGGGTTCAAAATTTAATTATCAGTTTTGTTTCAAAGTTCAAAATAATCGGTTTTTTGTTTATTGTTATTGAAATTAGGTTCTAGCAAACACTATACTTTTAACTTTTTTTGATTTAGAAACTCAACTTTTGGATTTAATAGTTTAATATTGGGTATTAAATTGGAAGTATGCAATAGGATAGTGCAGTACAATTATGAACTGAGTATATATTGAGTGTTAGAAAGCAAATTTCGGTAGTCTTGAAGGGTTACATTTTCATTGTTTTGTACGGAGACGTGTCTACTGTGATTTTTTCTTCTTATTTCTGTACTGCGTCAAAATTGAAAAAAAAAACATGTTTATTCCGTGATTAAAAAAACATACTGTGTTGATAAAGTTAAAAAAAATACTTTATATCAAAGATTAAAGTAAATGTATTGCATGAAATTTTAAAATAAATGTACCGCAAAAAAATGTACTGCATAAAAGTTAAAAAAAAATGTACTGTGTAAAAGTAAAAAAATTAAGGTATTGCGTTGAGTAAAGAAAACATGGAGAATAGAAAAACAAAAGGGATGAAATTGAGGGAGGGGAAGTGAGAGGGGCAAAATCGGAAAAACGGTATTGCGTCGAGTAAAATGCGTACTGCGAAGAGCAACACCCATAATAAATTCACAATCTATTAATTGTCATTAATGCAAAAATGACAACTTTTTTTTTCATGAAATCAATTTGGAAATTTTAATATAATGTCGTTAACTCTGTGACAAAAAACGTATTTATTTGAATTGTAATTTTATTTCCGAGATGAGTTTTTTAAGTTTAATTTTTACAAAGGTATACAAAATACGGAGTATACCAATAAACTCTCCATGAATTTCTTTTCACAAATTAAATTATACAGTGAGTTCATATGACATGTGAAACAATTCATTTTATAAAAAAAGAACCTTCATATTATAAAAAAGAACTTTCATTTTATAAAAAAAGAACTTTCATTTATTATTGAGAAATTAGAGCTTTTTTATACAAAAAAGTTGTTTCATAACATGAGATTGTTTCACCATAACAACTAAAAAAGTTTTCATCAGTACACATATTTTTTTTTACAAAATAGCTATTGAAAAGGAAACATGAGTATCTTTGTATGTTAGATGACACATACGGAGTATGAAAAATATAGGCAACATTTTCATTAAAATACACCATTAATGACATTTCAAAATATTATCCAATTATTTTGATTTATTTTGCAATGTCAAAAATATTTTCATATATACCTAAGGTACATCCGGAAAAAATCCTATCTTTCCAGCGCTCGGCTCTAGCCCTCTCTTTCCCCTCGGTGGAGAGGAGGCTCATTCGCAACCTGTACATTTACCATTGTTAGATGTATAAAAATAAAAGAATTAAATTCATAGTTGAAAACCTAAAATGAAGTTATTAAATAAATTTACAAAAAATACCGTGCATCATTGCACGGGGGCTATACTAGTTTATTTGTATTTCATTAAAAAATACTCGCCACGATTATCTAAAAGCTAAACAAATGAACGAAATGGAAGTAGTTGAAGACTTAAATGCATAGTCTTATTAATTATAATATTTCAACATAATGATATATTAAAATTATGTAGCTCATTGGTTCACTTGTGTGGTTGTAGTTGACTTGGTACGAGAGGTTTTGGGTTCGACTCCTACTATTTTTACATAGTTTTAATTGAAAAACAAAGGGAGTAGTAAAACTAAACCGGGCAAGCGGGTCATTCGATTCGATCTTAATCGCGTTAGCATAAATTTCTTAAATTAAAAAATAAATAATTTGACTTAATATTTGTTATACCTTCAAATTGTAGGTAATAATTTATAAAATCATTAATAAATAAAGAATAAATGAAGAAAAATCCAAAATTTGGGTGTTCTTATGAAAAAAATAAGTATTTATTAATCATGTCAATCGGTTCAGTTATATTCGGGTATCATTCGGTTATATTAAATTCGGATTGAATTGGGTATTATTCCAGGTTAATCTTATCGGGTGTTCTATCAGTTAGTAAAACTATATGGGGGCGTTTGGTTGAGGGGTTATAGGAAAGGTAAGGGGAATCAACATCATTTATTCCCTTTTTCGCTAAATGTGTGGAAGGGGATTTGAACCCTTTACCTTAGATATATATATATATATATATTAGGCTTTTTTCGAGCGATCTCATTGGTCCGTTTAATCAAACCCCAAATTAGGAAAATATCATAAATAATAATAAAAAATCAACTAGAGAATCTTTTGATTATTACAATATGTATATATTAACGTGATATTTTACAATTTTGACGTGAAAACCATTAGAATTCATTTTCTTAAAAAATTATCGTAAAATAAATTATAAAAATGAAATAATTAGATTCGTGGTAAAAAATGCTTTCATCAGAGTATAAATTTCATATCATTTGTTTCACATTATATGATGAATTTATAACATATAATAGTTTTAAAATTATCCCACATCGACAAATTATAATATGATGATGAAATTCTATATTATAAATAAAGAGTAATAATTCGTTCTTCGATATCTACCAAAAGTCTTTTGAATCTCAAAAAGAGTTTCTAAGACTATAAACTTAAGTAATTATTATCCTACATCGAGATGATGAAATTTTATATTATAAATAAGAGTAATCATTCGGTTTTAAATATCGACCAAGAAAAACTTTTAAATTATCCCACGTCAAAAAATTATGATGGGGTGATGGAATTCTATATTATAAATATTAGTAATCAACTTTTGATATATAAGACTGCAAATTTAAAATCATCCCACATTTACAAAATTATAGTGAGTTGATGAAATTCCATATTATCAACAAGAGTAATGATGTATTTTTTTAATCTTAAAAAGAGCTGATGGAAGACTATAAACTTAATAAATTATCTCACATCGAACAATATGATAAGTTGATGAATTCTATATTATAAATAAGACTAATCCTTCGTTATTAAATATCAATGATGAATTTTATATTATAAATAAGACTAATCCTTCGTTATTAAATATCAATCAAAAAAACTTTTAAGTCTTAAAAAGTCTCTTAACAAGATTACAAACTTAAGTAAAAATAATCTCACATCGAAAAATTATAACAAGGTGATAGAACTTTATTTTATAAATAATACTCCGTAGTAATCATGTGCTCTTAGATATTAACCCAAAATATTTTGAGTCTTAAAATATATATTAAGATTATAAACTGAACTAAAAAAAATTATAATAAGGTGATGAAATTCTATATTATAAATAATTTTTTTTAAAAAAAATCTTTAGACATCAACGAAGCTAAGTAATTCTCTCACATCGAAAAATTATGATGAGGTTATGAATTTACTAAAGAAGAGTATCTCACATTGTGGACATGACGTAGGTCCACCCCGACGCGGCCACGCGCGGGTTTGGGTAGGCGAATGAATCTCGTGGTGAGATTGTTCTCGGGTTCGAAATTTAAGTCAAAATGGAGTCGCCACCGAATTTTGTGGTTATTCGGAACCATACGAGCCCACTCTATGTCGTTATGGGCTATACACAAAGTAAGCCCACTCCGATTTCAGAGTTCATTGGGCTCGTCCCTTTGCATTGCGATACCGATACCATCTACACCGGCATCGTGTAAAGAATGACTCTCGTTCGCCAAGGGTTTCGGACATCCGGAAACCAGAGGTTCTGAGTAAGGGGTGAGGGTACGTGTTGGGAAGCCCACTAAGGACACCCAACCCCGCCCGCACATGGCGGCCTCTACTAAGACATCGTTCGTGTTCGTGATACGCGCGCTAGTAAAATAATGAAATGATATGCAAACAGCGTTTTTAACTAAACATGCGAGTTTTGCGTTAACTACGTCATTTAATGCATCTTGAATGTGGTCGAAATAGTTTAGCATGCGAGGTTCATTTATATAAGCGTAAAAGCAAATAATAAACAAAGCTCGAAAGAAAGAAATGGAAAGCGTACAAGCTACACGGGCGGAAATACAACCCGGATTTCACAATACGACATAAACGAAATAACGTAAAGATAAAAACGGACCCGTATGAAAGCTAGACCGCGAAATATGTAGATGGACCACCCCGCTTAAATACGTATTATGTCACGTATTAAGCGAAGGACGGAAATGTGAGATTGTGGCGTATTGCTAGCCTAGTCTTACATTCCGTAGTCTTGTCCCGACTTATCACGTAAAAGTGGTCAAAGTCGTTCTACGTGTCGTGATGTGTATAGTTTTGAAAAATAGGGAGGCCGGATGATGGTCTAAAGTCGATAAAGAACGGGGCTCGGAATATGCGTCTAAGCCCTCGGTATTGCGGGTTATGAGACCCACTCGATCGAGTCATTGACTGACTCGGTCGAGTGTGTCATTAGCGTGGCTACTGACCACTTTTGGGGGGGTTACTCGATCGAGTGCCCTATGGCACTCGGTCGAGTGCAGCATTAATGGGGCTACTGCCCAGTTTTTGGGGTGCAACTCGATCGAGTGGCCTATGGCACTCGGTCGAGTGCCCCCTGTACGAGCAGGCTTTTGCTCGGTTTTATGACTTGAAATCGATGATCGGCCGAGTCAAATATAAATATCGCACGATTTGTATTCGACTCGGCCTCCGGTGTTATAATCGTGTATGAACGATTATAATACCGTCACCGGAGTTTTTATGAAAACGTTTGTGCTAGGTTACGAAACTTTGAATTAGTAACGAGATGTATCCCTCTACGTCACGACATCGAAACTAACCCTTTCGAGTTATGTGATGTCGGTATTCGTGTCAACGGGTCTCGTACCAATTATGGAAAGGGAATTGAATTCGTTCAACTACGACCGATCACGGTCGCGTCATGCCCTTGAGTACATTGGGGCGGGGCTCCTCGAAAGGGCTCCACCTCCGTCGTTGCTCGTAAAGAGATTAGACGGACCAATAGTGATCATCGTAGTCCAACGTTTTAAAACCGGTTTTAGTATTAATATATATACACGGTATTAATAACATTAGTAAAAAAAGATAAAATAAGAAAGGATAAAAAAAAAATAAAGATGAAAAATGTAAAGAAGTTAGTGTTAGTGTTAGTGTTACTACGATGCAATAATGCAAAAATGTACATAAAACGATATAGAAAAGAGATAGAAAAAGGGTTTAGGACACCCTCAACATACATGCTAGTATAGACCTCGGAAATGGACTCGTAGAATAGCGGCAAGGCTTGGGAGTATCGAGGATGTATGCGAGTTATGGTGTGTATGGATGTGTATGTGTATTACGTCGGTTTTTCGAGGGACGAAGGACTCGGTCTTTGTGTGTATTGCTTAGGATTTCTAAGGCTTTGATGTGTGATGAAGTAGGGTTGAAGTGGGGTGAAATGTGGCTGAAATTGTGGGGTAAAAGTGAGTGTCAAAAGTCTTCCCAAAAGGTCTCCAAAAAGGTTCTCCAAATGCATGGGAAAGAGTCGGTATTTATAGGCAGCCCCGACCCCGGGTCACTCGACCGAGTGGCGCGGGTGTACTCGGTCGAGTGCCCTCGTGAATGTACCTGGACGGGTTTGAAGAGGCTCCACTCGATCGAGTGGCCAATCCACTCGACCGAGTGGATCAATTAGACCGGGCTATTTTGGGCATGATTGCCCTTGATTTATGTTTAATTGATTATGTTTGATTTGGGTTGATTTGTGAATGGATTTGGCTGATTTTGAACTTGGCGCAAATCTCGAGAATGTACTTGGCTGATTTCTGAGACGGTTTCGTCTTTGACCGGGTTTTGACCCGGTCGCTAAAAGACGGGAATTATTTTTGGTGCCGGTTCTGACCCAAATTAGTCTTGTTTGACTCGGAACGACCCACTGGGCCTGAATTTGAGGTCTGTTTTGTGAGATTTTACTCCGCTAAAAAAAGTCCATGTCGGATATTATGAATTCCGAGCCCAAATCCGAGTACACTAAGTCACGTTGACGTCCAATCATCATCGGGTGTTTTTCGGAGACTACCATAGACACGTGGCAGTCAAAATGCGGGTGTCTACACACATCGAAACAATTAAAATAAGTTACGGTAATGATTCTATATTATAAATAAGACTAGAAATTTTAGTTAAATTTATCCCACATCGACAAATTATAATAAGGTGATCGATTTTTATATTCTAAATAAGAATCATTATTTGTTCTTAGATTCTTAGATATCAATCAAAATCTTTTGAGTCTTAAAGAAACTCTTAAGACTATAAACTTAAGTAAATTATCCCACATCGAAAAATTATACCTCTCTCTTTTGAGTTTTAAAACACTCTTAAGGCTATAAACTTAAGTAAATTATATATCCCACATCAAAAAAATTATACTCCCTCCGGTCACTATTTTTTGCATCATTTCATTAAAATACATCTAAAAATTAGTGAACGGAGAGAGTATAATAAGACGATAAAATTCTATTATATAAAGAAAAGTAGTCATTTCTCCAAATTATGATGAGTGATTAAATTCTATATTATAAATATGATTAATCATTCGTCCTAAAAAAAGTTCTTATTAAGACTACAAATAAATTTAAATTATATTATCACATATCGAAAAATTATATATATTATAAATAAGTGTAATCATTCGTCTATGAATAAATGTTCTTAATAAGACTATATATCTAAACTTAAATAAACTTAAGTAAAATTATTCCACATCGAAAAATTATAATAAGTGATCCTATATTATAAATAAGACTACAAATTTTAGTTAAGTTATCTTACATCGACAAATTATAATATGGTTATGGTTCTATATTATAAATAAGACTAATTATTTGTTCTTAGATATGACATCAATCAAAATATTTTGAGTCTTCAAAAAACTCTTAAGACCATAATAAGACGATAAAATTCTATGGTAAATAAAAGTAACCATTTCTCCAAATTATGATTAGTTGGTGAAATTCTATATTATAAATATATAAGACTAATCATTCATCCTTAGATGTCAACAAAAAAACTTTTAGTCTTAAAAAAAGCTATTAATAAGACTACAAATAAAGTTAAATTAAAATTATCACATATCATAAAATTAGAATGAGGTGATATAATTATACGTAATATTTCGTTCTTAGATATTAACCAACAATCTTTTGAACTTAAAAAAAGTATAATTAAAGTATATAGTTAATGTATAATTATCCCGCATCAAAAAATTAAGATGGTGTGATGAAATTCTATATATTATAAATAAGAGTAATCATGCATTCGTTTATAAATAAAAGTTCTTAATTAAACTTCTAAATTTAAATAAACTTAAGTAAAATTATCCCACGTCAAAAAATTATAATACAGTGGATTTTTTTTATTATATAAATAAGAGTAATCATTCATGAAAAGTATATACTCCAATAAGATGATCAAATTCGATTATATAAATAAAGAGTAATCGTCTATCATTTAACTTAGATATAAAAACAAACTCTTTTAAGTCTTCAAAAAATAGCTCTTAAAAAACTATAAACTTAATTAAGTAATTAAATTATACCACATCGAAAAATTATGACGAGGTGATGGACTTTATACCATAAATGAGTAATTTTTTGCTTTTAAATATTAACTAACAATCTTTTGAGTCTTAAAAAACTTTTTAAAAAGAGTACAAACCTAAAATTATCCCATATTGAAAAAATTAAAATAAGGTGATAGATTCTATATTATAAATAAGAGTAATCGTGAGTTTTTCTGGGTCTTAAAAGCATATCTTAAAACTATAAACCTTGAATAATTTATCTTATATCGAAAATTTATGATGAGACGATAGAATCTTATATTATATATCAATCAAAAAATTTATTCGCATGTATTCTTTTGAGTTTTAAAATAAGTACTTAAGACTATAAACTTAGTTGAAATTAAGTTTGATTACAAATATCATGTGATCATCTTATTTATTATAATGATATAGATTGATCAAGTTTCTTATTTAACGAATATACATCATCAATGTAATTAAGCCAATTAACCCGTGCAGCGCACGAGCTTTAATCTAGTTTAAATTATTTGTGGGATTTGGGTGAGGGCAGTCGTACACCCAGGCACTCACCCAAATCCGCCCCTGGTATTAATAAATAGATCGACTTTTTTCGAGCAATTACTATGAAAATTACATATACTCTATGCATACCATTTTTTACCAAAATGATCTAATTATATCATTTTTATAAATGTTTTTACGATAATTTTTTTGTTAAATGAATGTAATGATTTTTATATGAAAATCGTAATTTTTCATCATATGAAAAAATATATATTTACTCTGTTTAGGATAATAATAATTTTATTTTATTAAAAAGTCAAAATAGATCTAATCCTATTAGGATAATTTTGTCATAAAATGTTTAAAGGAAAAAAATATCTACTTATATTTTAAGATAAATATTTGACTTCAGTGTTTTATAAAAGTTGGAGATTATCATGTCGCTCGAAAAAGTCTCAATTGTATACTGTATTTATTTATTACATACAGAGGATATGATTTAATATAAATACACTGTATAATTATATGGGGTATCCCGGTCGAGGGAGACACAATTAATACTAGCTAGACACAATTGGTACACAATTAATACTAAGTTAGAGAGACACAATTAATACTAGCTAGACACAATTGGTACACAATTAATACTAAGTTAGAGTAAGTGTTTAACTCGTTGGACAAAAATAGAGTAAGTCTAGGGAGAGACTATGTGTCACTAAGTTAGAGTGAGGGGTGCATTAACGTTAATGAGTCATCTTATTAATTTGTGGAAAAAAAAAGGAGATTTTAAATTTTTTTTGTTCAACAAAGCGCGCACTTAGTCGTATTACTGCAATACAAAAAATACTATTGTATAAAAGACATTTTGGATAGAGATTTGAGATTTTGAGTATGAGATTAATGATTAGGAATAAATGATTATTATAATGGACATAATCCTATCGTGAATTTGCGGGGGAGCTAACCTAAGCTAATCGAGATTGCATGCAAGTTGTCACAATGTTAGAGAGAGTATCGTACCAACATTTTGGAGATGGACAGCCCCAGCCCCAGCGCCAGCCCCAGTTTTGAGCGTTGATCTCGCCAATTCCCTTTTTTAATTAATAATTTCTTATATCCTCTTTAGCTTACATTGCATTTAAAGGCAAGATCCAAGATCTTTTCTTCCTTCTTCTTCCTTCTGATTTATTTCTCTTTTCATTTCATTTTCTTCCCCCATCATAATCATATTATATTACTATATTATATTTAATCATCCAGAAGGAAGTACCCTTTTCAGATTTCACTTTTAATTTGGGGTTTCATCACCCTTTCCAGTGTTAGATCTGTTCTGTTCTTCAATCCCTTAATTTCCCTTAAATTCATGATCTTTGATTCAAACAAGAGGTCGCTTTCCATTATCTTGTATAATTTGGTTGTATTTTTTTTGTCGGTTCTGGTATTCTGATTTCTTGACTTTGTTTTTTTTGTTTTTTTGGTGTTAGGTGGTGAATTGAAGCAAGTTTGGTCATTCATATTGATTGATCAAAATGAGTGAAAAACTAGGAACAGTTGGGGCTTTGAGCCTCTCAGTCGTGTCTTCTGTTTCCATTGTCATTTGCAATAAAGCCCTTATGAGTACTTTGGGTTTTAATTTTGGTCAGTCATTATCCTATCTCTCCCTCATTTTCAACAATTCTACCCATTTCTTCTTCTTCCTTCTTCCTTCTTCTTCTTCTTCTTCTTCTTCACCTATTCGCTGTTTATGCTTTATTTCTAATTTATGTTGCTAAAGGGTTTTAATTGATGGTACATTGGAATGTGGTACCCATAATTTGATGGCTGATACGATACCTGTTGGGAATGGGCGCCCATACATACATGTTTCAAGTTGTACTAGTGCTGTTTTGATGTTATTTCAGATTCTGTAAGTTGCAAGTGGTTTACGGTGATTATGTATGTACATAATAGGCAAATGATGGCTTCTGATGTTATCTTTGATATTATTTGGCGACATTTTTGTTAGTTCAATGTTTCGTGCTCCATGCAATTTTGGGCCTATATGACCTCATAGTTGGTTTTTGGTTCAATCATTGAAATTCAAAATGGGTTGTTTTTGGTGGGTATGTATGTTGAAACTGATTTTTGTTGAACTGGAAGCTAATATTGAGTAAAGGGAAAGAGGCATCTGTCCTTGAGTGGAAGGAAAATAAGGCATCAAGTGTTTGTGGTAGTTGAATTATTAGTTTTCTTCTGTTTGGTGAAATTATGTTGTTTTGATTAATGGTTGATCATATTAGCAAAGCTGGTGGCTTAATTGATTGGGGGTAAGTCTGCAAGAAGAAGACTAAACTCTGGTGAGATAATTTAGTGAGGGTTAAGTCTGCAAGAAGTCTGAACTCTGGTGAGATCCTGTATGGGTTAAAAGACAATTGAAAATTTTGTGATTACCTTTTCTTCAGTCATTATAAATTTTCTCACCCTTAGTTTCGATGGAAGTATATTTGGAGAAAAGGGGAGGGTGGCACTGGCAGGTACTCAGGTACCCTTGTCTGGTTAGCAAGTTGGGTGGGAGAATTAGTCTCAAACTGGATTTGGAGGCAGATTCCATTGTTCCGTTCTCCCTCTCTTCTCGTTTTGTATCCAAGCAAAGGGCAGTTACTGTTTTCTAAATAGTTTTTAGATCGGATCACTACACAAAGGGGTATCATCTTTTGGGCTATGTCCCTCTCTTTAACACGTATGTTGATGATAGAACATCGGGGGAGAAGAATTAGAAGCATATCTATAACTCCCTGTACTTCACATAGTATTTGTTTTTGTTGCTCTCTCAAAGGTCGGAGTTTCAAAATTTTGGCCTTCAGTATGTTCAAAACTATAATATTTGTAATATGATTCTAAAATATCACATTTATTATCAAAGATATATTTCAACAAAAAAACATTATATAAATGTGAAAAAAGATGGTCAAAGTGTCGTCTTTGAGACTCATTATAGTCAAATAAGAAGAATTGTTAGGGAGTACATGCGTAACTGAGTTGGCTCTTTGCAGGGTGTATAGCTTCATGAGGTATTGTGAAAAGATGATTTTGCTATTAGTTTAGATATGGTATACCGTGTAGAGAGTAATTATCAATATTCCTTGGGATACTGATGTGGTGCTGTTGAACTGCGCCATTGATATTATTTCTTGTTTGTCGGCCTAGAGCTTCTAAACTGACAAGACTGCCAAATGCCAGAATCTTTCCTATTTATGATATTCCTGTATTTGCTTGTTTGCAGCTACAACATTGACAAGCTGGCATCTTCTGGTTACTTTCTGTTCCCTTCATGTTGCCCTGAAACTAAAATTTTTCGAACACAAACCTTTTGAACCAAGTGCTGTACTGGGTTTCGGCATTCTGAATGGGATTTCCATTGGACTTCTGAACCTCAGTTTGGGATTCAATTCTGTTGGTTTCTATCAGGTAGGAGCACAATTTTCGTCAATCTTCATATAAATGTGATGTCTTCTAAGTCTATCATCACTTGTCGGCATTCTTAATTGTAAGTAGAAGCTAAACTCAAATACAAAGTATTTTTGTGTCAGCATAGTAGTTTCTTGATCATAAATTATTGTCTCCATTTGACACTGATTTGAATCGATGTCAGCTTTGACCATTATTCAGTTTAGTTTAATGCCCGAAAACGCGAGGCTTGTTGAGGCAGTAGCCATATTTTGTTAGGTTTCCGACATGTATACTTTCTGACATACCATTATGTGTTTCCTATTTCTTGTGATTTATGGACATAATTGAAACACTCACGTTTGGTCCCCACTATTCTCACCTTCTCTGCGTCTGTCTGTATCTTTTCTTTCACCTCTTTCTCATAAGTCATTAGTAGCCATTTTGAATTAGAAAAGTAGTAAGTCATATATTTGCTTTCTTCCATCCAATACAGATGACGAAGCTTGCAATCATCCCTTGCACCGTATTTCTTGAGACAGTGTTTCTTCAGAAGAAATTCAGGTTAGAGCAACGGTGCCAATGTACTACCCCATTAGGTGCACTTTTTTTCGCTAATGCTCCCCCGTAAATTGGCTATCTGAGTGATAGAATAGAAGATAATATGGGGTTGATTACCCTTTCTGTTGTTAGTGGAAAGCTGTAAACTGTTAGTGTTAGTTATTATATCCTGAGAAAACTTTCGAACTGTGAGTAAATTTGATTAATTGGGTTAAAATAAGAAGCGTGGTAGTCTTCTTGCATGTTCAGTTCGAGTTTTAAGTCCGTGGCTTACATAATTGTGCGAACATTACTTCACTTGTGTTTTTGGAGTTGAAGTTGTTGCAGAGTTTTTACTGGGAGTTTGCGCAACAGCCATTTATTTGTTGTATGACTTACAAGACTACTTTTCATTTTAATTTTTGCAGCCGAACCATAAAAGGTTCTCTTGGTGTACTACTTCTAGGCGTGGGGATTGCGACTGTTACAGATCTGCAATTGAATGCACTGGGTTCTTTCTTATCGTTCCTTGCTGTGGTCACCACCTGTGTTGCACAGATTGTATCCTTTTTAGATTACTCAGCTCATATTTCCATCTATGTTGCCATAATGCAATTTAATCTGTTAAGGTACAGATTTAATAAGACTGACATCATTTTTTGTTTGTTTTACCTAAAGAACTGGGTTTGTGTCAATCTAGTAGCAGAACTTGATGAGTTGATGAGTGTGGTCAAGCTATTTGAGGTTTTTAGATTTGTTCTTAAACCACAATGCAAGGACATGAATATGCTACCGTACATGGTGACCTCTCATTTGGTACATAATGCATGGATCATGGCCGTGATGTTCTAGCTGCTGGTGTTCCTCCTCCCACATGTTGCTCTGACTGTGACTCTCCGTACTACCTTACTGGAGTGGGCATGAGTATGACAAATAGATACCTCTTTTAGGCCAGGAACATGTTTTAATTTTCAATTGTTTCATACCTGAATCCGTCCCTTGTAGATCCAAACAGTATTCAATTGTAAGAATGGATAACTGAACATTTTCGTCAGTCTGTGGTATCTTTGTTCGAGTTCTTAACAATATCTTTCAGATGACCAATACCATCCAGAAGAAGTTTAAAGTATCATCAACCCAGCTGCTGTACCAGTCCAGTCCTTATCAAGCAGCAACATTGTTAATCTCTGGGCCATTTCTTGACAAGCTGTTGACAAATCAAAATGTTTTTGGTTTCAAGTATACAACACAAGTCGTGGTATGGAATTAGACTTGTCATGCTTAGTATTATTATTATTATACTGCGAAGTAGCGGCTGTTGATGCAACTCTCAATACAATTTTCGTTATGTGTCATCCAGAAACAATCTCCTAACAAAAACTGGAAACCCTTCCTCTAGCAAAACTAGATTAAAACTAGGAAATGTGTTAATTTATGTATATTACCTGTATCTTTTTCTAATGAAAGAAGATGTTGATATGTCTTCATGTCCCATGTGCAGACTTTCATCGTTCTTTCCTGCTTGATATCCGTCTCTGTTAACTTCAGTACTTTCCTTGTGATTGGGAAGACATCTCCAGTTACGTACCAGGTTCTGGGGCATCTTAAAACATGCCTAGTTTTGGCATTTGGCTATATTTTGCTTCGTGATCCTTTCAGCTGGAGGAACATTTTGGGAATTCTTATTGCATTAGTCGGGATGATTCTTTATTCATACTACTGTACTCGTGAAGGTCAGAAGAAAGCTGAAGAACCAGCATCTTTGTCTCAGGTATCATGTTCTCATTAAAAATTCTTGTTAGATCAAACATTGTCCGATTTAAGTTAGTTGCACCGTGCCACCTTGAATTCTTTTTGACGTCTCATCTGTGTTACTTTGACTATATACTTGTGGGCTGTCCCCCTGACACGACTCCACAGTGCATGGGTGTTGAATCCGTACTAGACTCTTACCAATTTGACGCTTCTTCTTCTAGAAGAGGCCTGTATGACAAAGTAGTGAAGAGACTGTGTGAAGCATCTAGTAGGATATATGAAAATTTTAAGTACGAAGTATTATTGTCCACATCTCGCTATTTCACACGGGAAAAAACATGTAATATTAGAAATCAATAGGATACATTTCTTTTTAAAGATGTCTGCACTCATTATCTCATATCCTAAACCTACTCCCTCATTGTAGGACAAAATTCCCATATCTAGAAAATTGGTGTCATGTCAGTCTGACTACAAAATATGTACCCCATCTTCCATAGTCAGCCCAGAGTAACCTGGCATCTCACCTGTTTTTTATGTATCATGAACTAGGTTAAAGCAGATGACTCGGATCCTCTACTGAAATTGGAAGGTGGTGCCAAGTTGTCTACCTAAAATCAATGATGTTTCAGACATGGTTCTATGGATTCGTGTAGAAGTATCATGCCCTGTAATGGGTTTTCCGGACACTTGATAAGCTCTAAGACAGCTCTTATGAAGATATTATATAGTCAACAGAATTTCTCATGTAATGGCCATCATCCCATCCCATCCCCTGATGAATCAACGGTACGAGCTGCTGTAATGGGAGCTTTTCCGCAATAGATTGGAACCTTATTTGTTCAGAAATATACTTCGTTATTATCATTTTTCTCATACATTAGTTTGGTATCAGGATTTAGTCTTTATAGGGCAAAGATATAATTATAGAATTACTCCGTACTAGCTTAAAAATGCTACAAGTATAAGTTGGTTCTTTCCCTTAAAGCCTGCCTCATTTGATATTTGTCTCTGCATCATCAAGTGTTTGTCATGAGTTGCTTGCTGCAAGCTGTTCTCTTCATAATTTCAAAGGGAAAAGAAATGAAGTGCTAAGCCTTTTTAACCTTTTTTGTTTAGGTCATTGGGTGAAAGGTTAGCTTATACTAGTATATTGATAAACTCCAACCAATTACAATGATCACCAAAATACTACTCCCTCCGCTCCAATTTGATTTTTTCACTTTTAGGAGCGGAGGGAGTAACACCTTACATCCAACTACTAAGGAAATCTACCTAGCCAACTATTATACTTGGAGTATTTCATAGGAATGTTAACATTATATCTTAAATTTACATCCCACATTTTTTTATCACTGGCCTCTAGAAGTGTAGACGGTTGTTCCTTCCCTTCCAATACTACGACAAATTTAGGCTTCTCCAATGGATCGATAACAACGCATGATCACGGTTTTTAAGTATAGGCGTTGTTGTATCGATTTTTTAACTTGTGCGTTTCTCTACTAAAAAAATCTACAAGGACAATTATACACTCGTTGTAGAAACTAACAACGGACTTGAACAAACAACCTGTTGTAAAAGAATCTACAAGGGGCAAAATATACCCGTTGATGTGAGAGCTCTCACAATAAACTTAGGTTCCGTTCTTGAAATATGGCTGGGCTGAGCTGAACTGGTTGATAAGAGCTGAGCTGGTCTGATAGGAGCTGAACTGGGCTGAACTAAAACAAGTTGAAACTAATAACTACTTATATAAATTATCTAATAATATTTTAAAAAATGAAAATAAAAATAAAAATAAAAATAAAAATAAAATAACAATAATAAGGCTACCGGTTCTGACTTCTTGAGTGTTTTTAATGAGGCTACCGGTTCTGACTTCTTGAGTAAACTTATGAGGAAATTGGCAGATATATATTTCACGAGGGTTGCTACAACAATGGAATTTGCTTTCTTCTTAAACCCTCGACAGGTTGCCTTGTGGAAATCTCAACAGGGTGACCATTCTTCTGACTGGTTGAGGGTCGTCCCTATTACTGGGCGTTTGAGCTTGGGCAAACCATGAACGGTCGGACCTACTGCAGTGTGCTTAGTTATCGCCTGAGAGTCCCTTTGTTCCCACTTTCCGGGCCCTACTCTCCCTGCTCCAGGGTCCTAAAGGAGGATATTTTTGGCGATCACGTGGTGTCGTGTGCTGGTACAGTGGAGATCAAACACTGTCATAACTTGTCCGTGACATGCTGTTGGATATTTGCTTTAGGACAAGGATCTCCGCGAGTAAGGAGGTGGACATTGGTCTTTGTGACGATAACGACAATCCCTCATGACCCGCCGACCTTCTGTTCTACTCGTGGGAAAAGGGACGTAATGTTTGTGTTGATCTGACTGGATCCTCTCCCTTAACCCAGTCTGACCTGACTGCTTTTGAGCCTGGACGGGTCGTTGCTGATGCTGCCTGTCGTAAGTGTGCTAAGTATCAGGCACGCTGCACGACGATTGGGTATGGTTTCTACCTTCCTCTTTCTTCTCCCTGGGTGAGCTCGACATGGATGTTGTTTCTTTGCTCCAGCGGATTAGAAAATTCGCTATATCGTAGGATGTTGGAGCACGTGCTGCTGCCCATATTTTCACTAGAATTAGTTTTGCGATAGCTAAGGGAGTGGGGACTCAGATAGTATATCGGCTTCCCGCTAACTTTATGTAATTTGTTTCGTTGGTAATACTACAACAACAACAACAACAACAAGTAGAAGTAGAAGTAATAGTAGTAGCAGCAACAACAACAACAATAACAATAAAAACATGACTTTAATTTATGATTTCACATGTTTACATTTAATATAAGCTTCATATGGAATAATTAATAAATCTATTACTTTTATTTTGTTAAACTAGTTGAAGACCGCGCGCGATGCGCGCGTATGGTTGTTGTTTGTTTTGGGTATGCAGAATTGTTTGGCTAACTTGTGGTCGGTGCCTGAGATTCTGTGGGAGCAGTCGGATGCACAATTTTATATATGTATTGCTTGTGATTAGCAATACATCTTGGAAGTTAGATATGGTTCACGGATTTTAAAACCGTTGTATGAGCGCTTTGTGAAAGGTCGTCTTCAGTCGCAAGGTGTGGAGAAGTGACCGTAATTAGCAAACTACGGTAGTGTTATAGTTGACAATATAGTTGAAGATCGCGCGCGATGCGCACGTTTGGTTAGTCACAGACCGTAAAGGCGATGTGCTGTCCCTTTGTTTTTGTATTTTGTGTTTTGCCTTTTTTCAGAACTTCAGCGTGGCCGTTGCCTAAGTTTGTGTTTGAGTAGTCGGCTACACAAGTCTATTGCTTTGTTGGTTTATGGTTGTCAATATATCTTGGAATTTAGATTTGGATTAAGGATTATAATATCGCTGTATGATTGCTCCGCGAACTACCGTTGTCAGTCGGAAGTGCAGCTAAAGCGTCCGAGATTAGCAAACTGTAATGGTGCTATAGTCAGGCATGCTGTCCATTTGCTCTAACGGGAGCATTAGGCCAGGAGTTGTTTCGCATGTGCCAACGTAGGTGTTCAATTAGGTTTCTGTAATTGTCTGTAACGCGTTGGGTCTTCATATGTTTGTGTTCATATGCTAATCTACGTGAGTTAATTACATCTAGTCATTTGCCTTTGACCAGTGTACGAGAATCTATGGTGTTTTATATTTTTGTTATTTCGGAGGCCCTAACTAACTTGTTATGAGTCAATGAACTGTACGTTTGCATGGTACTAACCGGACTAAGCATGCAAACCTTCCATGAGGGTGAAAGTTTGATCTCGGAAATGACTGCTAATAATCACCATGGATTCCAAGGAGCCATAACGTGATCGTGGCACAGTAAGCTGTAGACTAATGTGTGAGTGGTCTATTTCATTAATATTGAGCAATCTGTACGTCTTGAGTTTCTCCCTTTATGGGGAGCGCCGTTGTACTGTGCGATAACTTCGACTTAGAAGTCAAGGCGTATCTCTCTCTCTCCCTTTCTCTCCTCCTCCCCCTATCTCCCTCTCCATCTCTCTCTCTCTCTCTCTCCCTATCTCCTTATCTCTTTCTCTCTCCCCTTCTCTCCTTATCTCTTTCTCTCTTCCCTTCTCTCCCCTCTCTCTATCTTCCCCTCTCTCCCAAAAGGTCAACAAAAGATCAAATCTTGCAAAGTCAGAAAACAACAGAAAGCTCTCCCTCTCTCTCTATCTCCCCCTTTCTCTCCTCCTCTCCCTCTCCTCCCCCTCCGCCTCTCTCTCTATCTCCCCCTTTCTCTCCTCCTCTCCCTCTTCCTCTCCGTCTCTCTCTTCCCCGCCCTCTCACTCTCCTTCTCCCTCTCCCTCTTCCTCCCTCCCTCTTTCTTTCCATCTCTCCCTATCTCCCCGTTTCTCTCCTCCTCTCCCTCTCCTCCCCCTCCCCCTATCCCTCTCGCACTCTTCCTCTCCGTCTCTCTCTTCCCTCCTCTCCCCCTCCCCCTCTCCCTCTCCTTCCCCCTCTCCCCCTCCCCCTCTCCCTCTCCTTCCCCCTCTCCCCCTCCCCCTTTCTCTCCCTCTCTCTCTCTCCCTATCTCCCTGTTTCTCTTCTCCTCTCCCTCTCCTCCCCCCCTCTCTCTCTCCCTCCCTCCTCTTATCACTCTCTCCCTCTCTCCCTCTCTCTCCTCTCTCTTTCCCTCTCCCTCTCTCCCCGTTTCTCTTCTCCTCTCCCTCTCCTCCCCCCCTCTCTCTCTCTCTCTCTCTCCCCCCTCTCCTTCCCTCTCTCCTTCTCTCCCTCTCTTTCCCTCTATCCCTCCCTCTCCCCCACCCTATCTCCCCTCCCCCTTTCCCTCTTTCTCTCCCCCTCTTTCCCCTCCCTCTCCTTCCCTCTCCCTCTCTCCTTCTCTGTCTCCCTCCCCCTCCCCATATATCCCCTCCGTCTATCTCTCTCTCTCTTCCTCCCCTTCTCTTCCCCTCTCTCCCTCTATCCCTATCTCCCCGTTTCTCTTCTCCCTCCCCTCTTTCCCTCTCTCCCTCCCCCTCCCTCTCTCTCCCTCTTTCTCTCCCCCTCTTTCCCATCCCTCTCCCTCTCTCCCTCTCCCCCCTCCTCCCTTCTCTCCCTTCCTCTCTCCCTCTCTTTCTCTCCCTCTCCTTTTCTCTCTCCCCCTCTCGCTCTCCTTCCCCCTCTCGCTCTCCCTTTCTCTCCCCCTCCCCCTCTCCCCCTCTTTCCCCTCCCACTCTCTCTCCCTCTCCCTCTCCCCCTTCTCCCCTTCTCTCCCTCCCCCTTCTCCCCTCTCTCTCTCTCTCCCCTTTTCTCCCCCTCTCCCCCTCTCTCTCTTCCCCTCTTTCCTCCCCCTCTCTCTCAAAAGGTCAAAAAAAAGATCAAATCTTGCAAAGTCAGAAAACAGTAGAAAGTTCTCCCTCTCTCTTTATCTCCCCCTTCTCTCTCCCTCCCCCTATCATTCTCTCCCTCTCCCTCCCTATCTCCCCTCTCCCTCCCTATCTCCCCTCCCCCTCTCTCCCTCTCCCTCTCCCCCTCCCTCTTTCTCTCCTCCTCTTTCCCCTCCCTCTCCTTCTCCCCCTCTCTCCCTCTCCTTCTCCTTCTCTGTCTCCCTCCCCCTTTCTCTCCCTCTCCCCCTATATCCCCTCCGTCTATCTCTCTCTCTCTCCCCCCTTCTCCCTCTCCCTCTCTCTCCCCCATCCCCCTCCCTCTCCCCCTCTTTCCCCTCTCTCCCCCCTTCTCTCCTTCTTCCTCTCCCTCCCTCTCCTTCCCCCTCTCCCTCTCTCTCTCCCTCTTTCTCTCCTCCTCTTTCCCCTCCTTCTCCCTTTCTCCCTCTCCCCCTCCCCTCCCCCCTTCTCTCCCTTCTTCTCTCCCTCTCTTTCCCCTCCCTCTCCTTTTCTCTCTCCCCCTCTCCCCCTCTAGCTCTCCTTCCCCCTCTCCCTCTCCCTTTCTCTCCCCCTCCCTCTCTCCCTCTTTCTCTCCCCATCTTTCCTCTCCCACTCCCTCTCTCCCTCTCCCTCTCCCCCCCTCTCCCCCTCTCTCTCCCCTTCTCTCCCCCTCCCCCATCTCTCTCTCTCCCCTTCTCTCCCTCCTCTCTCTCTTCCCCTCTTTCCTCCCCCTCTCTCTCAAAAGGTCAAAAAAAGATCAAATCTTGCAAAGTCAGAAAACAATAGAAAGCTCTCCCTCTCTCCATATCTCTCCCCCTCTCTCTCTCTCTCTCCCTCCCTCTATCCTTCTCTCCCTCTCTTTCCCTCTATCTCTCCCTCCCTATCTCCCCTCAACCTCTCTCCCTCTCCCTCTTTCTCTCCCCCTCTTTCCCCTCCGTCTTCTTTTCCCCCTCTCTTCCTCTCCTTCTCTCTCTCCCTTTCTCTCCCCCTCCCCCTATATCCCCTCCGTCTGTCTCTCTTTCTCTTCCTCCCCCTCTCTCCCTCTCCTTCCCTCTCCCTCTCCCTCTCCCCCCTCTTTCTCCCCTTCTCTCCCCCTCTCCCATCTCTCTCTCCCCTTCTCTCTCTTCCCCTCTTTCCTCCCCCTCTCTCTCAAAAGGTCAAAAAAAGATCAAATCTTGCAAAGTCAGAAAATAGTAGAAAGCTCTCTCTCTCTCTCTCTCCCTATCTCCCCCCCTTCTCTCCCTCCCTCTATCCTTCTCTCCCTCTCTTTCCCTCTATCTCTCCCTCTCCCTCCCTATCTCCCCTCAACCTCTCTCCCTCTCCCTCTCCTCTTTCTCTCCCCCTCTTTCCCCTCCCTCTCCTTTTCCCCCTCGCTCCCTCTCCTTCTCTCTCTCCCTTTCTCTCCCCCTCCCCCTATATCCCCTCCGTCTGTCTCTCTTTCTCTTCCTCCCCCTCTCTCCCTCCCCCTCCCCCTCTCTCCCTCTTTCTCTCCCCCTCTTTCCCTCTCCCCCCTCTCCCCTTCTCTCCCTTTCTCTCTCCCTCTCTTTCTCTCCCCCTCTTTCCCCTCCCTCTCCTATTATATTAATTGGTGAGGGGGTGAAAAACTTTTCTTAAATGAAAAGAGGGAAGAAAATCAAACTCAGCCCAATAAGAAAAGAGGGAATAAAATAGGCAATCGGAGGGAGTACTCCTTATTTATCATCTCATTTGAATTATGGGTGAGAAATAAGGGTGTAGGAATGTGTGGCTCAAAAGAGAAAATGATGAGTGAGGGATGTAAGGGTAATTCTAGACCACATGTTGATGGCCTAAAATAAAAATAGGTAAGAAAGGGTGTTTCAGTCCAATAAAGAAACAGGGAAGATAAATAAAAATCGAAGGGAGTAAAAACTTGCCACGTGTCATATGTGAGTTAACCAAAGATGATTAGTTTAATTTTAGATCTTTAATTAATTTTAGAATTTTTTTTATTTTTGTTATTCATCTTAATTATATTTTACTTTTTTTTATGACTTTTATTTTAATTAGATAAATTGTTGCGGAGTACTTTTTTATTTTATATGTTTACTTAATTAATTATTATTCAATATTAGTTAGATTTTATTTAATAATTACTCCGAAGTTCATAATTTTTTTTTTCGGTTTTTTATTTCCCAAAAAGAGTAACTTAATTATATTCATCCAAAATGAGAAACACAAGTAACGAACTTACATTTTTTCCATTTCTATATTAAAATTAAATATTCAATAAATTAAGAAATTAATAATAGCTTAATTATATTCATCCAATAAGAAAAGAACACCTAAAGAACTAAATTATTTTGTAAATTAAAATTAAATATTCTAATAATTCTTTATTGTTTTTTCTTTTTCTTTTTCTTTTCACTAATTTCTATTTTGTAAATTAAAATTAAATATTCTAATAATTCTTTATTGTTTTTTCTTTTTCTTTTTCTTTTCACTAATTTCTTGTCGCGCGCGTATGATTAGTACGATTGCATAAGTTTAGTAACCTTTTAACCTTTTTTAGCTTCTGTACATCGTTTTGATCATAAATGTCTCAGAGTCTAACTGAGCAACGCAACGCTAAGTAGTCTCTGGCTTTAGATCGGATGCTTAATTTACCGCAACTGTAACTTTATTTTTTTGGGCGTATTATTATGTTTTCGTGCCTTTCGGAATTCACTTTATGCTTATTTTTCCTTTATTCTGCTTATTTTTGCCGAACCTCAAGGAAAAGTTGAGACTACACAACGTCGACTTAAACCCAAGCCATGGCCCAAGGTGGTCGAGATACAATATCTCAAATACGCTCTTCGTTGAACCAAGTTTTTTTAATTTTTTTAAAAAATATCTCAAATACTCTAAATGAAAGACATCATGGTTTCACATGAAAATTAGAGAGATCCTTCATATGATAGCTGCTCGAAAATGAGACACAAACTATTTTTTCAAATGTTTAATTTCGTCTATTTTTATTCTCATGTAAATAAAATCAAAAATCTTCCTTCGAGTCTGATGCTCCGAGCTTAAGAGGATTTCGAAACTTCATGAATGGCATTTGCAAGGTACTCTACGTTCTTTGTCGTAACACCAGCCATTCTGCGAATTGATCAAAGTTCGAGTTTTTAGCATTCAGACATGAAATATAAGACATTTAGACAGCAGTGTGAAACTGAGTTAGCTTTGTTACCTGCTTCGACCATTTCAGGTGAGGTATATATGGAATTCACGGGTAAGACGATCAACTTGGTCCGGTGATAATCCACTGCAGCAGAACATCCCAATCTATACGAGAAAAACAAGGAAATGGCAACGGTTTAGGATCAAAGCAAATCGGAAAATACAATGACACAAAATCGATTGATGATACTACTGTACCTGTTTCGTGATATGTTCCCATGATAATGGCGATCCCAACTTCTCAAGGTTTTCTCTTAACGATGTTCTCACTCCGATGATTCTTTCAGCCATTCCCTGAACATATACGTGTTACGTACATGACATGATTTGCATCGATGAATAAAGTTTGCCAAGGGCGTACGCGTACCTTGACTTCACTGAGCCATAGTTTCTTCAACTCTGGATCGATAAGAATAATTGAGACGAGTAGAGAACCATGAACAGGCGGGTTGCTGTACATCGGCCTTGCAATCTGCTGTAACCGACTTTTGACAGCCACCGCTTGTTTTTCATCTTCACACAGCACACTGCATGGAACCACATAACTTACGTGTACTGTTGTTTATATATACTCCGTATAATTGAGGAAAGGTCGGTCATGCGTGAATGAATACCTGAGACAACCAACCCTCTTACCGTAAAGTCCAATGTTTTTAGCCAACGATTGAGAAATCCCTAGTAAATGGCCGTCTTCAAGGAATATCTGAATGGCCTTAGTGTCTCTTTCAGGGTCGCCACTGGCAAAACTTTGATAGGGCATGCCGAAAAAAAGGGGAAATGCCCTTTCTCCTGATAGAAGATGGTTGATGAGTAAAATAATTGAGATCGAACGACAACGACAACGACAATGAAATCCTTGCCTTGATAAGTTTCGAGATCTTTCTCCATTGTTCCTCGGTTGGATCAACACCAGTCGGATTATGAGCGCAGGCATGAAGCACAAAGAATGACCCTTTCGGCGCATTCTGAGAAGTCTATTAGCCACACATAAATCACATTATTAGGAAAAAAATTCGATCTTTGATCTGAGACGGTTTAGTAATGTAACTTAATGTCATCCAGTTCGTAAGGGATTCATTGGTATGAATCAGTGGGAATCCTTGGCTTGGATGTTAAGCATGTTGTTTCCCATCAGCATCAAGGAGTTTAACGGTTGCTGTAGAAAGTCCAAGAGTCCCACATGTGACCTGTAGCATATCCCATGGAAATTCAAATAAAACAACGCATCTACAAGACGACAACCATAAGACGAGAATAAGGAAATGATCACCATATATTTGTTTCAAAAATTACCTGGGTATCACACAGGGACCAAACTGAGCCTGGCTGAAAACTCTCGTCAATCACCAAGGCTTCAATATCCTCATCTAGATCATGCTGGAGTAGCAAATGAATATGGATCAAAATTGAAAATCGAAAGACCTCAATATCACCAACAATCATTTGAAGAAAATTCAGCATCAACCACAACGACAGATACATGAGACAAACTTTCAATCGAGCGACATACACTAAACTCAGGCAACGTAAATTTCTCCCGTGTTTTTGCGAGCGTGATAGTGGTAATTTTGTTTCATCAAAGTTGCAAAACGTTCAAACCTCACATCGCAAGTTAAGGAATTATAACGTATCGAAAGCGACAAAATCAACAAAAAAAATTCAGGTTCTACCCCAAACTACAATCAATCGAATCATTGCCCGAACAGGAAAACATCGATCGCTTTTCCGACATTGTCAAGACCTACCTATCAACAAAATCATAACAATTCAGCTACAGAATCATCTCTATCACTTTGGTTCATCAATGTTGCAAGACGTTCAAAGCTCAAATCGCAAATTAATGAGTAATTCATATAGAAAGCAACAAAATCAACAAAAAACATTCAGGTTTTTACTCTAAACTACAAGCAATCGAATTACTGACGGTAACAGTAAAACATCAATATTATTTCAGATATAAATAATCACCTCGACGACGAACCGCATCCATGTTTTAAGATTAAATCATATTCGATATTAATAGTTGATCGATACTAATATTATAATTACTTTGATATATATAAAAAAATTTTTTAATTACCGTTGTAGTTTAAAATTAAAAAATACTAACAAAAAAAAATTGCAAGGAAAAAGTGATAATTTTTAAAATTATTATTTGAGATATAAATAATCACCTCAACGACGAACCGCATCCATGTTTTATCGCCATGACCGTCAGTAACGCCTTTGAGAACGGTCAAGCCGAGGCTCCTAATAGCCTCGGTTATCTCCATAAAATGGTCGCAATCGTCACATAACATCTGTAAATATGAAAACCGTAAAAAAATCAGGCAACGGAAACCTATATAAAGGTGAAAAATCTAGGTAAAAACCCAACAACGGGTTTTTAACTTTTTATATTACCACTTTTATTACCTCGATTAGCATTTGACCGTTCGTGTTGAGGTTTTCGACGAGGATAGGGCAAATTTTCATATGACCTCCAACCTCCACGGCCCAACTCGAACCTTGCTCGTTACCCGATCCTAGCATTGCCATCTCAATGGGATCCTATGAAGAACGAATATATGGAGATAAATATTGAATTTCGTGGAATACCGTATTTGAATCACGTCAATGGTTACAATCTATGTTCCGAGGGTGCTATTGAAACTGTATTATTATTAATTATTATTATTATTATTTATTTTATTTTATTTTATTTTTATAAAAAAAGGAGAATTTTATTGATGGAGCAAAAAACATTTTACAAAAGATTGGTGGGCAGCCGAGATACTGGATTATTATTCCGTATTATTTTATTTTTTATTTTTATTTTATAAAAAGAAGATTTTTTTTTTATTATTATTAATTTATTTTTTAAATTATTATTATTATTATTATTATTATTATTATTATGGAGTATTATTTTATTCTATTGTTCGCCTCCATTTTACTTTTTTTTTTGGATGACAACTTAACGACTTCAGAGATATTGATTCATGTTAGCGGATCCTATATCTTCTCATTTTCTCAAGACCAAGGCATTGTATGCAGAATTTTCATAAAAATAGTCGAAGATACTCCTAAATGAGCAACATAGTTTCCGATATTACCTTGGATTTCGAATAGCTACTAAGCTTGTCGGAATGCTTAGTAACATTTTGCATGAACCCCATATGCTTAATCGTCCTCTCCAACAACGAATCGATGCTACACTGCGAAAATCACAAAAAAGCAAAAAAAAAAGATTAACAATTTCACACGAAACCCAATATTTCATTCACGGAAGAATCACGATCCAATGAAAAATCGACAAAAGGGTTTACCTTGGATCCATTAGGCACGAGTTCTCGAAGCTCTTTGATACGATCTTGGATTAGTTGTCTATCTCTAGGCCGAGGCCGGCTATTCTCGCCGGGTCTCGCCCGTTTCTTGTTAGCTTTCCCGGGTTCGGCTGAAGAAACTCTATTATTTTTACAAGAATACGAAGAATTCAACCCGGTTTGCGTACTCAATAAGCTTCCCTCGAGGAAAGACGAGCCACCCCCCATCGAAAAACGGGTCGACCCGATTGTATTATGCCTCGTGTTGTTAGACGACTCGGTCATTCTTTCCGTGGTCAACGTCGAGATTGAGCGACTTTGATTTCTTGAGCGCGTCCCTTCGACAGAAGTTTGCCACGACGGCCTCTAATAGATGATCTTTGCCAGCTTCGGACGAGAGCATGCTGGTTTCCATGCTGGTCTCCACAGGTTCGGGAATGACTGAAGCGGGAATAGGTTCGGGATTTGCAGCTTCGTGAGGAAAAGACTCGAAAGAGTAGCATTGGTTCAGGAACGCGGGGCCTAAAGCTTCGTGTAAATCACCCGAGATCTTATCAAAGCAACAGAATTCAGGAAATGTGTCGATGTTTTTGAAAGCGGGACTTTCTGTGATGCAACTCTGCGAGGAATAACCGTCCACATTTCTGATTGAAGGTATTTGAATTTTCGACTGCAGAAAAAAAAAAAAAACTGAATTAAGCGACAGTTAATGCATTCATGCATTTGATGCGTGCAAGAAGATCTGAGTTAGTGACAGTTAATGCAAAGGAAAGGTTGAGTTGAGTACCGTCTGCAAGATATGCTGGAGATTGTTGCTGCAGTGGATCGGGGTCTCGTTGATTTGGTATGTCGAGTATTAAAGAGAGGAAAATATGTCTTGTATATGTGACAAGAACTGCACGCTCTCGTTTACCTACACTCACACGAAAAAAAACCAGTTTAGCGAGTCATTTTGCTCGATTTTCAGCTGGTTTATCACACGTTCAATAAAATTATTCAATATTAAAAATAAAAATAAAAATAAAATAAATAAAGGGACTTCAGTTGAGTTGAATATGACTCACTTTCGTTAGGGAGCCGAACTGTATAACTCCGTGTGGAACAACAGCTGCAACAACAATCGTCTGCAGAAGAACACAGATTTCCTGTTAATTCAATACTAATTCAATAATTCCTATGTTGCTCGGACTCGTTGGTGCGTATGCAGGTGTCGAACTCTGCTATTTATATTAAATTCGGAATATTAAAATGTTCAGTCGAAGAGCATACCTTGATCCCTGCTGCAAATTGAGCTTGCCAACCATCATGGAACTGGAATTTCAAAAAAATCGGAATATAAAGAGTTAATGAATAAGCTGACAAAACCCTACGAGGTGTCGTGTCTAACATGGTTATTTTGGGCAAAGTTTTCGATTTTTTGGTCCAAATCACCTGAAGGGAGGAGTAGGAAGCCGAAGAATGTTCACCAGCGATAATCCATTGATGCTTTCCAGTAAGAGCCACTTGGCCGACAATCCTGCTCGTGAAAACAAATTAGAAACGAGTCCATACTGGAGAAAATTAACTGAGGAAAGTCAAAACGATAGACATTTCATTTTACAACATCAAACAAACTGAAAAATTCACACAAATTGACCGTTTTCAAAACTTGACACTTGAAAGTTGAAATCGAGTCTGAGTAACATACCCTTCTCCAAAGGAGTGTACTTGGTAAGACATCTTTGCGACAGACAGGCCAACGGAACTACAGGAAAGATCTTTGTCGTCCTGTGAGGTGTCAGATGGAACGAGTTTATCTTGGTCGTTGCAGTAACCATCTTCCCAAGTTAGTACCCTGGATTACATTCCAAGCAACAGGATTCAAACACAAAAAAATAATTAAGAAAATCGCATCAAAAATGACATTGAACGATAACAACACCGGTCTAGTACTCTATTGGCTATTTTAATGCTATGTTATTCCGACAATGGTCTAGTTTCATGGAAACGATCTAAATGTGTTGAGAAGCGGTTAAACATAAACAATAAGAAAAAAATGGCCGGAATAATTTCAGGTTTGTACTCCACGCTACAATCAATCAAACCATTGACAATATCAATCGAACCATTGGCATTTTCGACATCGTCAAGACCTACCTAACAACAAAATCACAACAATTTAGCTACAAAAACATCTTTATCACTTTGTAGCCTCGCATCAAAACCTCACAAATTAATGAGTTACTCTATTACATACAGAAATCAACCAAATATTTCAGCCTTTTACTCCAACCTACAATCAATCGAAACATTGACGGTAACAGTAAAGCATTGATCGTTTTTCCGCCATTTCCATGACCTACATACGACCAAATCACAACAATTCAGAATTCCATTTCTCCACAATTCCACAAACTATCAACATAAGAAATATCACTAAGAATCAATAAAACTACAATCAATCAAATCACTAACAGTAACAGTAGAACATCGATCGTTTTCCGACATTTTCAAGACCCACATATCAACCAAATCACAACAATTTAGACATCGATGCAAATCATTTCTCTACAATTCCACAAACAATCAACATAAGAACTATCACAGAGAATCAATCAAACTACAATCAATCTTAACTGATTCTCAGCAACCCTAACAGTACGACCAACCCAAACCCTATCCCCAATTAAAACAAACAAACAAAAGGCAGAAATCCTTAATTCAAACAAACAAACAAAAGGCAGAAATCAAAACCGTCCCGGAACAATAGAAATTCAATCCTAAACATTCACATAGATCCTGATTACAAAATTCAAAATCGGGCGAAACCTATAACTGAAGAACACAATCCAAAACTTACATCAAACCTTTGATGACGAACATCAAGAACGGGCAATCCCTCAGCTGTTTAAATGACGAAACCTTTGATGACGGAAATGCAATTGAAAGTGTAATCTTCGCGCCTCCTTCTGCATCGCTGGCAACTCACCCAACAACCACCTCTGCGACTGGCTATGTCACTCTGCGAGCAAAACGAACACCGACCCACATAAATCAAATCAAACAACAAAAGAAGCAGAACCTAGATAAATTAATCCCATCTTGCCCCTAATGCTAGAATCCCTAATCGAGGAAGTGAGGAAATGAAGGGAAAGGAGAAAGGCAGAGCCACAGAGGAAAAAAGGAAGGCAGAGCGAGAGATCGGAAGAGATGAAACGAGGAAATGATAGGAAAGGAGAAAGATGGAGCGGTGGTACTGCTCACAAGAAAAACACTGTTCCTAAGAGGTGGGACTATTCATAAGAGAATCACTATTCCTAATAAGAATTCATTCAATCATATGCAAGTAAAAATTGAAGAACTTCTCTACTCATCCTTAAAAGCAGCAGGAAATGCAATAAATCAATATCAAAGTAAAATGACAGAAATGTGGATACCTCGGAGGGGGCTACATGATCAGCAAAGTTGACAACTTCTGACAAATTTCGAGACAATGACGACCAATGCATAGCTTGATAGTTGGACATGAGATAGACATCGTGTTTTGAAGAGGCCCAAACAAGGTTCCTTAGCTGTGAACATGTCAAAACAGTTTCAAAAGCTTGCAACAGACAACGGACGAACTGCCAACACATATCCAAACATCTCATCGTTTGAGATAGTTCTCAAACCTCTTACATTAATGCCAAACATCATCTGTAAGATTGACTGTTTGTACAGAAAACAGGAGATTGGATAACAAACACATGAGAATTTGTGTTTGTCTCACATAAGAGAAAGACTCAAACAAGACTCGCCCGGAAAAAAAAGACGTCCACTTTCTGTCATCATCATTCAAACAAAAGAGAATCATACAAGTTTCACCAAGACATTATTTGGGCACATCTGGATTTACATAAGGCTATACTACCCAAGTTCTTTGAAAAGGCTGCTGTGAAAAAGACTTTGAATTTTCTGATTTCAAAGCATGCAAATGGACTCCGATAAAACAACCAATGATCATCAAGTGGAACACACAAGTCGAATAATCTTAATTGTGGGATAAAAACAAAATATAGCAACATAAAAAAATAATCTTCGAGATAATACACGTACCTAAAAATGCAAAATAGTAGGCTTCACCATTCTCGAATTGTAGAAAAAATCATAGTAGTTTGCACCTTTCTCCTTTGACTTCCATTCCTAGTCACCAGGATGAAAGAACAACATTAAAAACCACAATTTAGTATACGATAAAGTGACTACGGATATCAACTTTAGTCAAATAATACACTTTCTGTCATTATCATTCAAACAAAAGAGAATCATACAAGTTTCACCAAGACATTATTTGGGCACATCTGGATTTACATAAGGCTATACTACCCAAGTTCTTTGAAAAGGCTGCTGTGAAAAAGACTTTGAATTTTCTGATTTCAAAGCATGCAAATGGAGTCCGATAAAACAACCAATGATCATCAAGTGGAACACACAAGTCGAATAATCTTAATTGTGGGATAAAAACAAAATATAGCAACATAAAAAAATAATCTTCGAGATAATACACGTACCTAAAAATGCAAAATAGTAGGCTTCACCATTCTCGAATTGTAGAAAAAATCATAGTAGTTTGCACCTTTCTCCTTTGACTTCCATTCCTAGTCACCAGGATGAAAGAACAGCATTAAAAACCACAATTTAGTATACGATAAAGTGACTACGGATATCAACTTTAGTCAAATAAGCAACCTTTTCCATAGTTTCTCCAGATGTCGGCACATTCTCGTAGTTCTTATATTGTTCCAGCCTAGTTAACATGTACTTCTCTCTTGTTATATTCAATCTATCCCACTGAATACCTTGTAATATCTTTGCCTTGACGTGCGTTGGCAGCTGAGGTATCCGTCACCTTAGTAAGCTGCTCAAATCAATGAACCCTTTTAAAATACTCGTTACAAATAATATAAAAGATAAACAGATGACTACTAAGACGGAAAGAGTAAGATATAAACATATTTGCATGAAAAAATAGTTCACACACACCAAATCATACTCATCCATTTCCACGTTCCCGTCATCTCTACCATAATACTCTTCCTCCATTTCATCAACCAAATCAACCACATCCTGATCATCAGCCATGTATTCAAATTCTACGATTTGATCGTTGGACATGTTCTGCCTGCTCCAAAAATCAAAATACTGACCTATTATCATCAGTCCTAACACGAACAAATAAACAAAACATCACATATTCACATACACATTCTTCTCCCCCAATTAAACAACAATTCTCACTTTAAAAACAATAACCAATCCAAAGCCCCACCCCCAACTACTCCCTAGACACATACTCCCTCCGTCTCGTTCATTTGTTTGTCTTCGATTAAACTACTCCTCGCATCAATATAACAGCCAACATCCAATAACACCAATGTTTGTCTCACACCAATACACTTTACTTTCGGATGGGCTAATAACAAGCAACATCCAATGTAAACTACAAGTTTAAAAGTAAGACAAAAAAACCAAAATCCATTTATATTGATCTTCATTAACTCAATGTATAAGCAATTAACCACAAGTTTCGCTGTGAAATCCAGTTCAATTCATATAAGAAGAAAAATACCAAATCCGCGCAAAATTGATCTAATAAGAACTGAGAAAATCACGAACCTTGGAATCTCGCGGCAGCGGAGCAGGATCTTCGAGAGTGAAATAAACATCATCAGCATGCAATTGCAAATCTACGAATCACACAAAATAAGAAACTGCAATAATTACTGAACATCAATAAAATTAGATCAAAATGGAGGAGCAAACATACACGAAGGATTGAGAATGGAGGTGAGAGAAGACGAGGACGAAGAAGAGGAAGGTGAGAAGAGAGAGATAGAAGCTTTGTCGAAGAGAAGAGCGCGAACACGAAGCTGGAGGTGTAGATGGAGGTCGGGGTTAGAGAAGAAGGAGTGCATGAAGAAGGAGAGGATAGAGAGTGAATGAAGGACGAGTAGAGAGAGTCGCCTAGCCATGTCCGCCATACTCCATGGCTAGAGATCGGAAGAGATGAAACGAGGAAATGATAGGAAAGGAGAAAGATGGAGCGGTGGTACTGCTCACAAGAAAAACACCGTTCCTAAGAGGTGGGACTATTCATAAGAGAATCACTATTCCTAAGGGCCATTTTTTGAACAATTCTTCTTTTAATATGTAAAGATGTAAAGATTAAATTACAACTAATAAGAGAAAGGTGACATGTATCTCTAAATCTCTTCAAAATGAAATAGTGAAATGTGGTGTGTTTGGTTGACTTTTAATGTAACACCCGCTATTTTCCTAGCATTATTATTCTTTCCGTTCTGACATCGTTATAACTCTATTACATTTTGGCTTATGTTTCATCATTTTTCCAAGCTTATTTTCAATTTTGAATTTAATGATATTTATTTTTATTTTAAAAGATTTTAATTCTTTTACATCTATTCATTTGATTTTCTTCGTAAACAAATAAATTTTTCCGCAAAGAATTCTATTTCTCTTTGAATTGACGTTTTTAAGCTCGGATTTAAGTTGTTCCTTTTCCTAAAAATGTCTAAATACATTTATATAATATTTTCAACTAGTAAATATTTTTATTTACGAAAATTTAGCCATTAATGATTTTATTACGAAGCTTTGCGAATATTTTTTTTCTTACGCGAGGTTTACTCGAATTACTTCGAAATGCCTTTAACTATTTTACGATTATACTTTTTATCAACTTATAAATCATTTGGGACCTTTTCCTCATATTTTGGACCGACAAAACTCCTTGTCACAATTTAACTACGTTTTATTAATACGTTTCATTTTATCACATTAAACCGTAAACATAAGATTCTTTTCTTTTCATTGAATTGATGCTTTAATACTCAAACTCTTCCTACTCCTTCTCTTATTTCCTTGGCCGGCCAAATGAGTCTAGATACACATTGGATTCGTCTCTCATTTTTACTATCATTTATGCTTAAAACCTTTTCTTTCTCCCTTCATTCATTTGCTTTCATAAGATTTATTCAACATCATCTTTCCTTCCCCTTTGGCTGAGTATTAATCCATCTTCCCTTGGCTGATTCTTGCTTAATTCGAGTCCAAATCGTCTCATTTTTATCGTCCAATTAATCCTCTTTCCGATCCCTTCGTTAAGGTAATAATCGATGTTGTTTTCGATCATTATTCACCTTGATTTTATTAGTTTTTCTCATGGTATTTTTCTGCCATGATTTTTATATATTGTAGGATTTGTGGACGATCCCGAGGCTGACGAGTATATTATCGATTCAGACTTGGATTAGAGGTAACGTCGATGTTACTCGGTATTTCGTGATTTTTAATTGTGTAATTGCATGTATATTTTTATATTTCATTTTTGACAATATATGTACGTCATATAATCTGGAAAATTTTTAAAAGTTGAAAATTTGCACGTTTCGGTATTTTTATCGCTTTTACGAGATTAACGATTAAATTGTTATATTAATTTGTAAAATCGTAATATTTGGCCTAAACTTGTAATATATGATTATATTTCGTAAAAATGAAGTTTTTGATAATTTTTAATAATGTAGTATTTTTCTGATATTTTAGTTATCGATTATTGAATTATTACCGTTTACGAACAAAAACGATTAAAAGCCGATTTTTAGTTCTAGTACTTAAACATTTTATTTTAATCTTATTTTTGACGTGAGTAAACTTTCTGGTGAAATAGAATTTTTTGAATGTTTTCATAATTTTTCGGAATTGTTAAGTGGATGAATTAATTAATCACTTTAAGTCATCGTTTATCGTTAAAACTGCATTTGTCGTTTAAATTCTCGATTTCTGGTCCTATGATTAAATCTGGAAAAAAATATGATTATGATGATTTGATAATAAAATGTAATTTTATGATTTTTAGTGCTTTAATAAAATGTTAGGAACGATAAGTTCTATTAATGGAATCGTTAATTGTGAAAACGAATTTAAAAGACGGTTTTAACGAGATTTATTAAATCTGGAATTTTTGGAAATCTGGAAAAATAGTATTTTCTGAAAAATCATGATTTTTAAGTTTAATAATAATTTTTGGATATTAATACGTAAATCGTTTTGTAATTACTATTTTTATTAATCGTTATTGTCGAGATTAGACGATTAACGAGAAAACTCTTTAAAAACTGAGTCTAAGTATTCTGGAAAATTTTCTTTTCTGGACAGAATGTCCAGAAATATATTTTAGCTATTTTACGTAATTTTTGTACTATTTATTAAAGTTTTTAATTAATAGTAACGATTTTTGGACAAATTATGATTTATCGTTAAAAGGCTTCGTCTTACCTAAAAGAATTATTTTCCCAGCAATTTTTGAAAATATTTAAATCTAAAACTTTAAGAGTTAAATCATCCCTTAACATACTCTAAATATGTTCATTGGTTTAATTAAATAAAAGACATTAAAAGATTTAATTTAACATTTGCCGTAAAATCCTATTTATAATTGTATTGTCAAAACTAATAATAATTAGGGAATTTTAGCTTTGTAACTTTTGAAAATACCCTGATTAGTAGTATTAAAATGCTTAAGACATTTTTAATCATTTTATAACACTTGTACGATATTTTAATAATGTCATAAACCCGATTGTTCTCGTTTTAGAAATTAATATCGTTAAGGCCGAAAGTATTAATTTTATAAATCTATATCGTTTACTAAAAATATTGAATTAGTATAAACTAATATTCTCGCTATTTTGATATGATGCTATTTTTAGTAAAGTTTCTAAAACAGAAGTTTCCTAAAACAGAAAGTTTCCTCTTTTAGAATATTATGATTACTTCTTTTATCTCCATGTTGTTTAGAATGATTATATCTTTTAAACATCGATAATGGCTTGGTTTTGGAGTTATGGAATAAGGACAAGTGTGAGTTTAGAGTAATATAGTCTAGGATGTACGTTTTGTCATCAACTGTAAGGCTGGTGTGTCTTTATGGGGCACATTGGTTGTTGAACTGAGCACGGTTTGTGTTCAGGAGAGTGTATATTTACCTTAAACTTAGATATCGCATCGTATAAGTCGCGTCGGGTTGAACTGGATATAGTTTGTATCCAGGAGGGGTGTGCACTACTTAAACTAGGACCTCGCTGCACGCAGTTCTGTTATAGTTGAGTTGCCTAGTTAGAGTCTGGATTCTGTTATGAGTTAAGTCTACAGTTCTTGAAGCTAGTTTCTAGTATTATCCTAGTGAAAGTCTAAATTCTACATTAACCCTATCCATAACGCCATTTTGATTATTTTATTTATTATCGATATAAATTGGTTGCAGGTTGGCAAATATTTTTATGTTTCTTCGGAAACCCATTTTATTACTTTGGCTTACGCTGAAAGCTTATTTTTAATATGCTGTTTTTATTGTTTTCCATTTTTACTATTTTTCTATAGTAGTAATTACAGTTTTAAAATCCTGTCATACAGCTGGGAGAACGTTGACGTTGCTCCCCACTGATTGCGGCTGTTATGTTTTAACATGGCAGGTATACTCGTTTCCGGGTGTGGGCTAGCGGGCATTGTGGATCCTGCTTACTCTCTTTTAATAATTATGTCTTGTGGAATGTTTAAACCCTCTTTTTGTGGATTGTTTAAATTTTGACCATTTTATTTTAGGCCTATTGTTTGACTTTACCGTTTAATGATAAGTGTGTTTTGTAGTGCTTATTTGTTGTGTTTGGTCCCGGTTTCTCTTGTGAAATCGCTCTTTGGAGCGGTTTCTTGGCTACTTACGCTTCTTCTAGTTCATTTTAGGTTCCTAAGGCCATTCTTGGAGAGGTGAAACGATTTCAAATCGTTTCCGACACATTTGGAGCCAACGAAGAGAAGCAACGACCACCTGGTAGCTTAGACTCGATCCCGAGACCTTGGGACCCATTCCCGAGCCACTTAGACTCGATCCCGAGCACCGAGAATCGATGAGAAGCCCATGAGAAGCAAGTAGGGACCTTTGAGATCATATTTGAGGCCTACAAGACCCATCTCGGTCGAGATGAGGGCCTTCTCGCCCGAGATGAAGAGTACAAGCAAAGACGAGCCACTGATGCTCAATCTCGCCCGAGATCACCTCATCTCGGCCTAGATGGAGTCTCATCTTGCCCGAGACCATCATCTCGGCCGAGAAGAGCATAACACCACCTGGTGTTATGCATAACACCGGGCGGTGTTATGCATCATCTCGATCGAGATCA
Organism: Agrostemma githago; assembly: GCA_958450325.1. Classification (NCBI taxonomy): domain Eukaryota; kingdom Viridiplantae; phylum Streptophyta; class Magnoliopsida; order Caryophyllales; family Caryophyllaceae; genus Agrostemma; species Agrostemma githago. The sequence goes on along the minus strand of OY288253.1, from coordinate 16,381,996 downwards.
TCTCATCTCGACCGAGATGGATCCCATCTCGACCGAGAAGGAGCAACAACAGCCCCGTGTTCTTCTTTTCTTCTCCTTTGCTCTTGAACCCTTATAAATACCCATCCTTTGTATTGTTTAAGGACTTTTACATTATCTTACATTTGACAAAACCCTAGATAGAGTTCCTCCTCTCATTAGATTAATCTTTTCTTAATCTTTAATTAAACTTAGATTAAACTAGGTTGTAATCCTTGTATTAAGGGAATTCTTCAAGATTCATCCAAGATTGACAACCTTGGGAGATTTATTTGGGTTTTTCTTATTAATACAAGTTCTTATCTTTTCATCCTCTTGTTAGTAGAATAGTAGGTATAATCTTCTTAATCTCTTTACTCTTAATCTTTGTTTAATCTTTGATTATTGTTCTTGTTCTTGCTAGTTCCATTATGAATGTTTTGTTGTTTGTATTGATTTCTCTTGCTAGTGTTAGGCTTAGTTTCATAATGTGTAAGTAGACTTATTGTGGGGTTAGTAGGGGGATTAAGTGTTGATTATGGATGATTAGGGTTTGATTGTGGATAAAGGTGAATTCTTTGTTGCTAGTCACATATTGAGCACACTATGTGTTTGTTGAATTGCTTGTTTGAGTAGTAGTGGCCATGCTCCTCATACTTATCTTCCTCTTCTCATTGTGTGATTGGTTTGTGGTTGAATCCTTGTTTATTGAGTAACATCTTGCATGGGTATTCGGGTTTAGTCTTTGACACGAGAGTGCGAACTTTGGCTTTGACGCGAGAGCGCGGACCGACCTTAATAACTAGGTGAAACCTACACACTCAATCTCCCAACTATCCTACTACACTTATGAACCCGACCTAACCCTACTCCTTTCCATATTTGATTTTCTCCATCTTGTTAGTATTGTTTCTCTAGCTTACTTGTTTCATTTAGCTCTAGTGTTCTTATTAGTTCTTGTTATATCTAGTCCATTGTTAGTCCACTTTCATCATCTCCAATCATCATAGTTAATCAATTCTTGGTAGTTAGTCTCCCTTTGTGTTGTGTTGGTAATTTAGTCTTGTTTGTGAGTTGACCATAGTCTAGACACCTCATAACCGTCCCCGTGGACTCGACCCGACTTACCCTAGCTACGTGTTAGGATTAGTTGGTTATTACTTGTTGGCGGGGAACCTCGGCAATTCCCTACCATCATTTAATTTTACCAACACATAGTTACAGCGTGTTTTAATTCCGACTCTACAGTGTTTCTGCCACTGCATTAGAATTTCTAGGGGATTACATTTAATAGATTATATAGATATAGATTTTGAATCCAATAGCAACATTTCTAATGATAACGTGTCTTTTTTGTTGTAGTTATTTTTTCTCTCCCATAAATAGACAATGTGTATAGTAATTTCTGTGTTAAGCATTTCTACTTTCAAACGGTGGTTGGCAACGGAAGACAATTTGAATGTCATTGTGATGTTGAATAATGTAATTGTTTTTGGGAGGTGTTTGATTGTGCAATTATATGCATTGTGAAACAATTAGGCAACAAATAAGCCTCAATCTCAACTTCAAAATGGCAACCGACTACATGATTGAAAATCAAGAATCATTTATAATATTATTTACATTTCTGATACATTGCTGATTCTCTGTATTTTTGATACATTGTTGTACAACTTATGATTCATTTATAATACTATTTACACTTCACCAAAAAAACAAAACAAGAATAATTAAAAAACATTATTTTACGATTGATATTATTATGATTTTTTAATAATAAATATAGTGACTATAAATAAATTATATAACAAATCATTGTCAATCTTATGCTGATATTTATAAATCAATTGTCAATCCTACTTTTGCCTTTTATAAAGTCATTTTACATTAATGTAATCTCGATAGAGATACGAAATCAGTGAAATACTCGGCGTGCTCCAAAGCATGTCTCCATTTAAGGCACCTGGCCCAGATGGATTCCAAGCTCTATTTTATCAGATGCAATGAGATAGAGTAAAAGACAATATGTGCGAATTGGATATTGAATGCTCTTCATCACCATATCTGTCCGTCATAACTAGGTGAAGCCTTTCTCACATTAATCGCAAACTATTTATTTATTTTGCAAAGAATCCCATTTTTACACTAACTATCATTTTAAGCTTGGATTTGGGTTATTTATTTTTTTAAAAGGGTCCAAATGCGTTTATATAATATTTCTAACTAAGAAAAAATTTTATTTATGAAAATCTATCATTTAATGATTTTATTACGAAGTTTCGTAAATAATTAATTTCTAAACGTGAGGTTTACCCGATTGCTTCCAAATACCTTTAATAATTTTACGAACTTTCTTTTTATCAACTTACGACGTATTTTTGGACTCACCTTGAGTCATTTGGACCGTGGCACCCTTGTCACACACTACCATTACGTTTTTTTATATACCAATTTTTTTATATACCATTTTATTTCATAACAACTGTTTTAAGGTTGAGATATTTTCTCTTCCAATTAATATGTTGATTCAACACTCTTTCTTTCCCTTCATTTGGACATGTATTTGAATGTAGTTATGAACTTAGTTTTCTCCTCCAGTTAGTGCATAGACCATCCATTTCTCTCATTCATTTTCTTACTTTTAATATAGCTATTATTCAAGGCAAAATACTCCCTCTTTTGCTCTCCATATTCACGTGAAACTGAAGGAAAATATCAGCCTTTTTAGTCCTAAATCCGTGTCATAAAATCCTCTTTCCGTCTCATTTTTTTCTTTTGTTTCGATCATCTTTTCGTCTCCTTCGTTAAGGTATTAATTTATTTCTTTTCAATCGTTATACATCTTTTTTTCTAGCGATCTTATGGTATTTTCATACTATGGATTTCGTGTTTTTGTAGTATTTTTGGAGGATCCGGAAGCGGACGAATACATCGTGGATTCGGACATAGATTAAAGGTAACGTCGATGTTACTCGGTATTGCATGATTTTATTTGTGTAATTGCATGTATATAATTATAATTTTATTTTTGACAATATATGTATGTCATATAATCTGGAATTTTTTTTAAAAGTCGTAAATTTGCATGTTTCGGTATTTTTTAATCGTTTTTACGAGATTAACGATTGAATTGTTGTATTGTTTTGTAAAATCGTAATATTCGGCCTAAACATGTAAAATATGAATATATTCTGTAAAAATTATGATTTTGATAATTTTTGATAATTTAGTATTTTTCTGATATTTTAAGTATCGATTATTGAATTATTATCGTTTTCGGACAAAAATGATTAAAAGCCGATTTTAGTTCTAACACTTAAACATTTTATTTTATTCTGAAATTTGGCATAGATAATATTTATGATAAAAAAGAATTTTCTGAATTGTTTCATAAGTTTTGGGAATTTTTAAGTGGGTGAATTAATTAATCACTTTAAATCATCGTTTATCGTTAAAACCGTGTTTGTCATTTTAATTTCCGATTTCTGGTTTTTGGTTATAAATCTGGAAAAAATGTGTTCCTGATGGTTCTTGAGATTTTTTTTTTTTTTTTTTTTTTTTTTTTTTTTTTTTATGATTTTAGTGCTTTAATAAATTATTAGGAATGACAAGTTTTATTAAGAGAATCGTTAATTGTGGAAACGGGTTTTAAAAGATGGTTTTAATGGAATTTGTGAAATCTGGAAAAGTTGTTAGTTTCTGGAAAATGATAATTCTTAAGTTTATTAATAATTTTTGGACATTAATACTTAAATCGTTTTGTAATTACTATTTTTATTAATCGTTATTGTCGAGATTAGACGATTAACGAGAAAACCCTTTAAAAACCGAATTTAAAGATTATGAAAAAATTATTTTTCTGAACAGAATGTCTAAAAATATGTTTTAGCTATTTTACGTAATTTTTTTACGTACTATTTATCGAAGTCTTTAATTAATAGTAATGATTTTTGGACAAAATTATGATTTATCGTTAAAATGCTCCGTTTCAGCTAAATGAATTATTTTTCCACCAATTTTGAAAATATTTAAATCTGAAACTTTAAGAGTTAAATCACCCCTTATCATATTCTAAATTTGTTTAATGGTTTAATTAAATAAAAGACGTTAAATGATTTATTTTGACATTTGCCGTAAAATCCTATTTATGATCGTATTGTCGATCGAAACTAATAGTAATTAGGGAATTTTAGTTTTATAAATTTTGAAAACACCTAATTAGTAGTATTAAAATGTTTAAGACATTTGTTTTTATTATTCTATAAAAACTTGTATGATATTTCAATAATTTCATAAACCCAACTGTTCTCATTTTAACAATTAATATCGTTAAGGTTGAAAGTATTATAGTTTTATAAATCTATATCATTTACTAAAAATGTTGTATTAGTATGAACTAATATTTTCGATATTTTGATATGATGCTTGATGTGGGTAAAGTCGTCTCACCCAATCAAGGTAAACCTAATGCTACTAACAAGAAGATAGCGGCAAGCAAGGTATCGAATCCACAGGGAAACAGTTAAACTAGTCAAATAGCTATGGCGATTCTAGGATGCTCTAAACGGTTGAATTGATGGAAGGATATAAAAACACTACTAAAATGCGATAATAAATAATCGAATCTACTAAAGAGATGAAAACTAAGGTCATAGGTTCACGATAGATGCTCAACAATTATGCGACGATAATAATAAACATATAACATGCTAGTCGGCTATAACACGATCTCTCGAATCGTGTCAACCTAGGAAGGATCTAACGGGCTCTCGCAACTTATTAGACTCCCTACCAAATCGCGCGTGATCTAATCCTAATTCGGCTTTCGCACAGGAACTAGAATTTCCCAAACAGATTAAAATGTTGTGGCCTTTAACAAATTAATCGACAAATAAACACGCGAAAGTGGTACTAGCATAATTATGAATTTAGTATCAAAGCGACATAATCGTATAATAATCCATCGATCCCCCTCGACCCTAGCGAGAAAATTAGCTACGCATGATGATTACGAAACAACTAATCGCATACATGGAATTCATGATAAAAAGGTGAAGCAAATAAATCTAATGATAAACGGACGAAAATCTAACGAATTAAACGGAACAACGAATTGCAAATAGAGAAAATTACGACGAACTAAGTAATTTACGATGAAGATTGAAACGTAGAACTGAAAATTACATAAAATGAAATTACCGAAATCGAATCCGAGTGAAAACCGAGTGCTAGAATCCTAAGGGTCACGAGTTTTCTGAAGTAAAATTTCTAAGTATGAAGAAGTAATCATAGAAAATAATCCTCCTCCTTAGTTATAAAAAATTAGGCGGAAAATGAACTGGGTGTGCACCCCAGCCGGCTGGCAGGCCGCCTGCCACAAGCAGGGGCCGAGACACACTAAAAAACTGGCTTAAAATACTCTTGTGTCATGCCGGCCGGTTGGCAGGCCGCCGGTCACATGCAGGCTGGCGTGCACGCACTCTTAAAAGAAGCTATGGGCCGCTTCTCATGGCCCAATGAATCGTCACTTCCCACTTCTTTGTCGCCTAAACGTCTTGAGGCACGGGTTTTGTCTCGGGATCGTTCTTCTAACCGGATATGAGTGTAAATGCACATAAAGACCTGAAATCGTCTAGAATCTACAAAAACACTCACTCAAAGCAAAATGTTAGAAGAAACGGCTCTAAAGAGCGCGTTCCGACCATAAAAGACAACGGAATCGAGGGAATAAAGCTATATAAATACAACACATCAAACTCCCCCGAACCAAACCCTTGCTTGTCCTCAAGCAAGACCCGTAAGAAAACAACTAATATAATACCGAAACAGCTCAAAGCAAATAATAGGCAACCAAATACTCAAGTTCGTCATAGCAAACATCTAACCAAGTCTAAGAAACGAATTCCAAGACGGGAAATAGGAAAAATAATCCATCAACAAATGCACAAATTTACCAAGCATGATATGTAGAAACCACATTTTCAACCAAAGCCCTTGCATAGGCTACTCACGGAGCCACTCATCGCTCAATTAGGAAGGGTGTGTATATGTGAAATATATATATGAAAACGCTCAACTACTCCAACTCATGGAAATATGCCCGCAATCTAGTATGGTAGCGACCTCTAAATTTTTACAAAACGTGCTAAGATCACAAAGGGAGGCAAGGATGGTGATAACAAGGTAGGGGGTGGAAATCGATATGGTCATGTGAGGTTAAAGCCAAGCTAGTGAACTAACTAGTGCGATAATGCTCAACTCAAATATTCTTCCACTTCCATAAACAAATCATACAAATCACCAACCAACGAGAACGAGTCCGGGATCAAAAGAGGGCGCTCAAATTTCATCAAGTAAACGGAAAATAAAAGTAACAAGAATAACATATTTTTTTTTGTTGTTTTGATTTTTCCTTTTTTTTCTTCTTTTTCGATTTTTTTTCCTTTTTGCTTTTTTTTTTTCCATTTTTTCCTTTTCTTTTTTTCCTTTTTGAACTATTTTTTCAGCTTGATGAAATTAGAGGCAAATATATACAATAACCCAAATTGACCCGGACAAGATCTACAAACTCCCTTGAGACAGAGTCAACCACATCCAATCATCCATAAAAAATCTCCATAATCACACAATAACGAGCATAGAACGCACTAGGTGACCTACTTCATCAAGCTTGGCTGGGTAGGCAAATTTGATTTTGTAGTTCATTTTGTGAATTCTTTAACATTTTAGCCAAGGAGAAAATGGATAGAAATAGATGAGAATGAAAATGACCCAAAAATGATCACTAGGCAAGTTAGTCAAAATGAAGGGGCAAACACCATACTTATGCGTATTGACATAGCATATTCCACGAGGAGTCCTACACACAATCCTAAGTGGTAGCCAGGTATGAATGTACTGGCTACAGGAGGCTCTAAATCTCACCAATTTTGTAGCTAAAGCCTAAATGCAGGGTCGGTCTAAATGGGAACCACAAATCATAGCTCGGTTGGTTGCAAACTTGCCGATTAATTATTATTCCACATAACAAAGGTCAAATGAATGCCAATTAAGAATGAGTAGGTAGCCTAAAGAGTGCAAATTATCATCATTGCTGCATAATCGGTATCATAGACAACCACTAAGACTCAAGGAAATAAAACTAGACATACTAAAAACTCCCCCACGCTAGACTCGACATTGTCCTCAATGTCCATATCATACAGACCCAAAATTTGTGGGGGGACACAAATAAAATCCGAGGAAAGAGAAAAGACATACCAAATATATACATGGAGAGGTAGCGGAGTCAGCAATCCGCTACTGATCATCATCATCATCACCGAAATCATCATCCTCCATATCATCATCTGCAGCGGTCCCAGAACCCGACGCACCACCTGTATACCAACCACCTCCCTGAAAATCACTAGCGGCTCCAAAAGCAGGGCCCGTCGGGGCACTGAAATAATCAGTGTGAAGATGGAAGCCGCCATGAATCGAAGGGTCAGTATAACCACCCACGGGCCACGAAAAGTACGAGGGGTAAGGGACCTGTGGTGGCACAGCTGCACGCCTAGCATAGTCATCATAAACGGGATACATCCCGAGACACCGATCAGCATACAACCTGTCTAGACAAGCGTGAGTAGCAGCGGTGTCGGCACGAGTCTCCGTGCGAAAAGTATCAAAGTCAGAACGTGACGAACGGCACTCAACTCCATGCGCTCCATCCACGAAATCATATCGGGATGGAGGGGAGCATACTGGGGTGGTGGAGGAGGCTGCTCAAAAGTAGCAGTAGTGGTGGTCTATGGAGCAGGCTGAGATGGACCAGGCTCAGAAGCAGGTTGGGAGGTACTAGGCTCGCTCGTCGGGCGACGAGTATCGGTAACAGCATGCGACGAAAGAAGAGAGCTAGGGGCAGCGACGGGTAATAAATAATTAGGCTGATCAGCCTCAAGTGACAAAACCGACCCGGCTTGCAAAATAATAGTCGCCTGCTCATGAATAAGCCAAGCCCAACGATTCTGATGCCTAGAAGAAATCCAGTTAAGAGAAGCCAAATAACGGAGACTAAGGGTAATCTCGCCCTGGACCGGATCATGAACCGCTTCGTTAAAAGCGGTCAACCGAAGAGCTAATTGCGTGACTAACCCGCCTATATAAATAGGAACATCGGCAACGGCCGTAGCTATTCCCCTAAACTGGAGGACGAGGTGATAGGTAATATTAATATGCCACACCTTCGGCTTACGCCGCAAATACGAGCCCAAAATAGACACCTCCTCGGTGCGCACATTATGTGGATCCTTCCTAGCAAAAATCGTCCATCCCATAAACCTCTGCCAAACCTTAATAACAGGATTATGAATATTGTTTGAACTTATATGCCCCGCGGTAGTGTACGGGGCATCAGCAATGCATTCCCAAAAATCACCCACCCTAAAATTAGCATGCTCGGGTGGTGTACGGTCATCATAATCCTTAAGGTCAAAACAATCCCCAAACTGCTTCAGGCTCAGCGCAAAACTAGTATTCATTAAACGGAACTCAACAGAAATAACACCAGTCCGTCTATTCTTATGTACCTCAAACGAACTCAGAAATTCCAACGTAAGCTGGGTATACGTGTTACGACGCATCGTAAAAAATGTACCCATACCAACACCCTTAAACAATAGTTCCAAAGCAGAATCTAAGCCTAAAGTTCGCATAGCATCACGATCGATAAAACGAGTTGGAACAATAGACCGCTTTCTCAAGTTCTGAAACCGTACCTTTTGGTCAATAGTGGTAAAAATTACACTTGGAAAAACTGGATCGGGCTCAATATCGGGTTGAGCATGGTCGTTTCTGGTGCGCTTGTTCCGAGGAGGCATTGTAAATCAGCTGAAAGTAGCAAACTTGAGGGAAAAATGGGGAAATTTTGAGGAATGATGGTGAAGAAAGGGGAAGATGAGTGCTGGGAAATAAGGGAAATTGGGGTTTTGGGGAGATGAGAGAGAAGAGAGAGGCGAGAAAGAGCTGAAGAATGGAACAAATGACGAAAAAAAATGGGTTTGGGGGGTGTTATACGACCCGGCCGGTCTGGACCGGCGGCCGGCTGGCCGGCCTGACGCACTTCCCCATTATTTTCGATTATTTAAATCAAATCTTTCCTCTCACAGCCAGCCGGTATGAACCGGGGGCCGGTTGGCCGGCCGGACTGCCCTTTTTGGGATTTTTACTCCAATTTTCCTTATTTTTCCTTTGTGCCTCGGCCCCTGAAGTCTATAGGCGGCCTGGGCACAGGCTGAGGTGCACAAATCCTTCTTTTCGAGTTCAAATCCAACTCGTACCTCGGCCCCTAGAGTCGATAGGCCCCCTAGGCCTAGGCTGAGGTGACCTGCTGTTTTATCACAAGTATGATGATTATTTTCCTCTTTTTTTTTATACCTTCAATTCAAATCATTTCTGATGATCCTGCGCGTCTCCAAAAATATTAGTCCCTCCTCTCGTCCTCACTAAAACAACTAAAGGAAAAATAAAAATAAAACGAGAATGAGGGAAATTATTTACATACTCGGGCTGCCTCCCGGTAGCACTGGTTTAGAGTCCCGCACGACTTGATGAGAATAAGGTTTAGTGGGATAAGGGAACGAGATGAAGTCGTATGACCTCAATCGCTCCAACTTGAGCACCTTCATGATATAACTTCAATCGTTGACCATTCACCTTGAATCGTTCACCCGCATCACTCTCGACTTCAATCGAGCCAAATTTACCCACGTGGGTGACAGAAAAAGGTCCGGACCAACGGGATTTTAACTTTCCGGGAAACAACCGGAGCCGAGAATTGAATAATAATACCTTATCTCCCACATTGAACTCACGCTGAAGGATATGCTTGTCATGCCAGCGCTTGGTGCGCTCCTTATAAACTCGAGCACTATCATAGGCACCAAGTCGGAATTCCTCCAACTCATTCAGCTGCATAAGTCTCCTCTCCCCACTCAAATGTGGATCCAAGTTAAGCTCCTTAATCGCCCACCAAGGCTTATACTCAAGCTCGACCGGTAAATGGCATGACTTGCCATAGACCAATCGGTAAGGTGAAGTACCAATAGGCGTTTTAAAGGCGGTACGATAAGCCCATAGTGTATCATCTAGCTTAGAGCTCCAATCCTTCCGAGCTTTTGACACGACCTTTTGGAGAATAGACTTGATTTCCCTATTGGACACCTCAACTTGCCCACTCGTTTGAGGGTGGTAGGCAAGACCGGTACGGTGCGAGACACCGTACTTAGCAAGCAAAGCATCAAGTCGCTTCTCATGAAAATGTCTTCCACCATCACTAATAATCGCTCTTGGAACACCAAAGCGGGGAAAAATAGTCTTTTTAAACAGAGATATTACCGTTCTAGCATCATTAGCAGGAGATGCTACCGCCTCCACCCACTTGGAGACATAATCAACCGCAACCAAAATATATCGGTTGCCCTTGGATGACGGGAATGGGCCTTGATAGTCTACACCCCAAACATAAAAAATTTCTACTTTGAGAATCCCATTTTGAGGCATCTCATGCCTTCTAGAAATATTACCGGTCCTTTGACATGCATCGCAGGACATAATAAAAGCTCGGGCATCCCGGAATAAGGTTGGCCAATAAAAACCCGACTGGAGGACCTTAGCCGTGGTTCGGCTCGGTCCATGATGGCCACCATATGGCGATGAATGACAACTCTCTAGAACTCCTCGAACTTTCCATTGAGGGACACATCGACGGAAAATACCATCGACACACTCCTTAAATAAATAAGGGTCATCCCAGAAAAATTGTCGGACATCATGTAGAAATTTTTTCTTTTGTTGATAAGAAAGATTGGAAGGTAATACCTTGCCAACTAAATAATTAGCATAATCCGCATACCAAGGTCCTTCGCTTGCACCGGTACTTAAAGCCATGAGAGAATCATCGGGAAAAGAGTCATCTATGGGGATGACAACTCCTTCCTCCTCAACTCAAAGCCTCGATAGATGATCTGCAACGGCATTTTCCGCTCCCTTCTTATCCCAGATCGATAAATCAAACTCTTGGAGGAGGAGGATCCATCGAAGTAATCGGGGCTTTGCTTCTTTCTTAGCAAGGAGGTACTTGAGCGCCGCATGATCGGTGAAAACAATGACTTCCGATCCAACCAAGTAGATTCTGAACTTTTCCAAAACATACACTATAGCTAGCAACTCCTTCTCGGTGGTGGCATAATTCACCTGAGCATTATCAAGTGTTTTGCTAGCGTAGTATATAGCATGCAAGACCTTGTCCTTCCTTTGGCCCAAAACCGCTCCTACAACATAATCACTCGAGTCACACATTATCTCGAATGGCAAATTCCAATCCGGTGACTGAATGATCGGAGCAGAAATGAGGGCCTGCTTAATCCTGTTAAAAGCTTCCACACACTCATCAGTAAAATCGAAAGGGGCATCCTTTAGGAGCAATTGTGTAAGTGGCTTAGCAATTTTTGAAAAGTCCTTGATAAAGCGGCGATAAAATCCCGCATGACTAAGGAAACTTCTCACTCCCTTTACATTAACCGGCAAGGGCAATTGCTCAATCACTTGCACCTTTGCTTTGTCCACCTGAATGCCCTTTTCAGAGACCACATGACCCAAAACCACACCCTCAGTGACCATAAAATGGCATTTTTCCCAATTCAAGACCAAACTAACCTCGACACATCGGTTTAAAATGGTATCCAAATTAGCTAAACAAGCTGAAAAACTCATACCATACACACTAAAGTCGTCCATAAACACTTCCATAATGGACTCGATGTAGTCGGAAAAGATGCTCATCATGCACCTTTGAAAGGTGGCGGGTGCGTTACATAGCCCGAATGGCATCCTGCGATATGCGAAAGTGCCATATGGACAAGTGAACGTGGTCTTTTCTTTGTCGGCGGGATGTATCGGGATTTGGAAAAATCCCGAATATCCATCTAAATAGAAAAAATACTTGTGAGAAGTTAGTCTCTCAAGCATTTGGTCGATAAAGGGCAATGGGAAGTGGTCTTTAAGTGTAGCGGTGTTCAACTTCCTATAATCTATACACATTCTCCATCCCGTCACAATTCGTGTAGGGATTAACTCATTCTTCTCATTCGGGACCACAGTAGTCCCTCCCTTCTTAGGTACAACCTGTACCGGACTCACCCATTTTGAATCGGGAACCGCATAAATAATTCCCGCATCCAACAATTTCATAACTTCCTTTTTAACAACCTCTTGCATGTTCGGGTTCAACTTACGTTGACCCTGGACACAAGGACGATGACTTTCCTCAAGATTAATTCTATGCATACAGAAATCGGGACTGATTCCCTTCAAGTAATCAAGACAATACCCCAAAGCTTTCTTATTTTTCTTTAAAACAACTAACAAATCAGAAAGTTGTTGCTCAGTTAAATCAGCACTTACAATCACGGGGAAGCTCTCGGTATCGTCTAAAAAGGCATATTTTAGGTGAGACGGAAGTGGCTTACACTCCGGAACGGATATGTCAATAGCAAATGAGGTGTGTACGATGTTGGTTACATCGACACCTTGCTCCCCCGTGAGCATCCTTCCTTCCAAAGCAGCTTCTAAGGCATCAACAACAGCAGAGTCAACGGAAGCATCACCTGCACACGCTTCCAAACATATCAAAGCTTCTAAGGGATCCCGTATAAGGGACGCCTCCATAGAATCATGAACTAAAACATCCACAACATCAATCATGCAGCAAAAATCCGTTATCATCGGATTCTTAAGTGTACTATCTAAGCAGAAAACAATGGTGTCTCCACCCACTTCCAAGGTCAATTTACCGTTCTTGACATCAATCACCGCGCCGACGGTGTGCAAAAATGGCCTTCCCAAAATTATGGGAATTTGGGTGTCCTCGGCCATGTCAAGGACGATAAAATCAACCGGGATAAAGAATTTTCCAACTCTAACGGGCACGTCTTCTAAAACTCCCAAAGGGCGTTTTATGGAACGGTCCGCCATCTGCAAAGTGACACTAGTACAATTAAGAGGACCCATATTAAGTTTTTCACAAACGGAGTAAGGCATGACACTTACACTAGCACCTAAATCACATAAAGCCTTATCAATCGATAAGGTGCCAATAGTGCAAGGAATCGAAAAACTACCGGGGTCCTTTAGCTTTGGTGGGGCCTTGTTCTGTAAAAAGGCACTACACTCTGCAGTAAGAGCGACGGTTTCTACCTCACCAATGCTTCTCTTCCGAGTCAAGATGTCCTTCATAAACTTGGTGTAAGACGGGACCTGCATAATGAGCTCGGTAAATGGGACTGTAACCTGCAAATTCTTCACAACCTCCATGAACTTGCCAAACTGGGTAGTTTCCTTTCGATTCTTCAATCGACCCGGAAATGGTACTTGAATTGTTGGACTAGTCGGAGTGGGAACGGGAGTAGTGGGTGGTGGAACTCGCTCATCACTTGGAGTTTCCACAATTGCATCCTCATTGACATCTTCCACTAAAACCTCCCCCTTCTCGGCCGGTGAATCATCCTTAGGCATCGACGGACCTTCATAGTGTGTGCCACTACGAAGAGTGATCGCATTAGCCGTATCATGTTGTTGATCACCTTGAGAAGGGAGTTTACCTTGTTGACGCGTTGCTTGTGACGCGGCAAGGTGTCCCACTTGGTTCTCCAAATTCTTGATGGCATTATCCTTAGCTTGATCATTCTTTTACATTTGAGCCATCATAGAGTCCTGGGTCTTGGCCATCATCTGCATCATATTACAAAGCTCAGCCATTTCATTAGAACTCGAAGAAGAAGAAGAATTACCTTGAGCTTGTGATGAGGATTGGCCAAAATTCTGCTGACTAGTATCGAAATTCTGATGAGAATTCCCGAAGTTCTGATTAGTATTGCCAAAATTTTGTTGATGTTGACCCAAGTGAGGTCGCTGCTGAAAATTTCCTTGATTTTGGAAATTCCTTTGATTTCCGAAATTCTGCTGATTCTGAAAATTCCCTTGATTATGGAATTGCTGCTGGTTCTGAAAATTTCCTTGATTCTGGAAATTCTGCTGATGCTGATTCTGGAGATTCTGCTTGTGCGGGGGCACATAGGGTGGTGTAATAGGCGGGTTCAAGACATTAGTACTCCTGTAAGACAAGAGAGATGCATCATAGCCCGGTTGATTCATATATGGATAACGTGGGCGCATAGAATGAAACACATTCACCTGTTCTATGGAGCTTAGGCAGTCTTGAGCTTGGTGGTCCGCGGCACCACAACGAACGCATGCATATTCTTGCATGGCATGTACTTGATGCATGCCCCCTCCCCCTTGAGAATTTGACACTTCAAATGCATCAAACCTCTTAGCCAAAGCGGCTAATTGAACGGCCACGGCATTAGAGGACCCACTTTCACCGGAATTTGATCGAGTATTACCACGTGGATTACCCCATCGGGAGTGATGAGATGCCATCTCCTCTATCGTTTGCCAAGCCTTATCATCATCCACATTACATTGGAAATGCCCATTGCATGCCGAATCCAGTGTACTCCTGCAATCATCATACAGCCCGTTATAAAATTGGTTACAAAGAAACCAAACCTGAAAACCATGGTGCGGGCATTCCTTCACAAGCTTCTTGAACCGCTCCCACGCTTCATGAATATTCTCGTTCGGAGTTTGACGAAAATTGGTGATTTGACTCCGGAGCATGTTCGTCTTTTGTGGAGGGTAATAGTGCTTGTAGAAGGCAAGAGCAAGAGAATTCCAGTCGGTAATCCCTTCGGTGACTTTATCAAGATCGGTTATCCACTCCCTAGCGGAATCCCGTAGTGAGAACATGAAGAGCATCTCCATGACTTCTTCTTGAGTTACCCCGGCCGGAAATGGAATCGTGGAGCAATAGTCGGTAAAAATCCTCATATGCTTGTGAGGATCCTCCTTAGGGTCACCACCAAATTGATTCTTCTCCACCAGTGTGATAAAGGCGGGTCGAATCTCAAATGTACCTTGAGTGGCAGTTGGTCGTTTAACCAACTTGGGAAGAGCAGTTTGCTCGGGTTCCGAATGACTAGAAAGCTTCGGCATTTTTATGATCGGAAGGGGTGGTAAAATGATCTCGGGCTGAGATTGATGTTCCTCTTCAAAGGACTGATTCTCAGCTACAAATTCAGTATGAATAGCTTCCAAAGTCGCAAGATCAGGAGCTGCGGAAATTTCTCTCCAAAACTGTCGTCGCCTACGAAAAGTTTTCTCGAGCTCAGGGTCGAACGGAGTAAGCTCTGATGACCGAAAAGACCTGGGCATAAGCAAAACTACAGTAGAAAAGTGAGATCAATCTCAAGGAGTTTTAATTCCTTGAGACGAAAGAGAGCATAGAAGAAACAAGCTAAAAAAACAAGAAAAACCTGGTTCCCCGGCAACGGCGCCAAATTTGGTAAGTATAGTAGTAAGTATAGTGGTAAATATTCCCGCCTGTCACGCGGGTGACCCGGGTTCGATCCCCGGCAACGGCGCCAAATTTGATGTGGGTAAAGTCGTCTCACCCAATCAAGGTAAACCTAATGCTACTAACAAGAAGATAGCGGCAAGCAAGGTATCGAATCCACAGGGAAACAGTTAAACTAGTCAAATAGCTATGGCGATTCTAGGATGCTCTAAACGGTTGAATTGATGGAAGGATATAAAAACACTACTAAAATGCGATAATAAATAATCGAATCTAATAAAGAGATGAAAACTAAGGTCACGGGTTCACGATAGATGCTCAACAATTATGCGACGATAATAATAAACATATAACATGCTAGTCGGCTATAACACGATCTCTCGAATCGTGTCAACCTAGGAAGGATCTAACGGGCTCTCGCAACTTATTAGACTCCCTACCAAATCGCGCGTGATCTAATCCTAATTCGGCTTTCGCACAGGAACTAGAATTTCCCAAACAGATTAAAATGTTGTGGCCTTTAACAAATTAATCGACAAATAAACACGCGAAAGTGGTACTAGCATAATTATGAATTTAGTATCAAAGCGACATAATCGTATAATAATTCATCGATCCCCCTCGACCCTAGCGAGAAAATTAGCTACGCATGATGATTACGAAACAACTAATCGCATACATGGAATTCATGATAAAAAGGTGAAGCAAATAAATCTAATGATAAACGGACGAAAATCTAACGAATTAAACGGAACAACGAATTGCAAATAGAGAAAATTACGACGAACTAAGTAATTTACGATGAAGATTGAAACGTAGAACTGAAAATTGCATAAAATGAAATTACCGAAATCGAATCCGAGTGAAAACCGAGTGCTAGAATCCTAAGGGTCACGAGTTTTCTGAAGTAAAATTTCTAAGTATGAAGAAGTAATCATAGAAAATAATCCTCCTCCTTAGTTATACAAAATTAGGCGGAAAATGAACTGGGTGTGCACCCCGGCCGGCTGGCAGGCCGCCTGCCACATGCAGGGGCCGAGACACACTAAAAAACTGGCTTAAAATACTCTTGTGTCATGCTGGCCGGCTGGCAGGCCGCCGGTCACATGCAGGCTGGCGTGCACGCACTCTTAAAAGAAGCTATGGGCCGCTTCTCATGGCCCAATGAATCGTCACTTCCCACTTCTTTGACGCCTAAACGTCTTGAGGCACGGGTTTTGTCTCGGGATCGTTCTTCTAACCGGATATGAGTGTAAATGCACATAAAGACCTGAAATCGTCTAGAATCTACAAAAACACTCACTCAAAGCAAAATGTTAGAAGAAACGGCTCAAAAGAGCGCGTTCCGACCATAAAAGACAACGGAATCGAGGGAATAAAGCTATATAAATACAACACATCAATGCTATTTTTAGTAAAGTTTCTAAATATAGAAATTTCCTAAAATAGAAAGTTTCCTCTTGTTAAATTATATATAGAATATAATGATTACCTCTTTTGTTCTCTTATTATTATAATGATTATATCTTTTGAATATCGATAATGACTTTGTTTTGGAGTTATGGAATAAGGACAAGTGTGAGGTTTAGAGTAATATATTCTGGGGTTTACGTTTTTTGCCATCAACTTTAAGGCTGATGTGTCTTTATGGGGCACACTGGTTATTGAACCGGGCATATATATATGGTGTTCGGGAGTGTGTGTATATTTTCTTAAACTCGTGCCTAGCTGTGTAAGACGCCATCGGGTTGAACTGAGTATTTATGGTGCTCGGGAGGGGTGTATATATCATCTTAAATTAGGGCCACACATTTATAAGTCGCCGTCCTATTATGGTTGAGTAGCCTAGTTAGAGATTGAAGTTTGATTTGTTTGAACTGAGTTCTCGAAGCTAGTTTTTAGTATTCTCCTAGTGAAAGTCTAGCCTTCTACACTAAACCTATCCATAATGTTATTTTGAATATTTTATTATTATCGATATAATTTGGTTTGCAGGTTGGCAAATGTTTCATGTTTTCTTCGGAAAACTCATTTTTATCAAATTGTTTCTATTCGTGAAGTTTTTCACTGAAAGCTTATTTTTATTATGATGTTTCAATGGTTTCCGTTTTTACTATTTTCATATAATAGTAATTACAGTTTTAAAATCTTGTAATGTGGTCGGGAGAACGTCGTCGTTGCTCCTCACTAATTGTGACTGTTATGTTTTTAACATGACAGGTATATGTGTTTCCCTTCAGGTGGGCTAACGAGTAGTTACGGATCCTGCTTTGCTGACCGATAAATTTTGTACTATGGATGGTTAAACCCTTTTATGGACTGTCTTTTTATTTTAGCCATTTTTATTTAATGGCTCATGTATAGACTTACCATTTTATTTAATCAAGACATAGTTACAGCGTGTTTTAATTCCACATCTACAGTGTTTCCGCCACTGTATTACGTTAGAACTTCTAGGGGATTACAGTGAAACCATAGAATTATGTTTTTGGGTACTGTAATTTTTTAGAATGGTGTTGGAATATGTATTATACTTCATATATAGGGGCATCAATAAGGATCAATTTAATTTGAATCATATCATTAAATGTCTCGATTGTATTTTTATTTCAAATCCTCTCATCATCCTTATAATTGTTATCCGAAATAATATCCATTTTATAATTTTATATTTTGATTTTCAACCATTTTCAAAGTAGTCAAAAAAAAATCAATTAACTAAATAAATCAATTAGGTTTAATACCATCCTTATAATTGATTTTATATTTTGATTTTCAAGCCATTTTTAATGCAAATCCTTTATAATTAAATGTGTCGGTTGCCATGTTTAATACAAATCCTCTAACAATTAGTGGATTATACCTCCAGGTATCACGCTAATGTACAATCAAGGATATATTTGTCATTTACACTTCTTTTTTTTCATTTAACCTAAACCCAAAATCAATATCCGTACCTTTTTGTATTCCCCTAACTGCTTCACTCTTCTCCTTTGCTAATATTTTTCTCTATTAATAACATCTTTTCACCAAATAATACTATAACTAGTTTTAAAACCCGTGAAAATTTACGGGTCTGTTCGATAGTTGAGTTATAAATTAAATTGATCTAAAAGTAAAGATTATGGATAAAATGTATCATATATGCACTCCAAAAAATATACTATGTACTCCGCATTAGATAGTAGTCTTCATTGTACTCCGTATATGCAATATTCTAATTTTTTTTAAACAACCCAGAAGATAGCTACCATTTCCGCCACGTGTGTTTCCAAAATTAGTTGTCTAGGATGCGTCAGCCCTCACAAGACCGTACCCGTCTCAACCCAACAAACTGCTCCCACCCTGACACCCACACCCTCCTTCACTCTTGCATCTACGTTGATTTTAATCGCCCCCCGTTGGTGTCGCCCATCCCCCCCTCCCCACACGGTTGTCTAGCTCCCCCTAATCCGAAACTATTTTTTACCTAATCCAACCCGTGACCCGTATAACCTAAGTCATATTTGATCTTGTAAGAATTATGGGTCTAATACAATATATGTGGACAACATTATTTGGACCTATTGCATTTATTAGCTATCATTAAAGTTGAGCCTAAATACGTGATCCTTCATAATACAAATAATACGGGCTTATTTACGTCTTATAAAGTATGGGTCAGATACTATAATAGTGTAGAGACCCATTAGGGCTTTAAGTGATACATGATGGACGTATCTACTAAAGCGGCTAATATAGGTGACTAGGGTTTCATATCCCTCCCTATATATAGTCAGGGTTATGGTCCCTGACAGCACACTTTAACCTAATCTCTTACACATCCCATCAGTAGAGAGGCCCCTAAATGTGGGTGTCTCTGTTAGAAGACTGTAATCCGAAGATTCCCGTTCTACCTACCTTTTCTAATGGATTCAGGTACGCTTCCGCTATTCGGTACACCAATTAATTTAGTATGAAGTTTCAGTCTTTAGTCAGATTAAATTTATCAAGTTGTATAAGAGCCGCCTTCATATTAAATTATTTGGGCTGATTGAAGTATAGGGTATTTTGTACTCAGAAATTTTATTCTATTTTGTTTTGATCTATCGTGGTCCTTAATCTGTATGAACGCGTCTTCTCAATCGTGTTATATGCATGTTTGCAATTTTGCATCAAACGTGATTTCTGAAGTATTAAAATTACTATTGTTGATCCTGATCTTAGACATGTACATTCATGGATTGATGGTCATTAGTATGATCGATAGGTGACAAACAATTAGCTCGCAATGAATTCTTATGCGCAATACCAGTAAACTATATATTGTCATGAGTTTTTTTTACTCTATGGCAAATCATGTCCTGATTTATGATGATATTGTTTTAGTTAATGCGTGACATTGTTTCATCTGATCTATCGTCATATTCATTACGTGAAATTTCTGGCACTGTTGTTTGTCGGTTTCAGCGAATTCCTTTATGTATAATAGCCCGATTGATTTCATTCTTTATTTGGTTTATAATTATTTTTTTGTCTTGCAATCATATAATTTATGATATCATTTTGTACGATTGATTGTGTACGGAGTATATGTTTGGATGATTTTTCATTTTATGCAAGGTAAAGTTATGTAAGGTTTAAAAAATTATATTTTGGATATTAAGTTTCAGATTCTCATAATTGCCTGTTCATCAGTTTATGAGGTTTCTAGTATTTTTCAATCGATTAAGGTTGGCTTACAATTTTGTTTCGTTTTCAGTCATATGATGTATAATACGTGGTCTCGTATGTTTGATTATTATAGCATATTACTCCGTATGTTTTATGAATCTTTACATGTTGCTTAGACTGTATGATCTGGGACATGTTTGAAATTTCAGTTGCTATTATTGTCGCGTATTTATAATTGACAAGTTGACTTGTATGATAAAAGAACTAATTTGGGTTATAATTTCTTTTATCGCTTAAGGTTTCAGACACTTGTTAATTACGGTTTGATTAAAAGAACTTGATTTCAGTTTCAATAATATTGGCTATTGGTTTTTTAGAAGACGTCTAATATTTTGGATTGTTTGATCGAAACAATACGTTGCCAAAATAACCTTTATTGCGTAGATTATATAGTTTAAATAATTAGACAATTGTGTGTGATTGAATTTCATGCGGGTAATGATCGGCCCTAACAAAGTCAATTATTTGGCCAAAATTCAATCATAGTAGTGGTGATAAATATGTAACAGTTATTCGGTTATCGTCTAGATGTTAAGTCGGCCCAAAGGAAGACTTGACATTTGACACTATCTTACTGTTAATATTTGATTACTACACCAAGAGTACCACTTACAAGTTTAATTCTTGTCCAAAGATGAGATTAGATGTTGTGCTTGGTATCTTGTTACGATGGGAATGCCAATATTCGAATCTGAAATACAAGTTAAGGGAGTGTTATTAAGTTGCTGACACTCATAATGCTTACGTTCATACAGTTAATTTTAATGGAAAATAAATTCTAACATTTGATTTTTAAGTTTGGTAGTATGTGTAATCATGCGAATAATGGTCGGCCCAAAGGAAGGTCATTATTTGGCCGAATACATATACAATTTTGGGTGATAAATATGTGACGATTATCCGGTATTTTCATGTGTATACCAACTCGGCCCAAAGGAAGACTCAGTGTTCGACATGAATTTATCGTCAATATTTGATCACGATTATTTAATTGTGGTGTCGGTGCTTAGTTAAAAATTTATGCCTAACAGCAATTTGCAAAAACACTATACTGTTTGAATTTATTCAAAATATGAAAATGTTGTTTTGTTCATTACATTGACATTATTGTTCATTATATCTGTAATATTCAGGTTATATTCTCAATCAGGATAAAGCCATTTATTTAAATGAATGGTAAGAGAATGTAAATACTTATTTGGGTCGCCACAATCTTGGTAATCTATCATTTTTTGATAACTTTATATAGTTGATATTGAAATGTCTTCTAAAGACATGCATTAAAAATCCAGTGGATATAATGAAGAATTAAGAAACAATAATTTCTTTTCAGTACGACACATTAAATGGAATATTAGAGTTTTGTGTCAAAATGAAATTGTCGACTCTTCTACTTCGGTTTCTCATATTGAATGGGAATAAAGACGAAAAGAGAAACTAGATATTAAAAGGACTTTGGATGTCTTATAATTGATATATAAGGGAATGTGAATTACTTTATGTTTTAAGTTGTATTAGTTCACATCGCTATATTAATTAGTAGACAAAATTATGTATTATATTTATATCTCGATCTTGAGAAGTTTCAAGTTCCTAGACGTTTTTATTACATATTTGACTGAGATATATTGCTCGGTACATGATTAAAGATGTTAGGTCGATCATAAGTGGATACACTTTGACAAATTGACTATTCAGGATAATAAAGTCAAGGTTATTTCGGATACTTTCTATAGATATTTGATCTTACATTAAAGATTGCATCATATGAAGGTTTAAATATGTATGGTGTATTATGTGTCCAAAGTAAGATCTTGGGTCTTGGTAGGAGTATGATTATTCACACTCTTTCCTAGATAACTCTAGAAGTAATTTTAGAATTATAGCTTGTTTTTTTTTTGGATAAAGTTACAACAATATTATTGATTGATTAATTATAGTGTAAATTATTTACAACTAAGGTATGTCCAACTAATTAAGAATGTTTTTAAGGTAATATAGTTGGATTTAAGGACAATCAATAATTATTTTGTTGCATAACTTTATAAGGATTAAGGATAATAAAGTAACAATCCCACATGCAAGTTATTTTGAGATAGATAATATGAGTTCATTGAGGTTATTGAGTTTAGGGGGAAGAGAAGGGACTTATGGACATGATCCTACGTCTCATTATAAAGGATCGCAAGATCATTCTAGTAAAACAGACTCAAATACCTCAGGAACAATTGTTATTAAAGAAATTCATTAAGGGAATAATGAATGCGGTTTCGGGTAGCATTATTCGGGTTGGGTCAATTTTTCCAGCTACGTATAATAATAATATAGTAATCTTTATTCAATATCACTCACAAGGTTTAATATCTTGTCACGTCATTAAAAAAGTTCATATATACTGTTATGTCATCTGTCATGCTTTCAATTGATATATATAGATAATTATAATCCTCTTTTAATTCTCAATATTCAAAATCTATTCAACAATTATAAATAGGGTTATTTCATGGGAATAATCTCAACTATGCGTGTACTTCTTTAAATAATCTTAACTATACGTAATCTCATTTTAATATGAACTATGCATTCATTAACCTCGCTTTGCTATGTATGAAATCATGACTTGCTATTACCAGTCATAGTGTCTTGTATGTTGTAACTTTCTAGCATTTTATTAGGTCCGTTGCAATCATCGTGAAAGCCAAAATTACAATAAAAACATTTTTTTTCATAGCTTCTATAAGACTAATTGAAAAAGAAATTGAAGATGAATTTTCAGGAATTTTTTTTTATCAATGACCGAAAATGAACACGAAATGTGAATTAGAAGAAGAAGAGTTAGAGGAAGAGTTGAATAAGGGAGGTTCAACAGGTAGCCGGTCACCCATAGCAAAGCGATCTAAATGAAGGCGTAGTTCATATTAAAATGAGATTACATATAGTTTGGATTAATTTAAGAAGCACACGCATAATTGGTACTATTCCCATGAAATAACCCTTATAAATATAATCAATTGTGGATGAATATTCATGGGCGACGAAAAAACAAATTTATCTTCTCCTTGTCAAGGTAATATTAATATGTACTCTACACATTATAATTTTACAATTGATTGATTTTTTGATATACGATAAATAATCGTAATTTTTTTTGTCTATAGATTTAATATTTTTGTCATTGGAATCTTAAATAATGCTCGAAAATTTATATGGAACTCAATTTATCTACAGATAGTTATGATCTCGATTATTTATTTAATGAACAACTTTTTTATCTCACAACAAATTTTGCCTCATCAAATATTTGAGTGAAGCTTAGACAGTATAGAAATTAGTTCGACTTAACAATACTGTAGATCGACTTAAAAATCGTAGAGCTCGATCAATTATTTAATGAGTAGACTCATATGAAAAATATGTGTGTAGTAACTATATTGATTAGCTAAAAAACTATAACAATAAGGTCGGATTTAAAGATTACATTACATTTTAATTGTAGTTCGAATTATTTTCATGATAGCTCAATAAGTTTATTTATGCGCTCAAATCACAAGTATTACAATTAGCTCGAATTTTATGGGTGTTGCTCTTCGAAGTACGGATTTTACTCAACGCAGTACTAACTTTCTAATTTTACCCCTGTTATTTCTCCTCCCCTCAAAAGCTTTCATTCTTTTCCTCTCAATTCTATTTTCTCTTCTTCATCTCCGTTTTAATCTTTTTTAGTTGAAGCAGTACATTTTTTTTAATCTTTAACGCAGTACATTTTTTTTTCACATTGAAACAATACATTGATTTTTTGAAAGTTTGAACAATACATATTTTTTTTACTTTGTTGACACTAATTTTTTTTCAATGTAGTTTCTTATTTTTCATCGTAGTACATTTATTTTAAAAATTTTAGCGCAGTACTTAAAGAATGAACTACGGAGTTTGTTAATAAAATTATAGACGATACTACAATGACGAAACCAAATTCGATTAGTAAATTTTTGTAGGAATTTGATCGTAGTATGTTAAATAAAAAACGGAAACATCAAAAAAGAAAATACTAACAAAATACACACACGCACACACACAAATTATAAAGTAAAAAAAAATCAAGCAATACATTGAAAAAAAATAAAAAACATAAAAAACAAGGTAAATAATAACTTTGTGATACATAGCAATTAGAAAAAAAATCTAAACCATAACCACCCAATACCCTAAATCCACCACCCTACCCACAACAAGACTCGCCACCCTACACTCGCCTAGACGCTGACGCCAGCGACAACGAACCGGTCGACCACCGTCACCGCGACTCTGACATCTTCTCGCCTGAAAACTAGAATAATGGAAAACAAGACCCGACCATGCAGCCAAACCAGCGCCGCCCAGCCCCTCCGGACCTCCCTGACATCGGCCACTACCTCTCCCCTCAATCGGCCGCCCATCCCCTCCCTTTTCTCCCCACCCAACCACGCCAGACGCCGACAACAATGAACCACCCATGACCTATCCTTCTCAAACCCCAATTTTGAAAAAGAACATTTATTTGAGTAATTTTAAGAGTAATTAACAATTCTATGCAAGTTCTTAAATCATATTTAGATCCGTAATCTCAGTAATTTTGATAAATTAGATAGGTTTTAGGCTTTCGAGTTATAATTAGGGAAAAATAAAGTTGTTTATGAGTTTAACTAGAGAGAAAATATGAACTTATTACTGTATTAGTACAAGGGTATAAAATGGAAAATTATGAGAAAAAAGTACTGCATCGAGTAAAATTGGTACTGCGATGACTAACTACGTTATATTACATTATAATTTATTTATGACTCGAGTTATTTTCATTATAGTTCAAAAAATAGGGCTTCTTTTTGAATTAACTTAATTTCCCTATTAATTAATAGCTCGACTTCTTAGGTCACTTGCTCAAACTCGCATAATCAATTGTTTCTCTTAAAAACTAATTTCACTTTTGTTCATAGATTGGTTTTGTCGAGAGTGAAGTTGTATTAGGTGGCATCGATTTCTCTAACGTTGAGAAAGGCGATGTTGACGTAATCCAAAATCCAAAGGGAAGACAAAGGAAGGGGAGAAGTGTACTAGGAAGAGAAGTTTGATGGGTGTTCAACGTAGTCGAGCTCGTGGAAAATTTAAGGGTGCCGAGACTCGTGTACGTAATGGGCATCGAGTGATGAAGGGAAAGTGTTAGACTTCGTACGAGTTATGTCTACTAATAATCATCATGTACGGAGTAATATATAGTCACATATGTCTTCGTGAAATTCTAATGACGCCTGAGGATTATTAGTGATATGTAATTTCAAACTTGTGTATTCGTTTATTTTCTTAGTTATGATTATTTGAACAAGCTTGTTTATATTTGAAGTCATTTTTCAACTTATAGTTTACATCGTGCAAAAGTGTGTGCATCCTGTACGAATCTGAAAATTGCAATAGATCGTACTATGCTCAGATATTTTGATTAAAAGCTCATAAGCTTTCGTAAATGAAGCTCAAAAGGTTTGAACATATTATTAAAGAGATAAAATTTAACTTTTATCATCATAATATATGAGCGGGGTACGACAAATTTCATAACCTTCTTTGAAACCCATGGATATATTTTTTATCTCGAAATAATTGTGAAAACAATCACAAATTATTTGAAACCTGTTAAAAAATCTTACTCCCTCCGTTCCATTCAATTGTTTGTCTTTAATTAAAATAATCCTCACAATGAATATAAAAGGCAAACAATTGAATGAAACAGAGGGAGTATTTTGAAAGCTCAAAATCTTAAATAATACGCTAGTCATAATGGACCAGTTGTCCAGTACAATTTTCCTGTACCTACGTATAATCCTTTTTTTTCATCCTCTAATCATCCTTATAATTGATTTTATATTTGATTTACAAGTCATTTTTAAAGTCAATTGTCATAAAATGGTCAATTATTAAGTAAAGGATCAATTACGTAGAATTGTCAATTAAATAAAGACTGTTATAAATACTTATGATAAAGATATCTAGGGTAAATCTTTCCTTATCACATGTAGTGTGATGTTCTTATGTGTGTAGCCCTATATATAAGAAAGCATAGGTTGTATGTCAATATACACATTGAATAAATTTTTTACCTTTTCATAACACGTTATCAGCATGTAGCTCAATTTCACGGTAGGTTTCTTTGTACTCCGTACATCATTGCAAAAAATATAAAAAAATTCTCTTTCGTTTGACAATGGTGTACGTACCATTACTATAATGTATAGCTATCAAAACTCAATCTCTATCATTAGCATAGGCCTCATATCCTCTCTTTTAATACTCCGTACGTCAATTTTTTTTTAACTTTCTTTTTCTTTTTTCTTAAAAGTTCTCTTTTAAAGTCATTTGTAAACATTACGGAGTATATCATATGTCTTTGTTTTTATTGTACTTCATGATCGACTTTGTTGTTGGTAACTTAAACAATATATTTTAGGGCATCACCTACCCTACATTGTAAATTATTGTATGGCCATACACACAAATCATACTTTTTTTTATTTTACTTTCATCCTTTCATAATTACTTCTTATATATTATAAGTTGTACTAATTATTTGGCCTTATATATTTCATTTTTTTCTTATCTACGGAATAATTTCTTTGTGCTTTCTTTTTACGCACACTTTGAATCTGTATTATTGTCTTACCACTCTCAATACTCAATATTCATTATTTATGATTCCAGTCATTTCAATTCATTGGCAAATTATTTCATCCACGTGGTGACTAATATTGAAATTAAAGAATAGAGTAATTAAAGACTTTTAGGCTAATGGTTTGCAACTTTTATACTTTTAAGGGTTTTCATTCATACCCAAATAAAGTTGAAACTATAATTTCCATTTACTTCTCTCTTCTTATTAATTCTCATGATATTTTTTTGTGTTTTTGTATTCCATGCATGTTATATATTTTTTTCTTGCACAAACCATGATAATAAATACTAACTATTACCGTATACTAATAAAATGGATATCTTGTATATATTAATCCTGATTTATTGCTATTAAATTATTGTGTAATAATTTACGTACCATGTTTATTATTATTATTATTATTATTATTATTATTATTATTATTATTATTATTATTATTTTATTTTTCATCTTAGTTTTTCTTGATTAAACGTACATTTCCTTTACTGACATCCAAATTTTATTAAATGTCGAATCTTTCAAAGTTTGAATTTACAACTCTGGACATAGCAGGACATAATTATTTGATGTGGACTTTAGATGCTGAAATGTACCTAAACACTTCATCTTTGGGGGAAACCATTTAAAAAGACAACAAAGAATCCCTTGAGAATCGGTCTAAGCACTACTACAAATAATTTGTAGTAGTGAAGGCATTGATTTTTCTTCGTTGTCACCTTAACAAATCTTTAAAGACACATTATCTTACGGTGAAAGAACCGTACAATCTGTGGACGAAATTAATAGGTCGTTTGACCATCAAAAAACCGTCATTCTCCCACGTGCGAGGTTCGAATGGATGCACCTCCGTCTACAAGATTTTATAAGTGTCATTGACACTTTTTCAAATTGTTTCTCGTTTGGAATTATGCGGAGAAACTATCACTGATTCTGATCTTTTGGAGAAAACCTTTTCTACTTTTCATGCCTCGAATGTTGTTTTACAACAAAAATACTGTGAGCGTCGATTTTAGAAATATTCAGAGCTCATATCTTGTCTTTTGGTTGCTGAACAAGACAATGAGTTATTAATGCAAAATCATCTGACTCATCCCACTGGTTCATCACCTATCCCTATTCCTGAAGCAAATGCTAGTGTTTCTGCAAGAGGTGGAAAAAGGAATGGACATAACTTTGGTCCTAAAAATCCATTCAGAAAAGAACAAGTGATTCTAACTCCAATAAGGGGACGAGCTCCTTGGACCAGACGTACCTTATTTGAGTGCAGTTGGCGCTCTCATATATCTCGCTAACTCTACAAGACGTGACATTCCTGTTTAGTGAATTTATTAGCTAGATATTGCTCTACCCTAACTAAAAGACATTGAAATGGAGTCAAACACTTACTCTGATATCTTAATGGTACCATTGATTTAGGTTTATTTTACTCTTATGAATCTAAATCAAAACTAGTTGGGTATGGAGATGCAGGTTACCTTTCTGATTTGCACAAAGGAAAATTTCAAACGGGCTATTTGTTCACATATGGAGATACAGCTATATCATGGCGGTCAGTGAAACAAACAATTGCGGCTATTTCTATAAATCATTACGAGTTACTAGCAATACATGAGGCAAGTCGTGAATGCTTATGGCTAAGGTCGGCAATACATCATATTCCAAAACTATGTGGACTCCCTTCGGTTAAGGATGTGCCAACAATATTGTGCGAAGACAATGCTGCTTGTATTCCAAAACTAAAAGAGAGCTTTATCAAAGGTGATCGAACGAAACATATCAGTCCAAAGTTTTTCTTTACACACGATCTACAAAAGCATGGTGACATTGACATCCACCAAGTGCGTTCGAGTGACAACTTGGCAGATCTACTCTCCAATGCTTTACCGACTGTAACATTCGAGAAACTAGTCCACAAGATTGGAATGTGTCGCCTTAAGGATTTAGGTCTTTATATGTTTTGATAGTAAAATGATTAATGATTGGACTTATTACGGTGTACTCTTTTTCCTTCGTTAAGGTTTTATCCCACTGGGTTTTCCTTGTCAAGGTTTTAACGAGACATATGAATATGTCCAATACATATTAAGTTTTTGATTTATTCCTTGCCTCTATTGAAAGTTTTAATGGTAGACACATTTTTAGGCTATTGGCCGGCCATCAGGGGGAGTGTTATAAATACTAATGGTAAGGATATCTAGGGTAAATCTTTCCTTACCATATGTATTGTGATGTGCTTATGTGTGTAGCCCTATATATAAGGAGGCATAGGTTGTATGTCAATATACACATTGAATAAAACGTTTACCTTTTCGTAACAAAGACAATTAATTACGTAGGATTTTGAAGCCATTTTTAATACCTGCCATTTATAAGTGACAATTTGTGATAACCCATGATAATAAAATGTGCCATTATAATACCTGCCATTTATGATTGATTGATTTATTTTTTATTTTGATTTTCAATTTTCAATATAATCAATTCCCTGTTGTGGACATAACATAGGTCCACCCCGACGCGGCCATACACGGGTTTGGGTAGGCGAATGAATCTCGTGGTAAGATTGTTCTTGAATTGAAATTTAAATGATAATGGAGTCACCACCGAACATTATGGGAGTTCGGACCCGTTCGAACTCACTCTGTACTTAGGCATTTCGTGCACAAAGTACGGTTTACCTTATAGTACTAGAGCTTGTGGGTTCGTTCCTTTGCATAACGATACCGATGTCGAGTTATTGAATATCGTATATCGAATGACTCTTGTTACCAATGGTTTCGGGCATCCAAAAACCGAAGGTTCTGAGTAAGGGGTGAAGGTACATGTTGGGAAACCCACGAAGGGCACCCAACCCCACCCGCACATAGGGGCCTCTACTAAGATATCAATTGGTGTTTAAGTGCGCGCGTTAGTAAGAAGATGAAAATGTATGACAACCATTATTTTAGGCTATACATGCGAATTGTATGTTCACTACTTCGTGTAATGCATCTCGATTTGTATTGTCGAAGTTGTTTTAGCATGTGGGTTCATTTAAAAAGCGATAAATGCCACGTAATGAATTAAATAACTTGAAAATAGAGATTACAAGTTGCACGGGCGCAATACAACCCAGAATTCACAATACGAATAGCAATAATAATATCGAGTTAGAAACGGTAAACGTAAACTATAAACAGACTCGTAAATGGAAACGCAAACAGAAACCATAAACCGAACGATTGGACAAACTCGGACCAGTTACGCATTATGTTGCGTACCGATCGGAGGGCAGAATCTCAGAAGCGTGCGTCCTAAATCTCAAGCGCAGGGGGCTCAGCGACTCAGCTTCCAAGCGTGGGCACTAGGGTGCCTGCATCGACAGTGTACGGGACCGAAGCGTTATGCTAGCTTGATCCCGAGGCCTCGAAGTCTCGTCCTGACTTATCCTAGTGAAATTTGGTTGCCTTTATTTATCGAATGTCGTGTTCGACTAAGGAGTCGTCGACATAGGATTAATGCTGCGAGACATTCACTTAATGTCGTAATGGAAAGATGATGATAGATTGAAAATTGATATGGGATGTGGACTTAAGAGAAAATACGTGATAGATTGGCATGCGTCGACTTACGTTGCAGGTGTAATTCCCTAGGTAAAACTCGTACCGTTGTTTGGCTATGTTAAAAGTCTATGATACCTCATTTTAACCTTAATTGGGTACTTGTCCTTAATCGTCCCGTTTTATGATTTGAATCGAATATATCGACTTAACACGAATATCATAGCCTTCCAAATTGCGGCGTTAATGTCGGGTCTCGTAGACCTTACGACACTCGGATTGACATCATTAGGTTTCGTATTAGCCCAATTTTTGATGTCCTTATGTATGACATTCGATTATAGAATCGATTTCAAACATTTCATAGCGATGATAATTAACAAAATCGAAAACATGTGACGAAGGATTCCGTGATCGCGTCATAACTCGAGGGTCAGGCACCTGACTTGGGGCACCCTGACCATCTTGGGTGGCGCGGCTCAAGTATGAGGCATCACCACCCTAGCGCTCTGTCCGATAGTTATGCGGACTTTGGGCAACAACTTTAGTAGGATGCGTTCGTTTTAAAAGAAAATCAATTAGGATTAAACCATTTGCACTATTCGACATCGACATTGACCATGGGTCCATGATGTGCGAATTTGGCGTCATATGACGTTTATTCTGAATCTATGACGACTTGTCCTAGTGTGCATTAGGTCCTACGTATCTCGACCTCGTAATTTGATCGTTGAGACCTACGATGTCGATACCGTCATTGATCGCCCACTCGAGTCGTGTTAAAATAGTTTTTGATTATATATACATGGTAGTAATATAACAAAATGTGAAAGCATTTTAGGGGTTGTCTCGCTTAAACAATCGAATACGCGGGGTTACGAGATAAGTGACCGGCGACGCGAGTGCGGTGCTCTTGTGTTCGGGTTTCCTTATTTCATCATCCTTAGTACTCGATACGTAAAAGAGCGAGTATTTTAATGCTGAATGATGTTAGTAGTTACTCCCTCCCATCCATTCAATCCTTTACATGGAGGGTTCCACAACTTTTAAGAAACATAGTAAAAGTAAGGGTAATATTGATAAATCAAATGATTTTATGGGTCCACCAAAATTAAAGTAAAGAAAAAGTAGTGACATTTTATGTAAATAGAGTAAGGAGATGAAGGTTATATGGTAAAGTCTTTTACCAAAAAAGGGAATGTAAAGAATTGATTGGATTGTCCATTTATAGTAAGCGTAAAGAATAGAATGGATGAGAGGGAGTAGATGTTAAGAACGGACAGTAAAAGTTAGTATTCGATAATGAAATGTTAGTATGGTTAGAATACGATAAATAAATGAGTCTAGAGATTAGAAATTGGATTTGGATATCCTCAACCTAGATGTCAAATGCTTCGAAATACGGGCTCCCAGAGTATCGTCATAGACACGGGGAGCAGTTCGAGGTATATAGGAGAAGTTAAGGGGTGTTTATGGGTGTGTGTGAGAATGGTTGATGCTCTCGAACTTTTGATTTGGAGATGATAAAATGAATTGCCGACCCTTGAGTTGGTGTGCGTAAGGGTGTATTTATAGAGTTTTGGGAAATGTTCTCATTTCAAAATTCAGGCATCTGAAGGCTAGTGCTCGGATATTGAGGCGCCTCACCTGAGGCGCATGGGTTTAGGCAGTTGAAATCATGTGTATCAGAAGTTGCTCAAAATACGGATTAATATCTGGGTTATTCGAGGTAAGATTTTATTCCGTTTGACTTGGTTGATTTGTGTACTTGGACGCTATTTGGTTCCTTTGATTTTTTCTGGGTTTCGACTTTGAGCGGGTTTGACTCGGTCGACAAAGACGGTTTTGTCCCGGTGGCGGTTTTGGCTCAAAGTAGCTTTATTTTATTGGAAATGACACACTGAGTCTGGATGTGGGGTCGTTTTTGAGATATTTTTACTCTGTTGAGTGCCCACATTGGATACTATTGATTTTGATCCTGTATTCGAGCGTATTGATGCATGCTAACGTCCGATCATCATCGGGTATTTTGTTGGAGACTGCTACAAACACAAACAGGCAAAATGCGGGTGTCTACAAGGCCCCCACTTTGACTGTGGCTTGGACAAGGTGAAAGTCAGAGTAGCCACCAGGTCAATCAAGGATTACAACCTGGCAGCCTTCCGGTTGTGTCGTTAATAGTCTATTAGACTCGCATGAAGGGGTCGTCAGCCATAAGTAGAGGATCATACCTGTCTTGACGATGATAATTTCGTAGGGATTTGAACTTGCTTTTGAAGTGCTGGGTGTACCTGTATCCAGACATCAAATCTTGAATGTAGCATTTTAGGAGAGACACCGATTCGGTTATCCGTTGTGGAGTAAAATTTTGATATTTTGAAATTTGGGATTTTTAAAAGAAGGAATGCTCGGGATGACTCGATTCAGATATTAGGTTTAGAAAGGCGTTGGAATATGGATCAGGCCTATGCGAAAAGGCGCATACTCTGAGACGGCCCAAGATTGAGGCGTGGGCTCCCGTGCACCCTGGTATTCAGGCGCAAGGGCCAGAGCGCCCTGTCTTTTGAATTTCTCTTTTTCGCACTGCAGTGCGGATCCCGAGGTGCCATAGGGTTTTTGTGTTTATATATACGACCCTTATGCCTCGTCTTTGTATCCTTCCACAAAACCTCTCAAAGAAAATTGAGTAATTTTGATATGGGTATCGAGAATTTGACTGCGATGCTGCAGGTATGGCCCCGAAGTTTCAGGGATGAAGAGAAGGTTCATCTCAATCAGATGAGAATTTCTGTCCTGTTTTCGTTACAATGTCTTAAGGTCGATTCTTATTTTTAGATGCTTGTCCATCTTTTTGGGATATGACCCGTCATGTTTTTATGTTTGCTCGGGGAGAGATTTGTCCTCTCCCTTAGGAGATATCTGCTGTTGGTGAATGGTGTTTTACTGCCCGTCCTTTCATTTTATCCTGACCCGAGGAGGAAGCTGAGGGAATTTTTGGGTTTGTTTCATGATGAGGTATAAAC
Organism: Agrostemma githago; assembly: GCA_958450325.1. Taxonomy (NCBI): domain Eukaryota; kingdom Viridiplantae; phylum Streptophyta; class Magnoliopsida; order Caryophyllales; family Caryophyllaceae; genus Agrostemma; species Agrostemma githago. The sequence goes on along the minus strand of OY288253.1, from coordinate 16,348,570 downwards.
CAAATGGTGCAGGGGAATTCTGTGTCCCTGTTTGATTTAGCAGACAAGTTCATAAATGAGAAGGATGTGAGGATTATTGCTTCTCATAAGCGCATGGCCTTTGCTTTCTGCATGCTTCATCGCTACGCCTTTGAGGGGCGTATGGGGATTGACTCGTGCATGGGCGAGATTATGCTATTGGGCGTGGTAGACCAAATGGAGACTGGTCATAGTCCAGCTTGGCTGATAACCATGAAGATCATCATGGGCCTTGATGCTAGGAGGATCGACTCTGATAGGCAATTGGTGGGAAGCTGTCAAATTCTGTAGGTATACATCTCTCGTCTTTTTTTTTTTAAAATCTTACGAGACCTTATCCTGCCTGATTTGGCTGTACGAGAGGTTGTCGATCATGGAGCCCCCTCTTGATGTGCACAAATATCACAGCAGCCAAGTGAGTTCGAGGAAGAGGCGCATGAGCCCAAGCCATGACATAAATCGGGCTTACTAGAGGAGGAACTTGTGTTCCATGGAGGTCCCTTGATCAGGTGGACCGTTGCTTGGTGGTTTCTTTCCATATTGACGGGGTTAGCCAAGAGGGATCAGGTTCGATATTTGGTGATCCTGTCACTTGATTGGTTTGTTCGCATATATCTGGACCGCATTCTGAGGTAGTTCGGATGGACTCAAAGGATTCCTGAGACCGAGGACATAATCAACGTCCAACTTTAGCTGACGGACGCGATGTGCGACACTTGGTTGCAGCGGTGGCACACAATTGTCATTTGGACTATTCCTAACCCTTGTCACTCGGTCTGGGTTTCCGAGTCATATAAAAAATGGAGTTCCGAAGATTCGGAGGAAGCTCGTAAGGCTCTAAAGGTTTATGAAGCCTTCGATCTAGTTCGCAGGGAGACGACTAAGGATAATAGGTGCTTCTTTGTGTGGACATGACATAGGTCCACCCCGACGTGGCCACGCGCGGGTTTGGGGAGGCGAATGAATCTCCATATGAGATGGGTCGAATTGAAATTTAAATCGAAGTAGAGTCGCCACCGAACTTTGTGGGAGTTCGGGCCCGTTCGAACCCACTCTATATCTTAGTGGGCCATGCACAAAGTATGGCCCATTTGGATGTCAGAGTTTATTGGGCTCGTCCCTTTGCATTTGATACCGATACCGACATTATTAGATACCGTGTATTGAATGACTCTCGTGCGCCAACAGTTTCGGGCATCTGGAAACCGAGGTTCTGAGTAAGGGGTGAGGGTACGTGTTGGGAAGTTCACAAAGAACACCCAACCCCGCCTGCACATTAGCGGCCTCTACTAAGATACCGTTTGACCTTCGAATACGCGTGTTAGTAGAACGATGAAATGATATGCAAACATTGTTTTGCCTAAACATGCGAAAATTTGAATGGGTTGCTAAGTTGATTTAATGCATCCAATACTAACATCAAAGTTTTATTTAGCATGCGAGTTCATTTTAGTACAATAAAATAAACAACGGAAACAAAAAGCCAAAAATAGAAATAAACGTGTTAGTAGCGATAATAACGGTTTATAACTAATATGGAATGATGCAAATGCCATGATGCAAGGTTTTGGAAAATGGTCTGACACGTGATTGACTTGACACGTGTTGACCGAAGTCATGAAAATATTTTACAAGACTCGAAATACGTTTTGGGCTCACGTTTTGACGTGATGAGAGGACGCTCGATCGAGTAATTGAAGGACTCGACCGAGTGTGCCTCGAAAAAGGGGCCTGCCCAATATTCAAGGTGCTACTCGACCGAGTAGGTCGCCACTCGATCGAGTCATTGCGAGACTCGACAGAGTTGTCCTCAAAAAACCATTTTGCCTCGATTTTTGGATGTCACTCGATCGAGTGGCCTATGGCACTCAGTCGAGTGACCCCTGTACGAACTAGGGTTTGTTTCGGTTTTGCTTTTGAGAATTGATTTTGTGTTTGAAAATCATCGATTCGTTAGGTCGCGTGGATATATAATGAGATTTCCACCCGACCTAAATCTCTCGATACTCGCCATATTCTATGCTCGATTATGAGATCGATATCGAATATTTAGAGTGTACTCTAGAAAAAAAAGATGTTAGAAAAAAATAGTTGTTTAATCGAATTAAGACGGAATAACTTGTTTTGTGTCGCGGTTTTCAGGGAACCGTGCGACCCGTGCGAGAGGGGCGCGACTCGCGCAGCCACGCGACTCGCATGAGGCACATGCGACTCGCGTGGCGGACTGCTCTCGATCCCGACTTTTCGTTACTCGTCGTACCCGGTGCTTGATTATAAAACCAATACCGAATACTTAGAGTAAGGTTTTAAAAAGATTTTGTGAGTCGTTTAAATCAAACTAGAACGAAATAGATTTTCTCCGCGTTAACAGTGTCGTAATTAATTCTTGTCGAATTGGATGACAACTATTTTAGCATCAACGAAAATCGTGCTAGTTAGGTTTATTGACTAAGTCGCTTAGATTCAACATCCAACTATTGAGTTGGTATCGAATCTAATAAATTGATGCTTTATATTTGTTTGAACAAAAAAAAGGACTCGACTTGATTCCCTCCGCATCCCGACATCGCGATAAATCCTTACGGATTGTGTGATGTCTGATCCGCATCAACAGGTTTCGACCTTGAAAAAAAATGTTTGATTCGAAAATAATTTTAAAATTGATGAATATGCGATGAATGACGATTATGACGACAATGACGCGACAAGAATAAAAAGAGACGATTTTGTTGATGTTGACTCGCTTCAACAATCAAGCGTTCGGGGTGTCAGGATAAGCGACCGACAACGTCGGGTGAAGCACCTTTGTATATTCGGATTTCCTTATCCCGTCATCACTCCCGGTCGACACGAATTAGCGTGTATTTTAATGTCTTATACTAATAATATTATTGTAGACACCCACATTTTGACCGCCAGGTGTCTATAGTAGTTTCCGACAAACACCCGATGATGATCGGACGCAAACATGCTTTAACGTACTCGAAAATGGGCTCGAAATCATAGATATTTGGCTTGGGCTTTTTACGGAGTACAAATTTCACAAAACCAACCTCAAATTCAGGCCCAGCGGGTCGTTTCGAGTCAAATAACACTAATTTGGGTCGAATCCGACACCAGGGGTAAAACCGTCTTTTAGCCACCGAGTCAAAACCCGGTCAAAGATTTTCCCGAGACACGTGAGTCAGCCGTGACACCTCACACGGCTGATTCTTACTCAAACTCTACAAAAATCAGCTACACAAAATAATAAACAAGTCCGTTTAAGGGTAGATTTCGATCTTAAGTAGGAATCCTATCCGAAAACCGATTCAAACACCCAACCGAGTGCAAAACACTCGGCGGAGTAGCATGAACCAGCTGAGACTCCTTTTATTCCCTCACAAGAAAACAGAATTCTCGTTCTCCTCAGCTTCTTACCCAAGCGGTAATTCTAGTTCAAACACATCTCTCCTAAGTCAAGGTCGGGAACCCCTATAAATAGGACATCCCATCCAACACTTTAGGGAGATCAATTATCGACACGATTTTTTATTAGCAACACACACATTCATTATCGACATCAGAAATATACATCCATCATCCTTACACTTAGCATGAAGAAACCGATATTACAAACCTGAAGGAAACCGATCCAATTCCCGACACCCTTCACCCGTCTCGTCCAAACCGTGCCACCCTAACCCGACCGACGTTACCTCGACGCTCCCGTGCCTAGCCACATTCCGACAAGCCCTGATCCGAGTCAACAAAAGCATGTAGGTTGAGGGTGTACCAAACCCGATTTCTCCCTTTCTTCTCTTCTCCTCTCTTCGTCCGTTTTCCTTATGGGTCAAGAGTCGTTTTTTTATTTTTTTTTCTATAATATCGTTATTAACGAAAAACTATTTTCATAACGAATATTCTTAAACATACGATATCGATTTTTCTATAATCGAATATTGTATCGAAAAGAATTATATTAAGATCTCGACGATATCAAAAAATCGTTACATTCTTTTTCGTTCAAAATTCTTTTCTTTTACTTTTCGTTCAAAACAAATAATTTTACAAGACCTTTTTTAACTCATTCTAAATATCCGATATCGATTTCATAATCGAATATCGGATACGACGAATATCGAAAGCATAAATCGAATACAAATTAATTCATATTTTGTACGCGATTTATCAAAATAACAATTTTCGAACAACGCGCGAAAACGGGACAGGCCCGCACGCGAGTCGCGCCCCTCACAGGCGACTCGCGTACGAGTCTGAAACCCGCGTTCCTTTTTTCAACTTTTTCGTTCGTTTATTTATTTATTATATGAAACGATTTTTAAAGTTACATCTTTTCCAAAACTATTCCAAATATTTGATATTGATTTCATAGTCAATTATCGAATATAACGAATATCGATAATATTAAGTTGAGTACGAATCATGCAATATTCATACGCGATTTAATAAAAACATCGAGTTTTCAAAAACCGTTCCCGAAACAGGTCGCCACGCGACTCGCCGGCGACCCGGGCGAGCCGCGCGGCCGGCTGTCCCGACGCACCGTTTTCGTTCTTTTTTTATATTTTTTCGAACGTCGTTTTTTATACAAAACAACGTCTTTCTAACGATATTTTTTTTAGATTTCGATTTTTCTCGATCTCGTTTATTTATTTTTTTGCTATTATTATTTACAAATCGATACTAACTCGTTTGTTCATCTTTTGTAGCAAATTCATTCTTTTTATTTCATTTGTTTTATTATACTAAAAACGAATCTCGCATGTTAAATTCAACTTTGACGTTAATTAATTTTTCATGCATTAAACGACTTAGCAACCCATTCAATTCCTCACATGCTTAGGAAAACAATGTTTGCATATCATTCATCGTTCAACTAACACGCGCATTAAAACGTCATTCGATATCCTAGTAGAGGCCGCTAATGTGCGGGCGGGGTTGGGTGTTCTTAGTGAACTTCCCAACACGTACCCTCACCCCTTACTCAGAACCGTGGTTTCCGGATGTCCGAAACCATTGGCAACGAGAGTCATTCAATATACGATTAACCGCTCTAGTCAGCATCTATATCGATATGCAAAGGGACGAGCCCAATAAACTCTGACATCGGAAATGGGCCGTATTTTGTACACGGACCACTACGACATAGAGTGGGCTCGAACGGTTCCGAATAACCATAAAATTCGGTGGCGACTCCGACTTCGATTTAAATTTCCATTTGACCATCTCATGGAGATTCATTCGCCTCCCCAAAATCCGCGCGTGGCCGCGTCGGGGTGGACCTATGTCATGTCCACAATTTGGCGACTCCGCTGGGGATTTACTGATGCGTTAATAACCTTCGGTATCCTTCAGGGTGAGACTCGAATAGAAATCGTTTGACTAGTACAATGCGCGTTTTAGTTTTACGGTTCATGCATAACCCCATTTTCCCTGGCCGGTACTCGTGACCGACGTCCCACTATACCGTTGATATAGTCCAAACTGGTTATGTCAAAGGTGTCCATTAGCTGATTCGTATGGGTTTTACGGCATGTCCTAATCTCAACTCGAGTTAGGGAGTCCGCCCCGATTCTCGATAGGCTATGTACACTGGTATAGACCCTTATAGACTGACCGAGACTTAGCTTAAGAGCATACATGGCGTCATTATACTGTTTCCATGACTACGTGCTACTTGATCTACATCATCTTTTTCAAAAAAAAACCCGTCATTTTTCAAAATTTGCATCCTTTTCAAAATATCCAATTTCAAAACCCCGGACATATACCGAACTTAGGACTTATGATTTTACTCAAAATAAGCCTTTTTCTAGCCGGTATTATGCCCAATTCAAGACTCGAAATTAATTTCGAAAATTTTCAAACCGTCACCCGGCCAACCTTTTCCGTTTTTCTCGAAAACGGGCCGGTTCTCCCCGATTTTTTCGGGCCTTTTCAAAATATCATATTTCAAAACTTCCTCTTCTTAGACTTCCCGTATTTAGCAGTGTCGGGTCGTGTCATAAGTCGTTCAAGTCTCTAGCAACGAAACTCCGTCGATCTTACATCACGGATTTTCCCCCCTATCCTAGTCCGCCTTATTTTACTGAGGCAAGGCCCACCTACGTAGGACATACTCCTACAAAGGTTGGCCCATTAACACAATCGAGTCTAAAGTCTGGGAATGTCTCACGTGAACCTTCCTTCGAACAGGGCCCAACCCACATAGTTGGATCCTGAGGAAGTCCCACCTTTTCACAAGTCACCCGTCTAAGTGTCTTTTCCGAGTCAACCTTTTATAAGGCATAGCCCTATAACAAAAGGTTCATGGTCCTTACGTCTAAGGGTCACTCACTCGAGTCTTAACAAAGTCTTCAATCCCACTTGGGGGGCCACCCTTCAGCAGAGCGATCAATCACGGTTGCTCTAAGGGTCATGTCTTGCACGCATGTCTCACATACCCCACTTTTGAGTCACTTAGGTGCCACACCATCTGGGTCCTATCAAAGTCCTTAGTCTCACTTGGGGACTATTCTCCGACGGAGTGATTAAATCACAGTCACTACGAGAATCGTACCCTACACATTTGTCTTAGGAGAGTCTAACCCGAGTCAAACTGGAGTCGTCTCTCCTCTCGCGCTATTTCCTATGCCTTGGTGAAATTGAGTTCCGAAGCAACTTCTCTGATTACGCGGTATTCTTACAGACAAGCCACTGGTAACCGGGCGCCAGAAAATGCAAGAAACTTTGGACCAATTGACAACCTCTCTAGCTGAGCTTGAAGCCCAATTGACGGTTACCAGGGCCGAACAAACGACCATTGCCACCCGTTTGAGTGCCGTGGAGCAAAGGACTCTTAAGGTCAGGAATGAAACTACTGGGCCCATAGCTGAACTGGTCAGCGTCGTTCGCAAACTTGAAGAACAGGTCCACTCGACCACCAGAAACACCATCCTCACGGAAAATGCCCGTACCTACTCGCCCTTGACCGATGAACTGCCCGCTAACCTCAACTTAACGGGCTTACCGATGTTTGACGGGACGGAAGACCCGGTACTCCATATTCGGGCTTTCAAGGACTTTATGGCTGTTAAGGGGGTCAAATCGACCATGTTCAAGCATCTCTTCGCTTTTTCTCTAGAAGCACCTGAAAGCTTGGTACTACAGACTCGATTCCAAGAAGTACAAGACTTGGGATGATGTGGCAACAGAGTTCGCTCGGAATTATGCCGATAATACCGAGATCCAGACTACGATGCGCACTCTGGAGGTTATGGCCCAAGAGCCCAAAGAAGGTTTCACCAAGTACCTTCAAAGGTGGAGGGCCGAAAGTGTAAAGTTGGTAGACAAGCCCAACGAAAAGACACTAGTGGAGGCGTTCATCAACAACCTCCTCCCTTCCTATCGCGTTCATCTTAGGTATGCCGGCATTTCAAACTTTGCAGTGCTTACCGAAATGGGCATTAGGATTGAAGATGATCTTCGACAAAATGAAGATCTGGGTGAAGCGTCTATTGGAGGCTATACTGGACATAAACTTGAGTCCTTAGAAGCTGAATTGACAACACCATCCGAGAGTCTAGATTTGGTTTAGGTCCGAGTCTGAGTCCGAGTCTAGGATGTTCTATTTCTTTCAATTTCAAAGTCAGAGTCAGTTGTACTCTGTCCTCTTTTTTCAAAATTCAATAAAATCAGCTTTCAATATTCTTTCTCATATATAATTTCCTTATGTGTTTCCGAGAACATGATGGACACCATCATACACTGTGAGCACATGCACGTGACTATTATAGGCACATCTATTATGACTGCAGGAAATGAGACCCGTGTTTTCCTTTACCTGTTCCATGTCTGGTATAGAAAGCCACATAACTACCCTTAGCAGGAGCGGTATCGAATCCTATGACAAATCTAGGTAATCTCCTAGTTTGGGTTAAAGACAGGAGGCAAGCCCATTTCCCACAATAAACACCCGTCCAATAAGATCAACCAATCCCTACCTTAGGTGTTAGTCTGACAAACAAAAAAACTGGACAAAAAAAACAAAAGTCCAATCTAAGAAAAAGCAAAAGGCCCAAAACAAAAGAGCTGGCCATGATAAAACAAACCATGACCATGATCAACGGTCAATTCAAGTGAAAGCCCCATGACCAGGGTACGGTCAAAATTCATGCCATCAAATAAGGAAGAGATAATCGAGCTGGTCAACTAACACCACATTTAGCCTTCCCACATTACAACCCTCAAAGACCTTCCCGAGACCTAGGCCAGAGACAACCCAGAATTTTGAGGATTCAAGCTCCATAGGATACCCCTAACCATTAGGGCCAGACATGGAAATCAGATCTCGCATTATCAAAACTTATCCCGATCAAAGTTCGAGCCATTTTACTCGACTTCTCCTTTACATAACAGAATTCACAATCACCATACGCAAACCCGAGAGCAAAACTCGTCAAATCCCCCCGAGAGCAAAACTCGTCAAATCCCCCGAGAGCAAAAACTCGTCAAATCCCCCGAGAGCAAAACTCGTTCAAATCCCCGAGAGCAAAACTTATCAAATCCCCGAGAGCAAAACTCGTTAAAATCCTCGAGAGCAAAACTCGTTAAAATCCCCGAGAGCAAAACTCGTTAAAATCCCTAAGAACAGAACTCGTTAAAATCCCCGAGAGCAGAACTCATTAAAATCCCATCCCAATTCTTCTCATTCAAACCAGTTACCAACCCCAAACACGGGAACTCAACTTGCGGTCGGCATAGAACATGCCCAAATAGTGCACACCATCTCTGGGGGCTATCCCGGAGAACGCTCACAGCCACAGGATCAATATCCTAACCATTCTAGCCCTTTGATCAAGACATCACTGGGAATGCACCTAGCCTACACCATCGCTATGGCTAGTTACACACAAAGCCCTAATAAACTAGGCACCATAATCCACTGAACTACGGCTTGGTTTGATTTCACCACATGTGAATACGTAGGCAGCCTTTCAACAGAGGCACAACCACCCACATTGACACACATTCAAAAAGCACCATCATTCCGGTCACGACACTGTCATGTTCTCGACAGTTATCTTTGTCATTCTGGGGGCTTCTCCTAGGCAGAAGTTCTCCATCCATTCACATAATCCAGATAAATTCAAAAAAAATATAGCCTCCTTTCTGTAGTGTGTCCTAGTACTCGGCTCAGTCGAAGACAAGAATCTGTCAGGACTCGAGGCAATACCCACCTTGGAAATGTACCCAAAAACCAAAAATCCAGAAGAGCACTAGACTACGGCATTGTTACTGCTAAAAGTCCTGTCATGCCTCATTATAGACTATTGCAATCCCCCCATAGCACATCCTTCCTATTCCGAGGATTCGACCGTGTTGTCACTCGCCTAGGCTACGGAATAGCGCAACTTAAGAGTCTTGTCATATTAGGTGGCCCACCTCCTTACCAAGTCACGGTCCAACCCTTAGAAAGTCCAAAGTCGTGTCTGTCAACTCGTCCTGTCGCGTCCAGAATCGAGTCTGCCGGTAGGCCTCTCTTTTCAAATTCTCATTTTAAAATTTGCAAAACTTAGCCATTTGAAAAAAAAAATCCTTTTCGACAAGGTCAAATTTCAGTCTATTTAAACGGCAAATTTCTTTTCCACCTCTTTCAATTTTGGAAACCTATCTCCTAGCACGTGAGTTGCTTTCAGGATTTCGATTTCAAAATGCAGCAAAAATCATTTTTATTCCCCAGCGCGAGTCATATTTGTTTCGCCTACATGTTGCATGAAAAATTTTATGTAACTTATACAGGTACAAATCACGACAACGCAATTCACAAAACTCCCCAGCGGCATTAAACAAGATGAGCCCATATATAGGCACACCTAAAGTATTATGCAACGAGTTCAATCCCCCACGGAGTTATCATCAGTTCAGGTACATTTCTAGTCTGTGGCCGGCGGGCCCTTTACGCAGGTCTAATGGACTTTAAACGACCCGATCGGAAGTCTGCCAGGTCTTAATCTTTGATTGGCCTGGTAGCTACTCTGACTTTTGCCCTGTCCAAGCCTCAGTCAGAGTGGGGGCTCTGTAGAAACCCACATTTTGACCGCCAGGTGTCTATAGTAGTTTCCGACAAACACCCGATGATGATCGGACGCAAACATGCTTTAACGTACTCGGAAATGGGCTCGAAATCATGGATATTTGGCTTGGGCTTTTTACGGAGTACAAATTTCACAAAACCAACCTCAAATTCAGGCCCAGCGGGTCGTTTCGAGTCAAATAACACTAATTTGGGTCGAATCTGACACCAGGGGTAAAACCGTCTTTTAGCGACCGAGTCAAAAGCCGGTCAAAGACTTTCCCGAGACACGTGAGTCAGCCGTGACACCTCACACGGCTGATTCTTACTCAAACTCTACAAAAATCAGCTACACAAAATAATAAACAAGTCCGTTTAAGGGTAGAATTCGATCTTAAGTAGGAATCCTATCCGAAAACCGATTCAAACACCCAACCGAGTGCAAAACACTCGGCCGAGTAGCATGAACCAGCTGAGACTCCTTTTATTCCCTCACAAGAAAACAGAATTCTCGTTCTCCTCAGCTTCTTACCCAAGCGGTAATTCTAGTTCAAACACATCTCTCCTAAGTCAAGGTCGGGAACCCCTATAAATAGGACATCCCATCCAACACTTTAGGGAGATCAATTATCGACACGATTTTTTATTAGCAATACACACATTCATTATCGACATCAGAAATATACATCCATCATACTTACACTTAGCATCGAGAAACCGATATTACAAACCCGAAGGAAACCGGTCCAATTCCCGACACCCTTCACCCGTCTCGTCCAAACCGTGCCACCCTAACCCGACCGACGTTGCCTCGACGCTCCCGTGCCTAGCCACATTCCGACGAGCCCCGATCCGAGTCAACAAAAGCATGTAGGTTGAGGGTGTACCAAACCCGATTTCTCCCTTTCTTCTCTTCTCCTCTCTTCGTCCGTTTTCCTTACGGGTCAAGAGTCATTTTTTTATTTTTTTTCTCTAATATCGTTATTAACGAAAAACTATTTTCATAACGAATATTCTTAAACATACGATATCGATTTTTCTATAATCGAATATTGTATCGAAAAGAATTATATTAAGATCTCGACGATATCAAAAAATCGTTACATTCTTTTTCCTTCAAAATTCTTTTCTTTTACTTTTCGTTCAAAACAAATAATTTTACAAGACCTTTTTTAACTCATTCTAAATATCCGATATCGATTTCATAATCGAATATCGGATACGACGAATATCGAAAGCATAAATCGAATACAAATTAATTCATATTTTGTACGCGATTTATCAAAATAACAATTTTCGAACAACGCGCGAAAACGGGACAGGGCCGCACGCGAGTCGCGCCCATCACAGGTGACTCGCGTACGAGTCTGAAACTCGCGTTCCGTTTTTCAACTTTTTCGTTCGTTTATTTATTTATTATATGAAACGATTTTTAAAGTTACATCTTTTCCAAAACTATTCCAAATATTTGATATTGATTTCATAGTCAATTATCGAATATAACGAATATCGATAATATTAAGTCGAGTACGAATCATGCAATATTCATACGCGATTTAGTAAAAACATCGAGTTTTCAAAAACCGTTCCCGAAACAGGCCGCCACGCGACTCGCCGGCGACCCGGGCGAGCCGCGCGGCCGGCTGTCCCGACGCACCGTTTTCGTTCTTTTTTTTATATTTTTTCAATCGTCGTTTTTTATACAAAACAACGTCTTTTTAACGATATTTTTTTTTAGATTTCGATTTTTCTCGATCTCGTTTATTTATTTTTTGCTATTATTATTTACAAATCGATACTAACTCGTTTGTTCATCTTTTGTAGCAAATTCATTCTTTTTATTTCATTTGTTTTATTATACTAAAAACGAATCTCGCATGTTAAATTCAAATTTGACGTTAATTAATTTTTCATGCATTAAACGACTTAGCAACCCATTCAATTCCTCACATGCTTAGGAAAACAATGTTTGCATATCATTCATCGTTCAACTAACACGCGCATTAAAACGTCATTCGATATCCTAGTAGAGGCCGCTAATGTGCGGGCAGGGTTGGGTGTTCTTAGTGAACTTCCCAACACGTACCCTCACCCCTTACTCAGAACCGTGGTTTCCGGATGTCCGAAACCATTGGCAACGCGAGTCATTCAATATACGATTAACCGCTCTAGTCGGCATCTATATCGATATGCAAAGGGACGAGCCCAATAAACTCTGACATCGGAAATGGGCCGTATTTTGTACACGGCCCACTACGACATAGAGTGGGCTCGAACGGTTCCGAATAACCATAAAATTCGGTGGTGACTCCGACTTTGATTTAAATTTCCATTTGACCATCTCATGGAGATTCATTCGCCTCCCCAAAACCCGCGCGTGACCGCGTCGGGGTGGACCTATGTCATGTCCACAATTATCGATATTATAGACGCGACGATAGAGAAAAAAAAAATAAAAAAATAAAAAAAACGAAGAAGAAGATGACGATGACGAGACGGACGATGAAGAGGAAGAAAAGGAGAAGAGAGAAGAACGGGATTTTGCACCCTCAACCTACGTGTTTCTTAGTCTCGGATAGAATTCGTTAGTTGTGGCTTTAGCACGGGAGTATCGAGGTCTACGTAGGTTAAGTTATGGTGGTTTAGGGTTTGTAAGTTGCTAGGGTTTGAGCTTGGAGAGGAGTAATTAGGGTTGATTAGGGTTGTAAAGATGATGACAAGGGATGTGTAAAAAAAGTTCTTCCAGTTGTGTTGTATGTGGGTGTATATATAGGCATGCCACCCACCCTCGTCTAGGGTTACTCGACCGAGTACCCTGCTGACTCGGTCGAGTGGCCCAAAGCAATGCAGTCGGGCCTGTTTGAGGGCCCACTCGATTGAGTGGGCTGACACTCGATCGAGTGGGTCAGCTGGATCGAGAGGTCCGGGTTTTTTGGACCTCGGGTTAGGCGTTTTGTGGATCTTTTATTTGGATTGGACTTTTGACATTTGAATGGCTGTTTTTTATGTCTCGGAAGTGGCTTTGACCGGGGTTTGACCCAATCGCTAAAAGTCGGTTTTGACCCAAATTAATCTTTTTTGATTGGAAACGACCCACTGGGCCTGAATTTGAGGTTGGTTTTGTGAGATTTATACTCCGTAAAAAGCCCAAGCCAGAAACCAATAATTCTGAGCCCATATCCGAGCGCGTAGAAACACGTTTGCGTCCGATCATCATTGGGTGTTTTTTTGGAAGCTTTTATAGACACCTAGCAGCCAAATGTGGGCGTCTACACTTTGATGACGGAGATACCCCTGCTACCTTAGTACTACTAGAGTTGATTGGGTCCTAAGACAAAGACTAAGACTCTGGCTAGAGATACCGGCACAAGAGGTGTGCGGGGAAGACTGAGCCCCAGACTTATTTGGAGATGAAGCTTGGGCTGAGACTGGCGGCTAAAGACCGACTCGGCCCGCGTGATAGGCTGCCAGAGCATGTGGGAACCAGACTCAGGCCGATCAATGTGGCTGAAGATCCACTTCTAAAGAAACTGGTCTGGGCTAAGGAAGTCCCTGTAGTGATTCAGGAACGTCCGCCTCCGCCTTGTCACCAGTGGACGGTCAAGGATGATAAGGGTAAAGGCAAGATGCTCTAATTAACCAATTCATTAGATTTATTATTATTTGAATAATACTACTATTATTGTAGTGTCGTGTTGTTTTTGTTTTTTGTACTTTGAATCTCCCGAATTTATTGGGGTTTTGGTAATAGTAAAGAAGTTTTAATTAATTAAACCGTTTCTAACCTTTTCTGCGATTGCGGTGGTTGTGCCCTTGTAGGGGCTCCCTACGTATCCACATTTAGTGGAATCAAACCAGACGCAGTTCAAACTTTTGTATAATTTTGCAATCTTGAGATACATCAAGACTAATGGTCCGAGATGTGTTTGACAGTAGGATAAATAATCCTAACTTATTGACTTTTATTTTTTTTGAAAGTTTATGTTTTGAAAAGACAAATTTGATAAACTTTAGCAAATGACATTGAGAAAGGATCAGGGGTAGTAACGTTTTAGCTGGTCGAGATTGGTAGGATTGGTAAAGTCATTCTCGTCCAAGTCTGTCAGCTTTACAACACCTCCTGATAGAACCTTTTTCTAAAAGATATGGCCCGACCCAATTGGGTTTGAACTTTCCCCGCGGATCAACTGGTAATAGAGCTCGAACGGATTTGAGAACTAAATCCCCTTCCTTGATATGCCTTGGCCTAACACTCTTGTTAAAGGCCCGTTGTATCCTGTTCTAGTATACCTGAAAATATTATTGAGGGCGCGGGATCCCCGTTCGTCCAATAGAACAAACAAGTCATATCGCGCTTGGACCCAATCTGCTTCAGGTACTTGGCTTTCCAATAGAATTCTGAAGGATGGTACTTCCAACTCGAATGGTTGAACTGCCTCCATCCCGTATATTAAATAGTAAGGTGTTGCACCGGTTGCGGTGCAGATTGATGTCCAGTATCCCCATAGAGTGAAAGGTATCTTGTCGGGGCATTCTCGGTAATTATCAGTCATCTTTTTAAGTATGGTGATAATTGTTTTATTGGCTGCCTCTACCGCTCCATATGTTTGGGGATGGTAAGGCAATGATGTATGCCTCTGGATTTTGTATTTGGTTAGGAGAGTTATTGTTTCTGCTTGGAAATGGGTCCCATGATCACTAATGAATTCATGTGGGATCCCGTATCGACGTATATTTTTATTCTGGATGAACTTAGCTACATGCTTGGCGTTCAAAATACAGTATCACTCGCCTTCGACCTATTTGGTAACGTAGTCGATGACTGCCAAGATGAAGCAATGTCTACCCGATCCTGAGAGGTTTACTTTTCCGATTATGTCGATTCCCCATGTTGAAAATGGCCATGGTGAAGCCGTGGTGTATAATAAAGACGATGGCTTATGTTGTACATTGGCAAAGAGTTGGCAATTATGACAGTGTTTACTGTACTTTCTGCAGTCGATTTCCATACTATTCCACTAGTACCCGAGTCTCATGATTTTTCGGACTAGAATCTGGCATTCATATGTGGACCACACTCACCGTCGTGTATTTCGTCCGCAACCTTTTCAGCTTTTATTTTGTCGATGCATAGGAGAAGTGCCCCATGCGCTGTCTTTTTATTTAGCCGCCCCTCATCTATGCGGATAAATTGGGTAGCTAATCTTCGTAAGGCTTTCCTGGCCCGGCCATCGGTCTCGGGAGGATATTCTCCTATTGATATGTATGTTAAAATAGCCAGATACCAAGGTTCGGGATCAGTTATTTCAATATCTTTAGTAACATGGATATATGCCGGTTCGGTCCGTCTTTCGATACAAATTGACATACTGATAAGGTGATCGGGGATGTTCAACAGAGATGTCAATTGGTAAGTGCATCTGCAAAATGATTTTCTTCTCGAGGCAAATATATATACTCCACCTTTCGGAATTGCTTCTCGATAACTCTTACTCGCGCCTGGTAGGCAACGAGGTTGGCGTTCCGAGTTTTTCATTTCTGGAGAGCCTGATTGATGACCAAGGATAAGTCGCCGTGTACCTGAAGATTTGTGACCACTAAATCGGCGGTGGCTTGTAGCCCATGGATGAATGCTTCGTATTCGGCGGCGTTATTAGTCACATGGAAGTCTAGCTTAATGGATACGGGAGTATGCTTCCCTTTTGGTGAGATTAAAAGAATCCCAACTTTGAATCCTCGGAAGTTGGATGCGCCATTGAAATACAAATCCCATTTTTATGCGTCCGTATAGAATATCTCTTCATCTGGGAAGGACCAAGTATCGGTGTGTCCTTCTTCAGTTACAGGACTATCAGCGAGAACCTTGGATACTATTCGGCCCTTGATGGCTTTTAGTGGCACAAACTTTAGGTCGAATTCCGCCAGCATTAGAGTCCACCTAAATATCTTGCTGTTGGGGATAGGCTTTTCGAATAGATATTTGATGGGATCCATCTTGGATAATACATGCACTTCGTAACTAAGCATAAAATGTCGCTTTTCGGTCGCCTAGACTAGTGCCAGACATGTTTTCTCGAGCATTGTATATTTGCCTTCATACTCTAATAACTTCTTGCTGATGTAGTAGATGGCTCGTTCTTCCGAGTCGACCGTCTATGCCAGCATATCCCCCATGGTTGTCTCGGTAGTTGTTATATATAACGACAGAGGCAACCGGGTTGAGGTGGCATTAAGACCGGCGGAGCAAACAGAATTTCCTTGAGTTTATCAAAGGCCGCATGACACTTATCATCCCACAGTTTTCGTTTCCCCACTTTCAGCTTCTTGAAAATTGGTTCACATACCATGGTTAACTTGGAAATAAAACGACTGATGTATTGGACTTCCCCAAGGAACCCCCTTATTTCTTTCCCGGTCATAGGAGGTTTCATCTCGGTGATGGTTTTGATTTTTTTCTGGGTCGACTTCGATACCACGTTGGCTAACGATTTGACCTAGTAATTTGCCTGACGTTACCCCAAAACTGCATTTTTGGAGATTTAGTCTCACGTTGTATTTGTGCAGTCGAGTAAAGAACTTTCTTAGGGCGATGATGTGCCCGTCCCGACTCTTGGATTTGACAATCATATCGTCTACATACACCTCTACCTCCTTGTGCATCATTTCATGTAATAAGGTTGTAGCAGTTCGTTGGAATGTGGCCCCGACATTAATGAGGCATGTTGGTGTAGCAGTAAGTACTCCAAGGTGTAGTAAAGGTGGTCTTCAACTCTTGCTCATGTCTTCTTCTGTCATCTTGATCTGATTGTAGCCGGCGTATCCATCCATAAAGGATAGAAGGGCATGATCAACGGTGTTGTCTTCAAGTATATCGATGTGTGGTAGCGGGAAATCATCTTCCGGGCTTGCCTTGTTAAGATCCCAAAAATCCACGCATACACGTACCTTACCGTCCTTTTTAGGAGCCGACACGATGTTTGCAACCCAGTACGGATATTCGGAGACTTGTATGAAGCCGGCTTTAAACTAATTGTCGACCTCTTCTTTGACTTTGAGAGACTACTCGGGCCTCATTCTGCGGAGTTTTTGTTTAACCAGCTTACACCCATCTTTGATTGGTATGTGGTATTTGGCTATTTCTCAATCTATCCTTGGCATGTCCTTGTAGGACCATGTAAAGACATCTTTGAACTCTCGGAGGAGGCTTGTGAATTGTTATCTCTCCTCGGGATCTAGTGATAACCCTATCTTAAGCATCTTGGCTCTAAGGTGGTTCCCACATTGATGGACTCGGTCTCTTCAATTACTGGGTTCCAGGAATCCCTTTGCTCTAATTTCTCGATCAGATGAGGAGGTAGGGGTACTTGTTCGTCGGGTTTCTCAATGTCATTGCATAAAATCTTTTTGAAACCAGAATTGTATTTAAAAAGAGACAAGTCGTAAGCAGAACAATTATTATTATTATTATTATTAATGGAAAATTTGGAGAAAAGCTCAAACAGAGCAGCCATCTGATCGTTGGTCAGTGGAGGAATTAGAAGGGCGCTCAGGACAGACCCCAAGGCACCAACAGAAGTGACTAAAGGGAGAGGGGTTACAAGTTGGACTCTAGCACCAGACTCCCTAGACTTGACCTTAGACTCAGGCTCAGACTCAGAGTCGGACTCAGAATCGGAAGCATGCATGTTTCCTTCACCGACAATTAACTTGTAGATTCGTCCTTGGCTGTCGGTCCATTTGACCGTCTTCCTCCATGCTCAGCTTCACGTCTCGGGGTCAACTTCCGAGATTAGCTTGGTCGGAACAAACTTGTTGCTGCGGAGGATGAGAATAACCAAGTCTTCCTTTGGAGTTGGGACGATCTTGTCTTCCCCAAATAGTAGCCCCAGCGCGGGCTTAGCATCATCGGCATCCTCCTTTGGTTCGGACTGGATGAGAGTGAACACGTCATCCGGAATATAAATGAAGTCTTGGACCAATTTGGTCCCAGAGTACGCATCAGTTGGTTGGAATATACCAACCTGGGTGGCCCCAAATACCGATGTGACGAAATAGTCAGTCAACCGTGGGCTATAGGGGCTCAAGCGGATACCTTTATGAGGTTACAGGCCTTTTCAGTGCCTGCTCGGACGACATTACCCGGCGTCGTGACGTACTCTAGGCCTTAATGGGAATCTTCGTCTTTTAGGACCTCGATGATCTTCCCAGCTGGAAGATATGGCCTAGAAGTGGCCCCTGGGAAGTACCCCAAATATTGCAGCATCGTATCAATGCTCGTAGTGAAGTAGGGTTCGAAGAGAAAGTCCCCCTCAATCATACCCAAAAAATCGAACCTCCAAAGGTCCATACCGAGACGGCTCGTGGCGTTGCAACTGGCCACCATCATGGGTGTTGCCTCTATGGTAATAATGTCATCACACAAAGGTAATTTGATTTTATGATGTAGGGTGGAGGATACTACCTTGACAGCGTGGATCCATGGGCGTCCCAAGAGCAAGTTGAAGGAGGAGGTGACGTCGATCACCTGGAATTCCAACTCTCTCTTTACCGGGCCCGTTATAATAGTCAACTTGACGGTCCCAGCTACCGACTTTGGGCTAGCATCAAAAGTCTGGATGGTTTGACCAGTCGGGATATATTCGGCTTCGGTTATAGTTAGAGCCTTAGCGGTCTTTAGTGGAGTAGACACCCGCATTTTGACTGCTTGTGTCTATAGTAGTCTCCAACAAAACACCCGATGATGATCGGACGCTAACATGAACTAATACGCTCGAATACGGTCTCGGAATCCATAGTATATGTCGTGGGCAGTTAGTGGAGTGTGAATCTCCCAAGCCTGACCTCAAATTCAGACTCAGGAGGTCATTCCCAATAAAATAAAGCTAATTTGAGCGAAAACCGTCACCGGAAGCAAAACCGTCTTTTGCGACCGAGCCAAAACCGGTCTAAGTCGAAAACCCGAGAATGAAACAAACCTTGCGCTGCGTCCAGGTACAAAGCGAATCAAGTTAAAATCAAAACAAATTAATCAACCAATCAAATCAAATCCTACCATAAACAAACCCGGATTTTTCTCACTCGGCTGAGGGTACTCGATCAAGTGGCGTGACCCCCTAAAAAACCACCAGAACATCTTTTTTGAGCCACTCAATCAAGTGCACATAGGGCCACTCGATCCAGTGACCCCTGGCCGGGGGTAAATCTATAAATACCCCCCTTGGCTCCTCATTTGGGAACTTCTTTTTCCACTCCGTTAAACCTCATTTCTTATCATTTTAGAGTCCTCCATACTCACACACATACAAAGCCATCCCGAGATCAAAACTCGTCAAAACCGAGAGCATCCTCTCCTTAATCATACACCATAACTCACCATACATATCTCAAATCGCTCACGTGCCTACGACGACACTATACAAGCCTATTCACGAGACTATGAACATGTAGGTTGAGGGTGTCAAACCACATTTTCTAATCTCTAATCTCCTTTTCAATTTATGTACACTAACACTACTAACATTTTCATTATTGTATACTAACATCACAAACTCTTTATTTATCGTTTACTCACAATCTAACATTTAACTTTTTTTTTGTGTAATGTGATTGTCATTAATATTGACTTGAAAATTTTGCACCATACAAGGTTCTATTTTCACCACACTATCTATAACTCAATTCCTTCTAACCATTATTTATGATTGATTACTAATCCACCACACATACTTGCCTAATAAAGCTATCCCAGTACAACATTTAGCCCATGAAATCAACGGAACATTAGAATAGCTCTCACTACTTGTCCATAGGTAATTTTGACAAATCCTCTCCACCTTCTTAATGATACTAGAGGGAATCAAAAAAATTCGAGCCCAGTAAGAGTGAAGTTGTGTTAATATGGTTTTAACGAGCACTAATCGCCCCCCATAACTCAACTTCCTTGTCTCCCACCCTCTAATTCGAGCCACCATCCGATCAACTAACATATTGCATTCAGCATTAGCTAATCTCTTATACGAAATAGCTAGGGACGCCAAGGTAGCAAAATGGAAGTTGACCTTGTCAAAATCCTGATAATCTGACAATGCTGCTAGCATCACCGGGTCTGATTCCATTCGTATAGATATCTGACTTCTCCCTGTTAATGCAAAGACCAGACGCTTTACTAAAAGTTACTAAGCTCCTCATGATCACCCGAAATGAACTCGGATTCCCTTTACTAAAGATGAGCAAGTCATCCGTAAAAGCAAGATGACAAAGCTTTAAGGCTCTACAAAGCGGATGAAAGTTGAACTCTTCCCTTGCAGTAACATACTCCAAAATACTTCTGAGATACTCTAAACAAACTGTTAATAGCAATGGGGACATAGGATCCTCTTGACGAATCCCCCTTCTTCCTCTAAAATACCCAATCTGATTCCCATTAAGCGACAGTGTGTATGACGGAGTGCTAACACAAGTCATAATCCATCTTATCATTTTCTCAGGAAATACTAAAGCACGTAGCATTCCTTCAATGAAACTCCATTCTATCATATCCTAAGCCTTCCTGAGGTCAATTTTGCGCAAACATCAGGGGGAACAAGTCTTCCTATTGTATAAACGTACTAAATCTTGGCATATGAGTATGTTATCCACAATCTCTCTATTCTTAATAAAAGCACTTTGGTTAGGACTAATGATCTCCGGCAACACCCCTGCCAATTTATTACATATAACCTTAGATATGCATTTGTATAAGACATTGCAACACGCTATAGGTCGATACTCGATTACTGAAGTAGGTTGCCTTACCTTCGGTATTAAAGTAATCGTTGTGTTATTAATTTGTTGCAACATTCTGCCAGAACTAAAGAAATCTATGATTGCAGCCATAATATCTCCCCCAATTATCGATTTAGCATCCTTAAAAAATTGTGAAGAGTATCCATCCGGACCAGGCGCTTTGTCTGCAGGGATAGACCAAAGGGCTTGCCTGATTTCAGCATCACTTACATCTTTAATTAACTCTTTTCCCATTTCTTCAGTAATTAGTCTGCCTTTCCTTACTACAAACTCACTGACGCCAGTAACTGAAGACGATTTCCCAAGTAGCTGTTGATAATACTGCGTGAATGCTTCTTCAATAACATTCGCTTTGTCCCATGTATTACCATTGATGTCCACAATTTTTAAAACTTTGTTCTTCGCATATCGAGCCTTAAGTGAGGAATGAAAGTAATGCGTATTATTGTCCCCTTCATTTAACCACTAGTATTTTCGTTTCTGGGCAAGGAAATAATTCTTAGCTTCTAATAACTATATGTAACTAGCTGCTGCAGCCTGCAACAGTTTATTGCCCGGATCAGCATGCAGTTGGGTCTGCACTTGAATAAGTAAAAGTTGAGCAGCTGCAGCTGCATTGACAATATCACCATAATACTCTCTATTTAATCCTTTCAATGATTGTTTTAACGCCTTAAGCTTCTTAACCACTTGAAACATTTTGACACCTTCAATATTCATCTCCCAACATCGCTTAACAGTACCAAGAAACTCCTTGTGTTTACCCCACATGTTATAGTACCTAAGACACGGGGGTTTCCGCACATTATCCTTCCAGAGGTCAATTACACACGGACTGTGGTCATAAAAACCCTCTGACAGGAACGTAATAGTCCCAGCAGGAGCCTCGATTAGCCAATCATCATTTGCCATTATACGATCAATACGGCTAAAAACTCTCCCATCATGATTGTGCTTATTATTCCATGTGAAAAACGCACCACTTACAGATAGGTCATTAAGCTCACACTCATTAACACACAACTGAAAATCTTTAATTTCAGCATCCGTTACACTTGATCCAATCCTTTCATCATACTAAAGAACATTGTTGAAATCCCCTATTACCAACCAAGGGCCATTCCTGGCTTTACTCAAGCTCTTCATAGACTTCCGCAAATCCTCTCTATCCTCTAGTTTGTTGTATCGATAGACAATTGACACATTAAATTTAAATCCATTATGAAGATAAACCACCTCCAAATGAACAATCTGGGCCTCTTTGCAAATCACCATCACCTGGAACCAACTGGAATTCCACAGAATCCAAATTCTCCCTCTATCTCGATGTGGACATGACATAGGTCCACCCCGACGCGGCCACGCGCGGGTTTGGGTAGGCGAATGAATCTCCATATGAAACGGATCGAATTGAAATTTAGGTCTATGTGGAGTCGCCACCGAATTTTGTGGTTATTCGGAACCATTCGAGCCCACTCTATGTCGTAGTGGTCCGTATACAAAATACGGCCCATTTCCGATGTCAGAGTTTATTGGGCTCGTCCCTTTGCATTTGATACCAATACCGACATTATCGGATATTGTGTATTGAATGACTCTCGTGCGCCAACGGTTTCGGGCATCCGGAAACCGAGGTTTTGAGTAAGGGGTGAGGGTACGTGTTGGGAAGCCCACAAAGGACACCCAACCCCGCCCGCACATTAGCGGCCTCTACTAAGAATTCGAATGACTTTCCAATACGCGCGTTAGTTGAACGGGAAAAAGATATGCAAAGATTATTTTCCCTAAACATGTGAATGGAATTGAAAAGGGTTTCTATGTCGATTTAATGCAATTAATTCTACGTCAAAGTGGAATTTTAGCATGTGGGTTCATTTTAGTAAAATAAAATAAACGACAAAAATCGACAAAGGAAACAATCAAACCGTTAGTAACGATGTAACGAGTAATAAATTGAATAAAGATATAGATGTGATGAATGCATGATTTTGGAAAGAATAGTAGGTCACGTGATGGATTAACACGTGTTGACCAAGGTCAAGGAAAGAAAAAAAAATATATTGAGATCTAAAAAAAAAATGTTTTGTCTAAAAAAAATGATGTTCGAAGAATAATAATAAAAAAGAGCGAAATTGTTTTCTTTGGAAAATTGATGATTTTATTAAATCGCGTACAAATATTGCGTAATTTGCACTCGACTTAATATTTTCGATATTCGTCGTATTCAATATTCGATTATGAAATCGATATTAAATACTTGGAATAATTTATACTCGATTTTGATTTTGATGCTCGTTATATCCCATATCCGATTATGGAATCGATATGGAATACTAGAGTGAAAAAATAAAGAAAATAATATAAGTCGTTTTAAATTAACTAGCACGATATAAATTTTCTCCGCGTTTATTAATGTCGTAATTAATCCAATTGAATTAGAGGACATCTATATTAGCATCAACGAAAATCGTGTTAATTAATTTATTTGACTAAATCATTAGATTCGACATCCAATTATGGAATTGGTATCGAATCTAATAGATCGATACTTTAATTAAAAAAAAACTCGACTTGATTCCCTCCGCATCCCGACATCATAATTAATTCTTGCGAATTGTTTGATGTCGGATCCGCATCAACGGGTTTCGACCCTTATTAAATATAATGCTTGTTTTTGAAAAATAATGTAAATATACGACTAATGATAATGATGCAAACGAAATAAAAAAAAAATATTGTTTAAGTTAACTTATCTCAATAATCAAATAATCGGGGTATTGGAACAATCGACCGTCAACGCTGTGTGCAGTACACTTGTATATTCGTGTTTCCTTATTCCGATACCCCTCTTATTCGACACAAATCGATAAGTATTTTAATGTTTTGTACTAGTATTATCGATATTATGATGCAATAAAGGAAAAAAAAATAATAATAAATAAAAAAATAAAAAAAGTAAGAAAAAGCGAAGAAGATGACGAGAGGAAGAGAAGAAGGAGAGAACGGGGTTTTGACACCCTCAACCTACATGTTCTTGTCTCGGATCGAACTCGTAACCGTGGCTTTAACACAAGAGTCTTCGAGGTTTTATGGAGGTTAAGTTGTGGTGGCTCGGGATTGATTCCTAAAACTAGGTTTAGGTTTTTTTTGCTAGTGTAGAATTGCTAGGGTTTGATTAGGGTTTGTAATAGATGTTGTATGTGTGTGTAGGGTTGCTCTAGGGTTTTTTTTTTAATGTCTGAAAGTGTGTTGCATGGGGGTGTTTATATAGGCATGGTCATGCACTTTGGTGTCTAGGGTTTTGCCTTGACGGACTTGACCTGATGGCCCGTCTGAAGATGGACTGTTGGTTTTGCTTCTTGAGTTGGACTTTTGATGTTGTGAATGGTTGTTTTGATGTGTCTCGGAAACGACCTTGACCAGGGTTGACCCAATCGCAAAAAAGTCGGTTTTATTTCCGGTGTCGGTTTTGGCCCAAATTAGCTTTATTTGATTGAAAACGGCCCACTGGACCTGGATTCGAGGTTGATTTTGTGAGATTTGTACTCTGTAAGTGTGTTAGCCAGCGATTAATGGATTTGAGCCCGTATCCGAGCGCATAGAAGCACGTTAGCGTCCGATCATCATCGGGTGTTTTTTGGAAACTGCCATAGACACCTGGCAGTCAAAATGCAGGTGTCTACACTCGAATATCATTATTATTAATATAATTCCACTGTCTACCAATACTCTCTTGCACCATATCCACATTCTTATTTTTAACTCTTGTTTCCAAAAGTCCACACCGCCCTACATTATTAACTGCAAGGAACCTCCTAATATCTCCATGCTGATTTGAATTATTGATACCCCTAACATTCCAAAAGCTTATATTAACCATTACTACTATTTCGTTGGTGATTACCCTTTCCAAAACTACTCAGAATGTTGAGTTTAAATGAATTAGTTAGTGTCTCCTTAAATGACGGTGCCCCATGACTATAATTCTCACTAATATTGTGCAATTTAGGAATAAGATGTGGTGTTGCTGTATGCATGTAGTTACCCTGCAAAGGAACGGGGGTGACAATAGCCTCCGGCTCTGTCCTGGTTAGTTGGACCTCAGGTAGAACTGGCTTTGCCACCTTAGGCAGCCATTGTGCTTTGGGCGCCACATCCTTCTTCTCTGCTGCTTTCTTACATGCTATAGCATCATGCCCCAAACCCTGACAATTAGTACATTTAATCGGCTTCCATTCATAATGGACTGATTACCGGCATAATATTCCTGCCTCATCCAAGAACTCAACCGCATCAGGCAGTTGTTGATCCATCTTCACCTCGACCATATAGCTGGCATATCCTAGGTAGTCCTTAGCTTTGGTCGTCGCATCACATCACAACGGTTTTCCAACTAGCCCTGCAATTTTTGGTATGCCGCACCCGAAAACTTAAGATCAAGATTATGAAAGCGAACCCACATAGGCAGCACATCAGTGTCAGACTTCTTAATCACACAATTAGGCGTCCATTCCCTAAGAAGAAGAGGCTTACTGTCAAAGAATAACGACACCATCTGCAGAATCTTCTCCTTATCCTCCATACTGCCCAAGCGACCTAAGAACACACCATTAGATTTAGCTGCTATCTTATCAATGCTCATTCCTCTCCAGATCCTGCGGAGGAAACCTGCCATAACATGGCTTGGTGGATTAGCACCCAACACATAGCAGAAAACCGACGCTTGCTCAGTATTCAAGCTCCGGTGCGACATCCTCCATTCCTATTTGGAGCCGTGGTAGTAAAGGAGGGTTGCCACTCCCTACTTCCTGCCAACTACTCCCACCCTCCTTCGAATGATTTGATTCCATCTCATCATCATCAGATCCCTGCTCCAGATCAAATTCGAACGCTCGCAGAGGACTAGATGGTTCTCCTTCAATCAAATTATTAAACTCTCCTAACTCATCATTATTATGTGACGTACTACTAGATTTTTGTGTGTTATTATTTGATGAATTATTATTTTTGTTTTTATGTGTATTACTAGTAGCTGTTTTGTTCTTCCTAGATTTTGCCATTGCTGAAATCTTTGGAGAATTTGGAAGCTATCTCTCTCTACAATCTCTCTCTGGTATGCTCATTTAACATTTAACTTTTATTTACCAATCTTTTACATATTGTTCATATATAATACCGCGTATATTATGAAATAACAAAAACTTTTTTCAAAACCGATTCGAGCAAATGTCCGACGACGCTAACTCGATTATCGTAAGCTTCAAAAGCCAAATTACAATATCGAAATACAAAGGACACAATATTTGTGACCGAGTCCCCGATCGAATATGATCGACGACAAAAAGCCGCCTAAAGTCTGTATAGTCTTCTGAGCAAGTCGTACTGGAAGTGGCACCCTTCGTGGTGCACCGCCCTAGGCACTCAAAGGTTAGGGCGCCTTATGGAGTACGCATAAGCGTCAGATTATAACGTGATCGTGGTTATTCGTTATCGAGCGCATTCAATCCCATTTTCAAAATATTACTCTAAATTTTTGATGTTGACTCCATAGTCGAACGTCTTTCATCGTGAGTTGTCAAACCCGAAGTCGATACGGTACCCAATGATGTCAATCCGACTGTCAAACGATCCTTGAGATCTGATAGGTGACATCGCGAAACGGAGGGATCGATATTCATATCGACATGGCGCGATCAAGGAATATTCCGTCGCATATATATTTTCATATACATCGTCAATATCACTCTAAAATGTCCGATGTCGACTCTATAGTCGAATGTTGTTCATAACGAGTCATCGAAGATCGAATTAGTGTGAAACCCAATAACGTAAACACGATTATCGTATGGTCCATATAACCCGAACACGATGTCGTAATACGAAGGGATCGATATTCATAACTAATTCGAGAATATTCGATCAAAACCATAAATTGGGTTATTTCGAGCAAGCCATTTACTCGTTACTGAGGGCACTCGATCGAGTGCCTAACGGCCGCTCGAAGAAGTGACACCCTCAAAAACAGGCGGGGAGTTCTGTCACGAGGCAGTCGATCGAGTCCCTCTAATGACTCGATCCAGTGACCCCTGTGAACCTCCAACGAGGTCTCTAAAGATGACATAAAGTTCCATCAAGTCATATTTACGAATCTAAGTCGATGCGTGCCTAATCAATCTCGTATCCGTCTTTTAGAACCCATACATGCTATAACATTTCATTCGCGACTTTGAGTGGCGTCACGCATAACTAGTCCAATATCGATGACTCCTTAGTCGTGTCCAATGTGATTAGTCGAGACATATTCGTTTCACTATGATAAGTCGTGACAAGACTCTAAGGCCCGGGATCGAGTTAGCATCACGCTCCAGTCCCATACGCGAACGCGTATTAAAGCCTTTGTCCTCCAATCAGTATACAATACAGTATATACTTGACCGAAGTTCGTCCATTTATTCGATTTACGGTTTCAATTTCATTTTTATATTTACGGTTCCGTTTATAGTCTAAGTTTTACCGTTGTCAATCCGATTATTATTTTATTGCTTATTGTATTGTGAATTCCGGGTTGTATTTCCGCCTATGCAATTTGTAATTTATTCATAAGCTTATTATTTTTTATGTTTGCCATTTATCGCTTTTAAATGAACATTGCATGCTAAACAACTTTGACAAATATCAAGATGCATTAAATGACGTAGCTAAACACGTATTTCAGATGCGTAGATTAAAATGCTGTTTGCATATCATTTCATCGTATTACTAGCGCGTATATTAAAAAACCAATCGATATCTTCGTAGAGGCCGCTATGTGCGGGCGGGGTTGGGTGTCCTACGTAGGCTTCCCAACACATAAATATCCTCACCCCTTAATCAGAACTTTTGGTTTCCGGATGCCCGAAATCGGTGGCGAACGAGAGTCATTCGATATACGATACTCGATAACTCGACATTGGTATTGTTATGCACAGGGACGAACCCCACAACCTCTAGTACTGAAGCGGGTCATGCTTTGTGCACGATACGCCTAAGTATTGAGTGGGTTCGTGTAATCCCCTAAAAATTCTAACGAAGTACAGTGGCGGAAACACTGTAGATTTGGGATTAAAACACATTGATGTTCTATATTTTACAAAAAGAACGGTCAGTCAATACAAATGCCACTTTTTACAAAAGGGCTAATAATAAAAAATTCTCCAAATGGGTTTAATAATCCAAAAATTAATATAAATGAAGTAGAGTAGGATTCATGCTACTCGCTAGGTCACACCCAAAACCCAGCAGCAAATTACTTGTCATGTTATAAACATAACAGCCACAATTCAGTGGGGAGTAACGACGACGTTCTCCCAGCCATATTACATGACATTAAAGCATAATTACTATTATATCAAAATAATTGAAAATGGAAAACGTTTAAAATTATATAGTAAAATAATTCAAAATGATTGCCAACCTTCAAGTCTATGTCAATCAATAATAATAACGGCGTTATGGATATGAGTCAGTGCAACAGAATAGACTTTCACTAGAAGGATACAAAAAAACTAGCTTCGAGAACTTAGTTCAAACAAATCAAACCTCGATCTTTAACTAGGCTACTCAACCATAATAGGACGACGACTTATCAATGCGAGGTCCTAACTTAAGTAAATATGCACACTCTTCCTGGAACACCAAATGTGCCCAGTTCAACCCGACGGCGTCTTACATGCGGGGTACGAGTTTAAGGTCAAAATGAACATACACTCTTGGACAAAAACATGCCCAGTTCAACAACCAATGCATCCTGCTCGGATACACTAACCTTATAGTTGATGGCAAAACGTATACTCTAGAATATATTACTCTACTCGTACACTTCCTTTATTTCATAACTTCAAAATAAAGTCATTATCAAAATTCAATAGGAATATAGTTTGTTCTTAAAAGAGGGAAATTTATAAAAATAGAAACTTTCTTAAAATAATTACTTTCCAAAAGCAGGTATTATTATAAATAGAAATCAATTAAAATAGTAGTTATATAAAGAGTAAATTAAAAATTACTCCCTTTTAAAATACCAATTTTAGAATTTACTCCCTTTTAAAATTTTTGTTAAAATTAACTCCCAAAATCTATCAGAAGTTCAAAAATTACTCCAAAATATAATTTTTGGACGAAAATACCCCTAACTTTTTTATGTTATATTACTTCACCTCACCTTCTAACCAAGGGCATTTTCGTCCTAAAAATAAATTTGGGAGCAATTTTTGAACTTTTGATAGATTTTGGGAGTTATTTTTAACAAAAATTTCAAAAGGGAGTAAATTTTAAAATTGGTAATTTTAAAGGGAGTAATTTTTAATTTACTCTTATATAAAATAGGTAATATTAGGCCTTGAGACGTTAAACATTATAATTATTATATAAATGTATAATTCATGATTAAAAGTCGACTAAAGTCAAAATCATATTTATTTTAAAAAAAGATTGAAGTTTAAGTAATTAAAAGTATTTGAATAACAAATTGACAGATTTTCTAAATTTGCACTGTCTTACTATAAAATTCGTAATTAAATCATTAAAAATCAAACCAATTTAAGACTAGTGGGATTGAAAATTTTAGAAACTTAGTGAAAATTTTTATTTATGGAGAAAATCCAAATTCTAAATAAAACATGGATTTTTATTCGTATGTTTACAAACTGTCAGAACTTGACACCCGATCGTATTTCTTTAATAAAACACGTTTAAAAATTGATTTTAAATAAAATCCAATTGGAAACATTAAGTAGACTCCTCATAGATTTTGTACGTAAATTACCAAGATTAAATAAAAAGTTTATTATATGTTTCAAATTATATCTTATCACAACAGACAGATTCTCGGATTAATTTGACACATGTTCAGAAACAATTTATTGTGACCAAACTACTAGGATTTATTTTACGAAATTAAATATCAATAAATTAGACTTAAAATAAAAAAGTAGTCTCTTTTCAAAGTTTTCGGAAATAAATTCTTTAAAATAGATTATTAATTCACACAAAAACACTAACAGATTCTGAAACACGTTGTAACTTTATTAAAAATAATAAAACTTTCAATTTGATAATTCATACTTTAAAATCACGAAAATTATGAAATTAATATTATGTGTATGTTTTAGTCTCGACCTTATAATACATTGTAATAATCAAAAGAACGACTTATTCCCAAATCTCGTAAAAACGATTTAAAATAACGAATGATGTGAAGATTTACGAGTTTAAATTTTTTGTTATTAAAAACGAGAGATAAATATATTCTCTTAACGAAAATCTAATTTTTATACATGCAACTACAACAATAATATCACATAATACCGAGTAACGTGTCAATGTTACCTTAAACGAGATTGGAATCAACTAAATAATCGTCTCCGTCGGATCAAGCATGATAGCCTACGAAATAATTAAACATATGGTATTAAAACCACATTATAAGTGACTAGAAAGGAGAAAACGAGATGAAGAACGAGTAAGATTAATTAAATTACCCTCGAGATCGGAAAGAATTAGAGACGAATTAAGATCGGATTGATGATGAACGAAAAGGAGGAAGTTTAACGTGAAAGAGAAAAGAGACTTTGTTATGAATAAAATAGACTAGAATGAAAGAGAATATATAAAAGAAATCAGAAATTTAAAAGATAGGAATAATCAAGTCTCAAAGACTCTTAACTCAGAAAGGAGACGAGATGATTGAGATGGAAAGAACAAGCAAGAAATCGATGTGATAAGTTTTCGATTAAAATAAATAGGATAAAAATAATATGCAGTGTTGATAAATGAAGGTTCGTAAAATAATATAAGCGTTTACGAAGAAATCGGATTAAAACGCGTTATAAAATAATTATTTATGAAATCGCGTAGTAAAATAATTAAACAGCCATTTTTCGAAAATAAAATATTTTTGAGCTAGAAACCATTAAAAATATAATCGAGCATTTTTACAAACATAAATAGTTCAAACTTGATTTTAAAACTAATGTTCATAGAAAATATTACTTGCGATGAAAAGAATTAAATGGGTTTTCGAATAAAAATAGAATAATTAAAATCCTTTTACGAAATAAATAATTTTAAACTCGATAATGAAAGAGACCTCGAAATGGGAAAAAATGTAGTTGACGAAATATTACAGAGTTACGATATACGTAATGAAACAGATGGCAGAGCTAGGAAATTGCGGGTCTTACAGTTCGAACAGGTCCAAATTCCCATAAAGATTGGTGCCGACTCCAAACTTTGATTTAAATTTCGACTCTAGAATCATCTCATCACGAGAACATACCAACGGCCAAACTGGCGCGTGGCCGCGTCGGGGTGGACCTATGTCATGTCTACAATTTGACGACTCCGCTGGAGATGCCTGATGTACAACTTGTCATCGGGATCTTGAGGGCGAGAATCGAGGAGAAATCGATTGGTTAGAACAATACGCGCGTTAGTTTTACAGTTAATGCATAACCCCAATTTTACCCAGGCCGATAATGGCGACCGATGCTTCCACTATACCGCGATGTATTCCAAATTGGTTATGTCAAGGTGTTCATGGCTAATTCGTATGAGTTTCGCGGCATGTCCTTATACAAATTGGTAAGGGAGTCCGTCCCGATTATCGGAAAGGCCATGCGCACTGGTGTAGACCTTATATAGACCGACTGAGACTTAGTGTAAAGCATACATGCTGTTGCGTGACTATGTGCTACTTGGTTTCCGTGTCGTTTTCAAAAAATCATCATTTCCAAAAAAATGCATCTTTTCCAAAATCCAATTTTCAAAAAACTCGGAATGATGCCGAAATTTAGACTTGTTTGACTCAAAAGTAGCCTATTTTTAGCCGGCATGCTGCCCATTTAAAAATTTAAAAATTTCGACTTTCTGAAAAACCGGTCCTGTCGGCATGCTGCCAATTTCAAAAGTCAGGACTGTCCTCGAATTTACAAAGTCAACCTTTCCAAAACCTTCCTTATTTTAGGAAGTCATCCTTTTCAAAACCTTCCTTATTCTAGGACCTACCATGATCCGTGTGTCGGGTCTTTCCATAATTCATCGAAGGTTTGTAGCATCGAAACTCAATCGTTCCTACATCACGAGTTTTCCCCTTATCCCAGTCCGCCTTGTTCGTTAAAGGCATGACCAACCTACGTGGGGCATACCCCTATGAAGGAAGGCCGTTTAGACACTCGAGTCCAAGTCTGGGAAAGTCTCACGTGGTTTTCCCTTCAAACATGAATCGATCCAACATAACCGTATCCTAAGGGAATCGCACCACCCGATAGTCATCCGTCTAGTCGAGTCTCCCCAGAATCGTCTTTCTATGTTCCTTGCTCGGGATATTTTGATTCTGAGGTCTGGGTCCGAGGTTTCTGACGACGTGACATTTTTTCAGACAGGCCACCTTCCACCAGGCTCAGAATGGAACAAGCAATGAACAACATGAAGACTATGATGGAGACTTTGGTCAATAAGGTGACCGATATTGGTACCCAGTTGGTAGCCATAAGGGTCGATTAGGTGGCTACGAATACTCGTGTGCCCGCCTTGGAGCAAGGGAATCCAGATTCCGGTACAATTGGGGGTCCCATGGTTGAGTTAATCAGCACGGTACGAAGGCTAGAGGAACAGATCCATTCCTCCAGGGGTAACAACATCCACACGGAAAACTCCCATGTTTATTCTCTTGTGAACAACAAATTGCCCGCTAATCTGAACCTCACAGGCCTGCCAATGTTCGAAGGGACCAAAGACCCACAGCTCAACATTTGGGCCTTCTAAGAGTTTATGGCCATCAAGGGAGTGGATTCGAGCATGTTCAAGATTCTGTTCGCTGCTTCCCTTGAAAAGCACCCAAGGGCCTGGTAATACAGGCTAGACCACAAGAAATACCCAACTTGGGATGATGTATCCACGGAGTTTGCTCGGAACTATGCTGACAACACCGAGATCCAAACAACCATGCGCACACTCATGGTCATGGCCCAAGAACCCAAAGAAGGGTTCATAGAATACCTCTAACTATGGAGGGCCGAAGTGTTAAGTTGGTCGACAAGGTCAGCGAAAAGACTCTGGTGGAAGCTTTCGTGAAAAACTTGCCTCCGTCCTACCGAGTTCATCTCCGGTACGCCGTCATACCCAATTTCACCACCCTAACTGAAATGGGTATGAGAATTGAAGATGGCCTACGACTGGATGTCCTAACTAAGGCTTCCGGCAAAGGATACCAAGGAGTCTCTTCCTCGACTACTAAGGCCCCAACCGCAGTCCACGGTATATTTGATGAGGTTAATCTATTAGATGCCTCATCCAAGAAGAATACCCCACCTCGGGTATTCACCGACATAGGCACTACTTACGCTTATTCCCAGCAAAGGCTCTCATCCAAGGGTATAATTCAACCAATTGGCCAAACGTAGGAAGTCCCGGTCCATAAGCGTTCCAAATACTATGATGCTCAAGCCTACTGCCAATACCATAGAAGCAATGGGCACGATACCGAGAAGTGCTGGCAACTGAAGCACCTCATCCAAGACTTGATTGAAAGTGGTAAGATTCCGCTGTCCGAAGATAAACTGAGCAACAAAGATAACCCTTTCAGTTCTCATGCCATCATTACGGGGGAGGTGACTTACTGCTCTCACCTTATTTCCCCTTTTGCCCCTCAAGTAAATGGGATTTGGTTCGATGACCAGGATGATGTATACCTATCCAAAGGAAAAGTAGTCCCCATCACCAGTGAGGAAGTTCAGAAAGTTAGGACTAAGGCGTTAGCTAGCAATCACTTCACTCGCTCCGGTCGTCTCTACCAAACTAGTAGCTCTAGGGACACCCTTGATGCGGCAACTGCCACTGACCCAGTCAGGACAGATAGTGCCCCAGAATAGCCGACTAACAGCTGAAGAAAACTCGAGTTGACCTCACTATATGGCAACTCTTAGTCAGCTCACAAGAACATCAGGAGGCACTTACTAAGGCTCTCGATCAAATCAAGATCGACTCCACCGCTACCCCCACTGAAATGGTAGCTACAGTCATGCCCTACCTCAAGGGCAAATCCAAGGAAGAAGGTTCGCTCATTACCTTCTCCGAGTCCGATCTGCCACCGTTCGGGCCTCCTACAACTTAGCTCTGTATATCACAGTGATTTGACAGGGAAAATATCTCCCTATGACCTTATAGATGATGGATCCGCAGTCAATGTCCTTCCCTTAAGGGCTGCCAAAGCTCTCGGTATTACTGAGGCCGAGTATGTGCGGACGACTCAAACCATCCAAGCCTTCGACAGAAGCCCGAAGTCATTAGTCGAGGCCATTAAACTGACCGTCATCACGGGCCCGGTCGAAAAGGAACTTGAATTTCAGGTGGTATATGTCACCTCTTTCTTTAACCTACTTTTGGGGCGCCCATGGATCAACGTCGTTAAGGTCGTATCCTCTACTTTGCACAGCAAAATCAAGCTACCCATAGATGACATAATTATTACCTTAGAGGCTACACCAATGACGGTGGCTAGCTGGAACGCCATAGGCCGCCTCGGTACAGACCTTTGGGGGTTCGATTTTGTAGGGATGATTGAGGAAGACTTCCTCTTCCGGCCTTACTTTACCACCAGCATTGACACTGTAATCCCCTAGAAAATCTAACGCAATACAGTGGCGAAAACACTGTAGAGTTGGGATTAAAAACACACTGACAAACTATATCTTATTAAAAGAAATGGTAAGTCAATACAAAGACCACTTTTTACAAAAGGGCTAGATAGAAAATTCTCCAAAACGGGTTATACAAATCCATAAATTACATGAATAGAGAAAGAGTAGGATCCACGCTACTCGCTAGCTCACACCCAAAACCCAGAAGCAAATACCTCTCATGTTATAAACATAACAACCACGTCAGTGGGGAGTAACTCGGACGTTCTCCCAGCCAAATTATATCATATGGAAAAAAAATAATAGTATTATTATACCAAAATAATTAAAATGGGAAAACATTAAAACGATATAATAAAATAAGTTTTCAGTAAAACTTAAAATATTGGAACAATAAAAACCGAACGAGTTTTCAGAAGAAAACATCAAATATTTGCCAACCTGCAAACCAAAATGTATCGATAATATTAAAATATTCAAAATGGCGTTATGGATAGGATTAATGCAGAATCTAGACTTTCACTAGGACAATACTAAACTAGCTTCGAGAACTTAGTCAAAACAAATCAGACTTCGGTCTCTAACTAGGCAACTCAACCATAACAGGATTGCGTGCAGCGAGGTCCTGGTTTAAGTAGTGCACACGCCTCCTGGATACAAACCATATCCAGTTCAACCCGACGCGACTTATACGATGCGATATCTAAGTTTAAGGTAAACATACACTCTCCTGAACACAAACCATGCTCAGTTCAACGACCAATGTGTCTCAACATGGACACACCAGCTTTATAGTTGATGGCAAAAACGTACATCCAAGACTATATTATTCTAAACCCACACTTTTCCTTATTCCATAACTCCAAAACAATCCATTATCGATATTCAAACGATATAATCAATATAAATAATATGAGGATAAAAGGAATAAACATTTTATATAAAAAGGGAAACTTTCTATAAATACAAACTTACTAATTTTAGAAACTTACTTAAAATAGAAATATTGTTATAGAAAATTCGTAAGTTATTAAAATAAGTGAAATGTATAAAAATAGCATTTCTAAAGAAATTAGCATTTTATTATCATCGTCGTTATCGTAACTTTAATATATTTCCGAATTCGTTACTCGAAATATAAATAAAATATAAAAAGTCAATATATAGTATTTTATAAATAATTAGAAAATCGAGTTAAAACTATAAATTTTATAAAAAAGATGTTTTAAGAAAAACGATATCAACATTAATTGAATCAACGAGTTTTAAGAATGAAATAAATTTACGAAGAATTCAAATTATTTTTAATAGATAGTTTTTATTAATAAATAATATGGATTTTAATAAAATTAGTCAAGCGAAAAAAAATAAGAAATTATCAGTGAAAATAGTCTCGACTAAAAATATATTTAAAACAAAATCGACTATTTCTCATTTATTAGAATAAATCGTAAAATGAAAATTAATTTATTAACAAGTATACAAATTTCGATTAAAATATAAAAATACGATTTTTGAGTGAAAATTATAAATTAACGAAATATGAAATCGACATTATTTAGTTACTAGTGTCACGATACCAACAAAATATTATAACGATCGTAAATAATGAAATTACCAACGATTTATAAAACGATATCGAAAACTTGTAAAAATATTGATAAGGCATACGATTTAAAATTAGTATAATTAGCAAATAAAAAATAACTAAAATTAGGAAAACCAAAGTGAAAATATTTACAATATACTACTACTCAAACATACGATATAAAATCGAGTAACGTCCTAGAGTTACCTTGAGTCGATCTACGCGTTGATCACGTACTAGTCCTTGACGGTTCTTGACAAAGACATGAGATACACCCTCGTTAGAACCGGACACCGAGCAACCGAACCAGTACATCGATATCAGTTGCAGCATACAGCAGCAGCGACACGGCCATAGCAACGGCAGCCATGAAACAGCACAACAGCCTTCACGGTAACAGTACAGCACAACAACCAACAACGATAAGCCGCAGCAACATTTGATAATAACAGCGAGCAGCAGTAGCACCGTCAGAATAAAGGAGAAAGAGAAGAGTAACAAGAAGGGAGCAATCACATAAAGCAACAGCCCCCAAGACAACCAAAGCAATATCGAATTGGAAACAAAGAAGATAGATGACGAAGCTAAGAAAAGGACAGACCGAAAATCAACAGACCGAACAAGAACAAGAAGCAATCTAATTGCACCATCCACGAAACCAGATGAACAACAAAAATTCACATGAATAAATAGAGGAAAGAAGGGCATGGCTCGAAACCGGATACGTACAAGGAAAACAGCAGCAAACACAGCCAATTAAGAACCGATGCACCGGAAAAGAGAGAGAAGGAAACAGAAAAGTAAGCAGAAACAAGGCGTGAATCGAGTAGCAGTAGAACTGGCAGACAGAAAAAGAAAAACAACAGCAGCAAAGCAAGAAAACGACAGGGGAGGAGAAAGGGGAAACCGAAAGCAATGGCCGTAGTAAACAGGACAACCGCGAGCAAACGAAACAAACGCAACAACAGCAGAAGAACGAAGGGGAAGAAGAAAACGGGGAAGATGACAGAAGACAACGAAACACTAGCAGTAAAACAAAGCAGTGGCAGCATCAGATTAAACAGAGTAGCAGAAATAATAACGAGAATGAGATGGGAAAACAAGGAGAAAAATAGGAGGATCATACGTACCATAGCAACCAACTGCAACGACAAAGACAATAGCAGAAGCAGCAGCAGCAGCGATCAGGAGGAGAAGAACGAAAATGGCAGAGAAGAAAGCGGAGTAGCGAAGAAGGCATAAAGAAGAAGAGGCTGACATAACGAAACGAAAATGGGCTTCGAAAAAAAGTGAATGAAGAGATGACAGGTTGGATGAACCTGAGCGTTTGAAAACAAAAGAAAGGGGAGGTATGAGGAGTAATAGTGAAGTGGAGGAAACAATATGGGAAGGGGAAAGAACGTGATTGAGCGGTGGAAAAAATGAATAGAAGACAAAGGGGTGTGTACGAGACAAAAACACATGTGGGGTGAATACACATCATCAAAATGAGTGTACGGAAACCGTGATGATAGGTATACCATGTATACGGGTTAATTAAATGAATCGACTAGGAAACGAATTCCGTAACGATAAGTTGACTGACCCACGAACCGAATTAAAACGAGTTAATAAAATAATTGGGTTGACTAAATAAAAATGAGTAAATAAACATTTCTCTCAATACAAATAATTATTCGAGACAAAAATGAAGTTTATAGAAATAAATAATAAGACGATGAAATAGTATTCCCGAAGAATAATAAATTTTCGATAAAGTGAATTAAATTGATTTTTCGAGGAAATGAAACAAATGTTTTGACGGAACAAAATATAAATGAACTTCGAGTCAGAAATTCGAGCTTAAATATAAATAAATAAATAAATAGAAATTTAGAATTTAAACCGTCGGAATATATTTTAGATAAGAGTTAAATTAATTGTATAAAATAAATCGAGACAGAAAAATATGTTTTAAATATAAGAAGTGTTTCAGAGTCAAATAGGATTTAGGAGTTTGAAAAGATAAATTCGTTTTATAATAATTTTAAGAATTAGGAGTTAAATCATAAATAAAATAAAAATACGAATATAACTTTAATTTAATTTAATTTATAAAATCAGGGGTGTTACAATCTTTCCCTCTAAAAGAAGTTTCGTCCTCGAAACTATCAAAAACATAATAATAGAATGAAAACCACGGTTATATCACTTGAACAAAAGAAGAATGCTTAACTCGCATCACAATCTCGGTTTAAAAATTTTTACAACTTCAAACGTGATATGAAATCGAAATCGAAGACAAAATTTATTTCAAGATAATTTAGGCTCGGTTACCCAAAGTTTAAAATCATTTAAATTAATAAAATCGTAAACGAGCTCGAGGTGGAGAGTACCCAAATATTTTCAAAGCAAGAGTAAAACGTTTTGACTAAGAAATTTGTCAATACTTTGTTTTAAGACGAAAGAAAAAATTTGAGAAATAAAGTTTTGTAGTTAGTAAATGAGAATCGAATCAGTCGACAAACATTTTCAATAACAGATTTAAAGTCTAACGACAATAAAACAAAAATTTAGACGTTTGAAGTTTTTCGAAAATATTAAATCGTTTTACATAATAATCTTATAAAAATCCAAAATATTTGCAATTATGAAAGTTTTCGTAAAATTTAAACACGCTTGAAAATTGAAACAATTTCGAAATACTTTAAAATAAATTATTAAGGCATTTTGAAACAGGACTAAGTATGTGTTATCAACCAAAAACGAATACGAAAACAAAGTTTCGAAATTTATAACTCAAAACATGAAGATCAAAAATTTTAAATTAGTCAAACTTTCCATAACATAAGTTCGGGGAAAAGATAAACGGATAAATAGAGTCAGAGTCAACGACAAATCGAAACAGAAATTTTCAAACCCAATAAGGAGGTCAAAGGGATTGGTTGAAGAAGAAGTAGCAGAATTTAAGAAAAGCTAAGGGGAGGAACGAAATTGAGAGTCAAACGGCGCTCTCAAGGAATTACAGAAGAAGTTAACCATCTCGAGATTCCCGGTACGACTCCCACAACACGGGTTCCTAATTTCCATCAAATATGTTAAGTGCAAAATTAGGTGTCAGGTGGTACTACCCAGCACACTCTCCAAAACGTCTTACGTGATTATCCAGTCGTTCAATCGACACGATACTAATCCACAATTGTTTTACAATTTAATCTCATCAATTAAAATTCCAATGGTCATCAGACAAACCCAAACTCGCAATCGATAAGGTTCCTAAATCCAAAGCTCATAAAGTTTGAACTCGAGGTACACCCCAAATTTATTGAGTAAGGAACACTAAATACGCCCCACCAATTAACAATGTTCGGGCACAAAATCCTCAAAAATGATCACCAACATATTTATAATGCCACAAGTACAGGAGTTAGGAACGTATAAAAAATCCTCAAATACGCTCAAACCTATAGGTAATGGCGTAAACACCCACATCTTCAACACGCCATTCGACTAAGGTTTCTAGGAGTCCATCAAATTTCATATCGACCACGAAATCACCAAAATATTTATTTACTCAACGAATCCACAATCTCGTTGGTCTAAGGGTTCTGAACTATAAATCCATTAAGATGATTGACATCAAGGTATTCCTCAAAACAACACCACAAACCGTGATTGTGTACAATAGCTCTCTTCTTCAAGGGTAAAACAATCTATCCAAGTTAGATCACTCAACTCCAAAGTTCATAGGTTACAACCTTGAACAACGATCAACGATCTAATCCTTAAGAAACACGGGTAATCTATGTCAACCAAAGTTTCTAACGACATTAATGAAAACCTTTAAGGGTACCACAACACTCAGGTTAAAACTTTAAACAATACTCTAAGATCCTGAATATTTGCGATGCATCCATCTAATAAGCATCAGGTAAGAATCCTAAAGTAATATTATTAGTTACACTTAATTCGGTACTAGGTATCCATCAAATATGACATACTCTTACCATTCCCAAGATATGTTTAACTCTAAGTAGTCCAAAACAATAAAAGTAACCTATAACCCAAGGTTCCGTGTCCAAAGTACTATCCTAATTCCATTAATCGATAATTTATCATTCAAATTGATCCTCAAAAGCTTACTAAGATAGATAACAAGGTATAACCCACAATCCTCGAACCATGTATGTAACAAGGGTTTACTAAACCTCAAACATCTATAACTTTTCACGGGGTTCACTACGACTGAATTCGGTCTAACCAAAGAATCTCAAGAGAAAGATGGTAGAATAGAAGAATAGAACAAGGATTCACCAAGCGAAAGAAGATGATAATTTATAAGAGAAGAATTAGAAAAGGAAGAAGCTAGAAGGAAAGAATCAATGATTCTAGATGATAAACACATAAAACGAGAGGAGAAAGTTTGGGCCTCTAAGGTTCACAAGGGAACC
Source organism: Agrostemma githago (assembly GCA_958450325.1). Taxonomy (NCBI): domain Eukaryota; kingdom Viridiplantae; phylum Streptophyta; class Magnoliopsida; order Caryophyllales; family Caryophyllaceae; genus Agrostemma; species Agrostemma githago. Next base: position 16,308,016 of record OY288253.1, on the reverse strand, counting down.
AAAAAGAAAACTTCATCTTCATGTAGAGGAACGAGCACACAAGTCTTGGGTCGCTCCATCTAGATCTACTGCAACATCATGGAACAAGAATCTACTCTTGATCATCTAACCTGTAGCTTGAGCAAACTAAATCTGGGTTGAAAGGTCACCCTTGTATCTTTCTTGTAGCACAAAGTTGTCCACTCGAATCAACAGGCGTTGAGAGTTCTAAGCAGGTCTTGTCCAAATCTGGAGTAGCATCATATCAACATCTTGTTCTTTCATCTTCTTCTCGATAAATGAAACAAATATTCAGTGCTTGTAACACCCGCTATTTTTCCTAGCATATTTATTCTTTCCGTTGGGACTCCGTCTTAACTCTGTCACTTTTCGGCCTCATATTTCATCATTTTACTAAGCTCTATTTTAATGTTTGAGTTTAATGATATTTATTTATATTTTAAAGATTTTTATTCTATTAAATCCATTTATTTAGTTTTCTTCGTAAACTAATTAATTTTCCGCGAAGAATTCTATTTCTCTTCGAATTGACGTTTTTAAGCTCGGATTTAAGTCATTCCTTTTCCTAAAAATGTTTAAATACATTTATCTAATATTTTCAACTAGTAAATATTTTTATTTACAAAAATTTAGTCGTTAATGATTTTATTACAAAGCTTCGCGATTAATTATTTTCTTACGCGAGGTTTACTCGAATTACTTTGAAATGCTTTTAACTATTTTACGATTATACTTTTTATCAACTTATAAATAATTTGAGGCCATTTTCTCACTTTTTGGACCGACTAAGCCTCTGGTCAGGAATTTTATTACGTTTTATTAATACGTTTCATTTTATCACGTTAAACCGTAAACGTATGATTATTTTTCTCCCATTTATTCCTTGCATTATTGTCAAACTTTTCATCCTCCCTTGCTTGTTCATTTTGGCTGGCCATATGTGGTAGAGTAGCATTGTTTTCATCAAATTTTAATAGCATTCAAGCTTAGGAAAAAAAACCCATCCATTTCCTAACATTCATTCTTCCAATTAAACATCGAAAAAATCCTTTCTTTCTTCTCATTTGGCCATGACTCCAGCAGCCTCTCAAGGCTAATTCTTGCTTCAAATTGAGTCATAATCGTCTCGTTTTCATCGTCAAATTAATCGTTATTCCGATCCTTCCGTTAAGGTAATAAGCGATGTGGTTTTCGATCGTTATTCACCTTGATTTTCTTTGTTTTTCTCATGGTATTTTTCTGCCATGATTTTCATGTATGGTAGGATTTGTGGACGATCCCGAGGCCGACGAGTATATTATCGTTTCCGATTTGGACTAAAGGTAACGTCGATGTTACTCGGTATTTCATGATTTTAATTGTGTATTTGCATGTATAATTTTTATATTTCATTTTTGACAATATATGTATGTCATATAATCTGGAAAAATTTTAAAAGTTGAAAATTTGCATGTTTCGATATTTTTATCGCTTTTACGAGACTAACGATTAAATTGTCATATTAATTTGTAAAATCATAATATTCGGCCTAAACATGTAATATATGTTTATATTCTGTAAAATTTATATTTTTGATGATTTATAATAATTTAGGATTTTTCTGATATTTTAAATATCGATTATTGAATTATTACCGTTTTCGGACAAAAACGATTAAAAGCCGATTTTTAGTTCTAGTACCTAAACATTTTATTTTAATCTGATTTTTGACGTGGTGAAAATTTCTGGTGAAATAGAATTTTCTGAATTATTTCATAATTTTTCAGAATTGTTAAGTGGATGGATTAATTAATCACTTTAAATCATCGTTTATCGTTAAAACCGTGTTTGTTGTTTAAATTCTCGATTTCTGGTCTTTGGTTTAAATCTGGAAAAAATTATGATTCTGATGATTTCATATTAAAATGTATTTTTATGATTTTTAGTGCCTTAGTAAAATGTTAGGAACGATAGGTTTATTAATGAAATCGTTAATTGCGAAAACGGGTTTAAATGACGGTTTTGTTGAAATTTGTTGAATCTGGAATTTTGGAAAAATCTGGAAAAATTTATATTCTGGAAAATCAGGATTTTAAAGTGTAATAATAATTTTTGGATATTAATACTTAAATCGTTTTGTAATTACTATTTTTATTAATCGTTATTGTCGAGATTAGACGATTAACGGGAAAACGCTTTAAAAACCGAGTTTTAGGATTCTGGAAAATTTTATTTTCTGGACAGAATGTCCATAAATATATTTTAACTATTTTACGTAATTTTTGTACTATCTATTAAAGTCTTTAATTAATAAGTATTGATTATCGGACAAATTGTGATTTATCGTTAAAATGCTTCATCTTACCTAAAAGAATTATTTTTTCAGCAATTTTGAAAGTATTTAAATCTGATACATTAAGAGTTAAATCATCCCTTAACATTTTCTAAATATATTCAATGGTTTAATTAAATAAAAGACGTTAAAAGATTTAATTTGACATTTGCCGTAAAATCCTATTTGTAATCGTATTGTCGTAACTAATAATAATTAGGGAATTTTAGCTTTGTAAATTTTGAAAACACCCTGATTAGTATTATTAAAATGTTTAAGACATTTTTAATCATTTTATACACTTGTACGATATTTCAATAATTTCATAAACTCAAATGTTCTTACTTTAATAATTAATATCGTTAAATCCGAAAGTATTAGTTTTATAAATCTATATCGTTTACTAAAAATATGGTATTAGTATGAACTAATATTTTCACTATTTTGATATAATGCTATTTTTAGTAAAGTTCTAAAAATAGAAGTTTCCTAAAATAGAAAGTTTCCTCTTTTAGAATATAAATATTTACTTCTTTTATCCTCATATTATTTATATTGATTATATCTTTTGAATATCGATAATGGCTTTGTTTTGGAGTTATGGAATAAGGACAAGTGTGAGGTTAGAGTAATATATTCTAGGGTTTACGGTTTTGCCATCAACTATAAGGCTAGTGTATCAGGAATCGGTACATTGGTTGTTGAACCGGGTGACAGGTATCCCGGGAGTTGTGTACATTTTGAGCTTAAGCTTAGGCCTCGCAGTAAGTCGCCGTCATAAGTTGAACTGGGTGACAGGTAATCCCAGGAGGGATGTGCATTATCTTAAACTGGGGTCACGCATTTATAAGTCGCCGCTCTATTACGGTTGAGTAGCCTAGTTAGAGACCGAAGTTTGATTTGTTTGAACTAAGTTCTCGAAGCTAGTTTTTAGTATTCTCCTAGTGAAAGTCTAGCCGTCTACACTACTCCTATCCATAACGTCATTTTGAATATTTTTATTATTATCGATATAATTTGGTTGCAGGTTGGCAAATGTTTTATGTTTTCTTCGGAAAACTCATTTTTATTATATTGTTTTGATACGTGAAGTTTTTCACTGAAAGTTTATTTTTATTATAATGTGTTTTACTGTTTTCCATTTTTACTATTTTTCTATAATAGTAATTACAGTTTTAAAATCCTGTTATACGGCTGGGAGAACGTTGACGTTGCTCCCCACTGATTGTGGCTGTTATGTTTTTAACATGGCAGGTATATGTGTTTTCCTTCGGGTGGGCTAGCAAGCAGTTATGGATCCTGCTTGTTTTAATCAGATCACTGTATTATGGATTGTTAAAACCCTTTTTATGGATTTTATTTATTTATATATTTTGTAGCCATTTTTATTTTATGGCTTATGTATTGACTTACCATTTTTATTTAATCAAGACATAGCTACAGTGTGTTATAATCGCACTTCTACAGTGTTTCCGCCACTATATTGCGTTAGAATTTCTAGGGGATTACAGTGCTAGTCATTGAGTTACAAAAACAAGTAAGCCTAACAATTAAGTCCTTATTTTGTTTCTACCCATCTCTCACTAATGTTTCGTTAAATATACAAATCATTTACTGGTACTTTTCCTAGATTCAGGTGTAAGCGTCGGGAGCAACAATGTTTTGATACCAACTGTAATCTCCTAGAAAATCTAACGCAATACAGTGGCGGAAACACTGTAGAGTTGGGATTAAAAACACACTGACAAACTATATCTTATTAAAAGAAATGGTAAGTCAATACAAAGACCACTTTTTACAAAAGGGCTAGATAGAAAATTCTCCAAAACGGGCTATACAAATCCATAAATTACATGAATAGAGAAAGAGTAGGATCCACGCTACTCGCAAGCTCACACCCAAAACCCAGAAGCAAATACCTGTCATGTTATAAACATAACAGCCACGTCAGTGGGGAGTAACTCGGATGTTCTCCCAGCCAAATTATATCATATGGAAAAAAAATAATAGTATTATTATACCAAAATAATTAAAATGGGAAAACATTAAAACGATATAATAAAATAAGTTTTCAGTAAAACTTAAAATATTGGAACAATAAAAACCGAACGAGTTTTCAGAAGAAAACATCAAATATTTGCCAACCTGCAAACCAAAATGTATCGATAATATTAAAATATTCAAAATGGCGTTATGGATAGGATTAATGCAGAATCTGGACTTTCACTAGGACAATACTAAACTAGCTTCGAGAACTTAGTCAAAACAAATCAGACTTCGGTCTCTAACTAGGCAACTCAACCATAACAGGACTGCGTGCAGCGAGGTCCTGGTTTAAGTAGTGCACACCCCTCCTGGATACAAACCATATCCAGTTCAACCCGACGCGACTTATACGATGTGATATCTAGGTTTAAGGTAAACATACACTCTCCTGAACACAAACCATGCTCAGTTCAACGACCAATGTGTCTCAACATAGACACACCAGCTTTATAGTTGATGGCAAAAACGTACATCCCAGACTATATTACTCTAAACCCACACTTTTCCTTATTCCATAACTCCAAAACAATCCATTATCGATATTCAAACGATATAATCAATATAAATAATATGAGGATAAAAGGAATAAACATTTTATATAAAAAGGGAAACTTTCTATAAATAGAAACTTACTAATTTTAGAAACTTACTTAAAATAGAAATATTGTTATAGAAAATTCGTAAGTTATTAAAATAAGTGAAATGTATAAAAATAGCATTTCTAACGAAATTAGCATTTTATTATCATCGTCGTTATCTTAACTTTAATATATTTCCAAATTCGTTACTCGAAATATAAATAAAATATAATAAGTCAATATATAGTATTTTATAAATAATTAGAAAATCGAGTTAAAACTATAAATTTTATAAAAAAAGATGTTTTAAGAAAAACGATATCAAAATTAATTGAATCAACGAGTTTTATGAATGAAATAAATTTACGAAGAATTCAAATTATTTTTAATAGATAGTTTTTATTAATAAATAATATGGATTTTAATAAAAATAGTCAAGCAGAAACAAATCAGAAATTATCAGTGAAAATAGTCTCAACTAAAAATATATTTAAAACAAAATCGACTATTTCTCATTTATTAGAATAAATCGTAAAATGAAAATTAATTTATTAACAAGTATACAAATTTCGATTAAAATATAAAAATACGATTTTTAAGTGAAAATTATAAATTAACGAAATATGAAATCGACATTATTTAGTTACTAGTGTCACGATACCAACAAAATATTATAACGATCGTAAATAAGGAAATTACCAACGATTTATAAAACGATATCGAAAACTTGTTAAAATATTGATAAGGCATATGATTTAAAATTAGTATAATTAGCAAATAAAAAATAGCTAAAATTAGGAAAACCAAAGTGAAAATATTTACTACATACTACTACTCAAATATACGATATAAAATCGAGTAACGTCCTAGAGTTACCTTGAGTCGATCTACGCGTTGATCACGTACAAGTCCTTGACGGTTCTTGACAAAGACATGAGATACACCCTCGTTAGAACCGGACACCGAGCAACCGAACCAGTACATCGATATCAGTTGCAGCATACAGCAGCAGCGACACGGCCATAGCAACGGCAGCCACGAAACAGCACAACAACCTTCACGGTAACAGTACAACACAACAACCAACAACGATAAGCCGCAGCAACATTTGATAATAACAGCGAGCAGCAGTAGCACCGTCAGAATAAAGGAGAAAGAGAAGAGTAACAAGAAGGGAGCAATCGCATAAAACAACAGCCCACAAGACAACCAAAGCAATATCGAATTGGAAACAAAGAAGATAGATGACGAAGCTAAGACAAGGACAGACCGAAAATCAACAGACCGAACAAGAACAAGAAGCAATCTAATTGCACCATCCACGAAACCAGATGAACAACAGAAATTCACATGAATAAATAGAGGAACGAAGGGCATGGCTCGAAACCGGATACGTACAAGGAAAACAGCAACAAACACAGCCAATTAAGAACCGATGCACCGAAAAAGAGAGAGAAGGAAACGGAAAAGTAAGCAGAAACAAGGCGTGAATCGAGTAGCAGTAGAACTGGCAGACAGAAAAAGGAAAACAACAGCAGCAAAGCAAGAAAACGACAGGGGAGGAGAAAGGGGAAACCGAAAGCAATGGCCGTAGTAAACAGGACAACCGCGAGCAAACGAAACAAACGCAACAACAGCTGAAGAACGAAAAGGAAGAAGAAAACGGGGAAGATGATAGAAGACAACGAAACACTAGCAGTAAAACGAAGCAGTGGCAGCATCAGATTAAACAGAGTAGCAGAAATAATAACGAGAATGAGATGGGAAAACAAGGAGAAAAATAGGAGGATCATACGTACCATAGCAACCAACTGCAACGACAAAGACAATAGCAGAAGCAGCAGCAGCAGCGATAAGGAGGAGAAGGACGAAAATGGCAGAGAAGAAAGGGGAGTAGCGAAGAAGACATAAAGAAGAAGAGGCTGACATAACGAAACGAAAATGGGCTTCGAAAAAAGTGAATGAAGAGATGACAGGTTGGATGAACCTGAGCGTTTGAAAACAAAAGAAAGGGGAGGTATGAGGAGTAATAGTGAAGCGGAGGAAACAATATGGGAAGGGGAAAGAACGTGATTGAGCGATGGAAAAAATTAATAGAAGGCAAAGGGGTGTGTACGAGACAAAAACACATGTGGGGTGAATACACATCACCAAAACGAGTGTACGGAAACCGTGATGATAGGTATACCAAGTATACGGGTTAATTAAATGAATCGACTAGGAAACGAATTCCGTAATGATAAGTTGACTGACCCACGAACCGAATTAAAACGAGTTAATAAAATAATTGGGTCGACTAAATAAAAATGAGTAAATAAACATTTCTCTCAATTCAAATAATTATTCGAGACAGAAATGAAGTTTATAGAAATAAATAATAAGACGATGAAATAGTATTTCCGAAGAATAATAAATTTTCGATAAAGTGAATTAAATTGATTTTTCGAGAAAATGAAACAAATGTTTTGACGAAACATAATATAAATGAACTTCGAGTCAGAAATTCGAGCTTAAATATAAATAAATAAATAAGTAGAAATTTAGAATTTAAACCGTCGGATATATATTTTAGATAAGAGTTAAATTAATTGTATAAAATAAATCGAAATAGAAAAATATGTTTTAAATATAAGAAGTGTTTCGGAGTCAAATAGGATTTAGGAGTTTGAAACGATAAATAATTCATTTTATAATAATTTTAAGAATTAGGAGTTAAATCATAAATAAAATAAAAATACGAATATAACTTTAATTTAATTTAATTTATAAAATCAGGGGTGTTACAGACACAATGCTACAGAATCTGGGCTACCTACCAGGAGCCACTTCCAGGCCGTATCTCCCGGCCAGGAAGATTATCAAGGTCCTAAAGGACGAAGGCTTTCACTTCGGCCTAGGGTATGCTATAACCCCAGGCAAAGTTGTTTGAGCAAGCACCGAAAAGGCATGTAATCTCGTGAAGGGTACCTACTTGAGCACTTATAGCCCGAGGCTGGCCGACTACTTCGTCAAGCCAGTATTTGGAGCCTTTCAAGTGGGTCTGTACCAGCCAACCTTCACGCATCCCGGGATCAAATTGGCCCGAGATTGCAGCTATATTTTGGATGATATATTCACCCTCATCCAGTCGGAATCCAAGGAGGGTACCGATAATGTTGAGCCCGTGCTGGGGCTGCTATTTGGGGAAGACAGGACCGCACCGACTCCCAAGAAGGATTTAATAAATCTCCAGAAGCAACAGGTTCGACCCTACGGAGCTGATCTCGGAGGTTGGATCCGAGACCGGGAATAGAGCATGGAGGAAGATCGTCAAGTGGACCGACGGTCAAGGTCGGGTCTACAAGCTGATCATCGGTGAAGGGGACATGCCTGATACCGATTGTGAGTCCAAGTCAGAGTCTGAGGTTGAGTCTAGAGGGTCCGGTGCTAGAGTCCAACCTTTAACACCTCTTCCTATAATCACTCCCACTGGAGCCTCGGGGTCTGTCCCGAGAGCACTCCCGATTCCGCCTTTGAGCAATGATCAGATGACTGCTCTTTTCGAGTTGTTTTCCAATTTTTTTATAAATAATAATGATGACCGTTTTGCTTACTATTTGTCTTATTTTCAAAATGCTTTCGGTTTCAAAAATATTTTATGCAATGACATTGAGAAACAGACGAACAGGTACCCCTGCCTCCTCATATGATCGAGCAACTAGAACAAAGGGAATCCCGAGATCCGGTAATCGAAGAAACTGAGTCTATTAATGTGGGAACCACTTTATAGCCCCAGATGCTTAAGTTAGGGTTATCTTTTGATCCCGAGGAAAGACAACAGTTTACAGGCCTCCTCCAAGAATTCAAAGACGTCTTCGCATGGTCCTACAAGAACATGCCAGGGATAGACCGGGAAATAGCCGAACACCATATACCCATCAAAGACGAGTATAAGCCAGTAAAGAAAAAGCTCCGCAGAATGAGACCCGAATGGTCTCTCAAGGTCAAAGAAGAGGTCGACAAACAGTTCAAAGCCGGCTTCATACGAGTATCCGAATATCCGGACTGGGTTGCGAACATCGTGCCGGTACCTAAAAAGGACAATAAGGTGCGCGTATGCGTAGATTTTCGGGATCTTAATAAGGCAAGCCCGAAAGACGACTTTCCATTACCACATATCGACATATTAGTGGAGAACACCGCTGATCACGCCCTTCTATCTTTTATGGATAGATACGCCAGGTACAATCAGATTAAAATGGCCGAGGAAGATATGAGTAAGACCACCTTCACTACACCTTGGGGTACTTACTGTTACACCGTCATGCCATTCGGCCTTATTAATGCCGGAGCAACTTATCAACGGACCGCCATGACCTTGTTACACGATATGATGCACAAGGAAGTGAAAGTCTATGTCGACGATATGATCGTCAAATCCAAAAGTTGAGACGGGCATATCATTGCCTTAAGGAAATTTTTTGCCCGATTACGCAAGTACAACATGATGTTGAACCCTAAAAAATGCAGCTTCGGGGTAACATCAGGCAAATTAATGGGTCACATCGTTAGCCAACGTGGTATCGAAGTCGACCCAGCAAAAATTAAAGCCATCACTGAGATGAAACCGCCTAAAACCGAAAAAGAAATAAGGGTTTCCTCGGGAAGGTTCTGTACATCAGTCGGTTCATATCCAAACTAACCATGGTATGCGAACCGATCTTCAAGAAACTGAAAGTGGGTGAACGAAAGCTATGGGATGATAAGTGCCAAGCAGCTTTTGATAAAATCAAGGAAATCTTATCTTACCCACCAGTCCTAATGCCACCTCAACCAGGACTGCCTCTGTCGTTATATCTAACAACCACTAAGACGGCCATGGGGGCTATGCTAGCACAGACCGTTGATTCGGAGGAAAGATCCATCTACTACATCAACAAAAATTTCTTGGAGTATGAATGCAAATATACCATGCTTGAGAAAACATGTCCGGCGCTAGTCTGGGCCACCAAAAAACTTCGGCATTATATGCTCAGCTACGAGGTACAGGTATTATCCAAAATGGATCCCATGAAATACCTATTCGAGAAGCCCATCCTCAACGGCAGGATGTCTGGGTGGACTCTAATGTTGGCAGAATTCGACCTAAAGTTCGTGCCATTAAAAGCCATCAAAGGTCGAATAGTAGCCGAGTTCCTCGCTGATAGTTCAATAACCGAAGAAGGACACACCGATATTTGGTCCCAGACGAAAACATATTCCATACCGACGTAGAGACATGGGATTTATATTTCGAGGGGGCATCCAATTTCCGAGGGTTCGGGTCTTTTAATCTCGCCTAAAGGGGAGCATACTCCCATATCCATCAAGCTGGATTTCGACGTGACTAATAATGCAGCCGAGTAGAACCATGCATCCATGGTTTACAAGCCGCCGCCGATTTACAAGTCACAAATCTCCAAGTACACGGTGACTCGTCTCTAATCATCAATCAAGCACTCCAAAAATGAAAAACTTGGAATTCAAACCTCGTGGCCTACCAGGCGCGAGTAAGGATTCTCGAAATAAAATTCCAAAAGGTAGAATACGTATACCTATCCCGAGAAGAAAACCAGTTCGCAGATGCACTTTCCTAAATGACATCTCTACTGAATATCCCCGATCACCTAACCAACATGCCGATTTATGTTGAAAGACGATCCAAGCCGGCATACATCCACGTCATTCAAGACATTGAAATAGCTGACCCGGAGCCGTGGTATTAAGCTATTCTAACTTACATATCGACAGGGGAATATTTCCTGGGAACCGAAAATAGGGCCAAGAAAGCCCTACGGAGGTTAGCTACCCAATTTATCCGCACGGACGACGGGCAATTGTACTAAAAGACAGCGCAAGGGGCTCTTCTCCTGTGTGTCGACAAAATAAAAGTCGAGAAGGTTATGGCGGAGGTACACGACGGTGAGTGTGGCCCTCATAAGAACGCCCAAATGTTAGTCCGAAAGATCATGAGACTCGGATACTACTGGAATAATATGGAAACCAACTGCCAGCAGTATGTCAAACAGTGTCATAACTGCCAGATTTTTACCAATGTACAACATATGCCATCATCCCTATTATACACCATGACGTCACCATGACCATTTTCAACATGGGGAATCGATATAATTAGGAAAGTAAACCCTTCCAGGTTGGGAGGTCACTATTTCATCTTGGTAGCTATCGACTATTTCACCAAATGGGTTGAATCTGAATCATACCGGATCTTGAATGCTAAGCATGTCGCCAAGTTCATCTAAAACAAAATCATATGCCGGTACGGGATCCTATAAGTATTCATCAGTGATCACGGGACTCACTTCTAAACCGAAACGACAGCTCTTTTAGCCAAATACAATATTCAAAGGCATTCATCCTCGCCCTACCGTCCCCAAAGAAATGGAGCGGTAGAGGCAGCTAACAAAACAATTACCACTGTACTTAAAAAGATGGATGATAATTATCGGAACTGGCCCGACAAAATACCTTTTGCCCTATGGGGATACCGAACGTCAATCTGTACTGCAACCGGTGCAACCCCCTACTATTTGACGTACGGGATGGAAGCAGTTCAATCGATCGAGTTGGAGGTGCCATCCCTCAGGATTCTACTAGAAAGTCAAGTACTCGAAGCCGATTAGGTCCATGCATGGTACGACTCTTTGGTCCTTTTAGACGAACGACGGTCCCGTGCCCTGAATAATATTCAAATATATCAGAAAAGAATACAACAAGCTTTCAACAAAAGGGTCCGGTCGCGAAATATCAAGGAAGGGGATTTAGTCCTCAAATCTGTCCGAGCGTTACTAGCAGTGGACTCGAGGGGAAAATTCAAACCCAATTGGGCCAGACCATATTTGGTGAAAAAGGTTCTATTAGGAGGCGCCGTGAAGCTGAGAGACTTGGACGGGAATGACTTCACCAATCCCACCAACCTAGACCAACTGAAACGCTATTACCCCTAACTTTATCTCAATGTCATTTGAAAAAGTTTATTAAAATATATCCTTTTAAAAGATAAACTTTCAAAAATAATAAACAAGTTAATAAGCTAGGATTATTCATCCTACTATCGCGCACGCCTTGAACTACTAGTTTTGGTGTATTTCGAGATTGCAAAATTCTAAGCTTCAACTACGTCTGGTTTGATTCCACTAATTGTGGATACGTAGGCAGCCCCTCAAAAGGGCATAACCACCGCAATAACGAAAATATGGAAACGGTTTAACTAATAAAGAAATATCTTTTTATTATTACCAAAGTCCCGATAAACTCGAGAATCCCGATTACATCTTTCAAAAAAGAGCAACAACAAAAAAAGACACTACAAAATAGTAGTATTATTCAAATATTAAAACTAAGGAGTCGGGTATTTAGGGCATCTTGCCATTACCCTTATCCTTCGCGCCCCTCGAGGCCATTGTTGACGAGGAAGAGGCGGGCGTTCTCGAATCATAATCAAAACCTCCTTAGCCCGAACTCAATTCTTCGAGAGTGGGTCGTCCGCCACGGTAATCGGCCTGAGTCGAGCCTTCACGTGCTCCGGCAACCTGTCCCGGGGACCAAGTCGGTCATTGGCTGCTAATCTCGGTCCGAGCCTCTTCTCCAGGTCAGTCTGGGGCTCAGCCTGCCCCGAGCGTCTTTAGCACCGGTCCCTTTAGGTTGGGTCTTAGCCTTTGTCTTTGGTCCCGACATCAGACGAATTAAGGTAATAGGAGTCTCACCTTCGTCAAAGAAACCCTTGTTATCCATCGCTTGCTCCCGGCGAACCAGGTCGAAAGCTTCATCGACCTTCAAAGCAGTCCGGGCCTCTGCAGAATTCTCTTTCGTCCATTTTTCATATGAGTCTGATACCCATGTTAAGTGAAGAGACTCAGGGACGGACGAGATAACCCGAGTGTACCACCGTTGTATCTAGATGTCACACATCACATCGGTTAGTTGAGGGGAGTCACTGACTACCGCCTCGTCCTTTGGGATCCTCTGCGACCAACCAAACTGCCTAAGAATACGGTCGGGGTAGAGGTGAGCCGTTTGATTGAAGGACAAAATCACTTGGTAGCGGGCCTTGTCCTTCTTCGCCAAGACAGTCCAAGCAGGAATAAACCACCACGGGACCACCCATCGGATTAGTGGACCACGGTGGAACGACAATTCCTCATCCCAATACTTCCTATTAATGAGACAAGATGAGTCGATGGCTCACCTCCTTGCAGTTACTTGGCTGAACTGATAGTTACTCGGGTCAAGAGGGGACTCCTTGATTGATAGCCTATCGTATAGCCAAACATGACAAAACACTGGTTCATAAGCTTTCATATACAAGACAAAGCAAAGCTTCGGTCCGCCTAAGGCCACTCGATCGAGTGACCCCCTCAAAAATGGGCAAAATGTCATTCGCCAAGGGCACTCAATCGAGTGCCCCTGTAGCAGAATTACAGTAAAAAAAACGAGGCGGTATACCTGCAGCAAACGGGTACTTACGGTCAAACAAGCTTACGGTCCCTTTTGCGGTTATCCAAACCCTGGATAATCTCTCCCGTGATAAGCCAAGCCGGACTGTGCTCCATCTCCATTAGGTCGACAATTGTAAGGATTCGGGTGTCACCCATGCACAACAGCAACTCGATATGATCCTCAAACGCATAAACATGGAGTATACAGAAAGCGAATGCCCTACGGCTATGGGTCGCCATGACCCGGACGCCATTGGGGTTCATAAATTTGTCAGCCAGAGCTGACAGTGAAACGGCCCCTCCATCCAACATACGGGTCACCTGTATATGGGAAAGGCCTAAAAATTCCCGTAGTTTTCTCCTCGGATCAGGTACAAAAAACAGGACAGAAGGTCGAGACATAAGGTTCCACCCTCCCACGGCAGTAATTTCCTCGGGTAAAGGACAGATTTCGCCCCGAGGACATGCGAATACATGATAAATAGCGTCCCAGTACGATAAACAAGCATCAAGAAAATAAGGATCTACCATCAGCTGACGAACCGTAAGCAGCTGGGAAATACCCATCTGGTTCAAAGCCACCTTTTCCGCGTCCTTGAAGATTTGGGACCAAGCTTGCAACTTCACAGACAGAAGTTCGATACCCATAACTGTTTTCTTAAAGGAAGGAGAATTGTATTTCTTTTTAGGAGAAGAAGAAGTTGTGGTGATACAAAGTCAAGGTCAAGGGGCTGCGCATATATAGCAATAAACCCTGGCACCTCAACCCTGGTACACGGACTTTGGGCCACCTGTGTGCACAGGCCCAGTTCCTACTGCAGCAACCGATCAAGTCTGATACAGGAATCGAGTTATCCCGAGCATTACTTCTCCAATTTTTGGGTCAAATTTCTATAATGCTGAAATATTTTTTACTCCCCAGCGGAACCGAGTCGGTGTCTCACCTAAATGCTACATGCAATATAATGTGTTTGCATATAGGTACACCCGAGGCTTCGAAAGCAACTCTCCACGGAGCTATCCCAGATAAACACAACTCAGGTATGATTTCTATCTTATGGGTGCGAGCCCTTCACGCAAGTCTAACGGACTATAAGCGACCCGACCGGACGGCTGCCAGGTCGTAATTCCCAATTGGCCTGATAGCTACTTTGACTTTCGCCTTGTCCAAGCCTCAGTCAGAGTGAGGGCTCTGTAGACACCCGCATTTTGACTGCTTGTGTCTATAGTAGTCTCCAACAAAACACCCGATGATGATCAGACGCTAACATGCATTAATACGCTCGAATACGGTCTCAGAATCAATAGTATCCATCGTGGAAACTTAGTGGAGTATGAATCACCCAAAACCAACCTCAAATTCAGACTCAGAAGGTCGTTCCCAATAAAACAAAGCTAATTTGAGCCAAAACTGTCACCGGGGGCAAAACCGTCTTTTGCGACCGAGCCAAAACCGGTCTAAGTCGAAAACCCGAGAACGAAACAAACCTTGCGCTGCATCCAGGTGCAAAGCGAATCAAGTCAATATCAAAACAAATCAATCAACCAATCAAATCAAATCCTACCATAAACAAATCCGGATTTTTCTCACCCGGCTGAGGGCACTTGATCGAGTTCCTAAGGGCCACTCGATCGAGTGACCCCTAGCCGAGGGTAAATCTATAAATACCCCCCCCCCCCCCCCCCCGTGGCTCCTCATTTGGGAACTTCCTTTTCCACTCCCTTAAACCCCAATTCTCATCATTTTAGAGTCCTCCATACTCACACATACAAAGCCATCCCGAGATAAAAACTCGTCGAAACCGAGAGCATCCTCTCCTTAATCATACACCATAACTCACCCTACATATCTCAAATCGCTGCCGTGCCTAGGACGACACTATACAAGCCTATTCACGAGACTATGAACATGTAAGTTGAGGGTGTCAAACCCCATTTTCTAATCTCTAATCTCATTTTCATTTTATGTATACTAACACTACTAGCATTTTCATTATTGTATACTAACATCACTAACTCTTTATTTATCATTTACTAACAATCTAACATCTAACTTTTATTTATCGTCTTTTACATATTTTTCATATATAATACCGTGTATATTATGAAATAACAAAAACTATTTTCAAAATCGATTCGAGCAAATGTTCGATGATGCTAACTCGATTATCGTAGGCATCAAAAGCCAAACTGCGATATCGAAATACAAAGGACCCAATATTTGTGATCGAGTCCCCGGTCGAATACGATTGACGACAAAAAGCCTCCTAAAGTTCGTATAGTCCTCCGAGCAAGTCGTACTGGAGGTAGCGCCTTTCGTGGTTCGCCGCCCTAGGCACTTAAAGGTTAGGGCGCCTTATGGCGTACGCATAACCGTCGGATTATAACGTGATCGTGGTTATTCGTTATCGAGCGCATTCGATCCCATTTTCAAATTATTACTCTAAATGTTTGATGTCGACTCTATAGTCGAACGTATTTCATCGTGAGTTGTCAAACCCGAAGTCGATACGGAACCCAACGATGTCAATCCGATTATCACATGATCCTCGAGATCCGATAGGTGGCATCGTGAAACGGAGGGATCGATATTCATATCGATATGGCACGATCAAGGAATATTCTTTCGCATATATATTTTGATATACATCGTCAATATCACTCTAAAATGTCAGATGTCGACTTTATAGTCTAATGTCATTCATAACGAGTCATCAAAGTTCCAATTAGTGTGAAACCCAATGACGTAAACACGATTATCGTATGGTCCATATGACCTGAAAACGATGTTGTAATATGAAGGGATCGATACTCATAACTAATTCGAGAATATTCGATCAAAACCACGAAACGGGTTATTTCGAGCAAGCCATTTACTCGTTACAGAGGGCACTTGATCGAGTGCCTAAGGGGCACTCGATCGAGTGACACCCTCAAAAACAGGCAGGGAGTTCTGTAACGAGGCCCTTGATCAAGTCCCTCTAATGACTTGATCGAGTGACCCCTGTGAACCTCCAACGAGGTCTCTAAAGATGACATAAAGTTCCGTCGAGTCATATTTACGACTGTAAGTCGATGCGTGCCTAATCAATCACGTATCCGTCTTCTAGAACCCATACATGCTATAACATTTCATTAGTGACTTTGAGTGGCGTCTCGCATAACTAGTCTAATATCGACGACTCCTTAGTCGTGCTCGATATGTGATTAGTCGAGACATCTTCTTTTGACTATGATAAGTCGGTACAAGAATCTAAGGCTCGGGATCGAGCTTGCATCACGCTCCGGTCCCATACGCGAACGCGTATTAAAGCCTTTGTCCTCCGATCAATATACAATGTAATATATTACTTGATCGAAGTTCGTCCATTTATTCGATTTACGGTTTCGATTTCATTTTTATATTTACGGGTCTGTTTATAGTCTAATGTTTACCGTTGCCAATCCGATTATTATTTTATTGCTTGTTGTATTGTGAATTTAAAGTTGTATTTCCGCCCGTGTAATTAGTAATTTATTTAAAAGCTTATTATTTTTTATGTTTGCCATTTATCGCTTTTAAATAAACATCGCATGCCAAACAACTTTGACAAATATCAAGATGCATTAAACGACTTAGCTAAACACGTATTTCACATGCGTAGCTTAAAACGCTGTTTGCATATCATTTCATTGTATTACTAGCGCATATATTAATAAACCAATCGATATCCTAGTACAGGCCACTATGTGCGGGCGGGATTGGGTGTTCTTCGTGGGCTTCCCAAAACGTACCCTCACCGCTTACTCAGAACCTTTGGTTTCCGGATGCCCGAAACCGTTGACGAACTAGAGTCATTCGATATACGATACTCGATAACTCGACATTGGTATCGTTATGCAAAGGGACGAACCCCACAACCTCTAGTACCAAAGCTGGCCGTGCTTTCTGCACGATACGCCTAAGTATAAAGTGGGTTCGAACGGGTTCGAACTCCCACAAATTTTGGTGGCGATCGACTCCAAACTTTGATTTAAATTTTGACCCGAGAATTATCTCATCACGAGAACATACCGCCGTCGAAACCTACGCGTGGCCGCATCGGGGTGGACCTATGTCACGTCCACAAGTGGTAGGACATTACAGCAGACCCATCGTCTATTAGGGTCATAGGGAGATATTTCATGCGGCATATCACCGTGATGTATTGGGTTAAGTTGTGGGAAACCCCAATTGGTGGTATATCGAATTCAGAGAAAGTAATCAGCGGGCCCTCTTCCTTAGCCTTGCTCTTTAGGTGGGGCACGACGGTAGCTATCATTTCAGCGGGGGTAACGGCTGAGTCGATCTTGATTTGCTCGATCGATGTCCTTCCGAGCTGACTAAGAAGTTGCCATATAATGAGGTCATGGCTAGACTTGTTGTGATTCTCCAAATTACAATTTTAATCCACTTCTAACACAAACTAGTAGTTAGTGAAAGTAGGGTCGAACCCACAAAGAAGGTGATTATGCCGTTTTAAGTGTGTAAATCTATATAATTAGTAACCAATATGGGGGGATTTTAATGTTTTTGATTAATACTACTAAACTAATTAAATAAATAAACAAAATGAAATAAACTATTATAAATTAACGATGCAACAATTATTATAAAAATACTTGGACCAAGCAATATCCACCACAAGTTTAACGAATTGATCATTGACTCTTCTATTTCACAATGTATATTAGAATACTTTGCTATGAAGTTTAATCGACTTCTAATTCCACTTATTAATAGTTATAAGATATGAGAAGCATACTCAAACAACCCTTACGATATTGTCAATTTAAATCAAGCGTCTAAATCGTGTCAATATGTAGATTAGAACGATGGAATTTAGCAAAAATGAATAATGATTACTCAAGCGGTATCACTTTATTTCATACAAGTTTAATTCTAATAACTCAACAACGATGAAAAGCATACAAATTGGTGAATTATATTTGCTACTCGGATATAGTTAAACAAACAAAAGATTCATTGATTCATTTAACTATTCTAGCAATGATTTATCAATAACAACAACTAGGTGATCAAGCTAGAAGATGAATTAACAAACCAAGAATTATTGTAAATTAAACTTGATATTCTAATAATAATGTAAAATAGAAACGAGTCTTAGACTTCAATAACTTGGTTCAAGAATAAGAACTTAGCCCATCATACAAAAGAAAGATTTGCAAAATAAACTAGATTTGTATAACCGTACACGCATGTCATGTATCATAGCATCGGTCGAGGCACACCAAGCATCTATATTTGTATACCAAGCTTCTCGATCCACTTTTAATTCACTATTCGCCCCCTCCATAGCATCCACACTCTTATTCTTCTCACGACTTCTCTCTTCCTTCACCCTCGCCCTTTCTCCCTTTTCACGAACTTGACCATCCTCATCACCCCCATCTTCCTCACTCTTGACATCGTCATCACCTCCCTCCTCCTCCTCCTCCTCATTATCATCATCATCATCAATGTCATGATCTCGGGGATTAAAGAAATCTTCCAATACTTTACCATAGACCAAAGGATCATCCACGGGTCTTGGTAACTATAGATAAGAATCATGATTCTTCCCCCAACGATAATAATAAGACCATTTTTCCTTCATGCGAGGTCTTAACATATTAGCGTGAATCAAACAAGGAATATCAAAGAAGTAATTATCAAGTAACGGATTTCCCTCTCCGCCACCTCAATATTCAAGTAATTCATAATGAGAGTGACTAACCCACCACCATTTATAATCCTCCCATCCTTAGTACCCAAAGCTATGCTAGATGTAACAAAAAGAGCAACCCAATCGGCACTACTAGAATTAGTGGTTGTTCCAACGGAAATAATTCCTACAGATCTTGAAAGGCGTCGGAAAGTAATAGTTCCTACAGATATTTCCTACGGAATTCCAATCTGTCGCTCCTTTAAAGCACTCCTACGGAATTCCTATGGAGTGTGGTAGGAAATCCGTAGGAAATTTCATAGGTCCAAAAAAATTGTTTCATGAATTGTTTTAACTAATGTCAATGCATAAATTAAAAATACTTTATCACTCATATACGGTTATTCTTTTTATACACTCAACAACATATTTTACCCGAAATATACTCGCCCCGTGTTTCACCGAACTTGAAATAATCAAACCAATAACCCGAAATGAAATCCCCCCATAAAATTGTTGTGTCGTCATGTATACCACTGAGTAGAATTTTCCCAATATATCACGTTATATTGCCTCTTATTACAGGATAATATGGAGTCGATTACTCCGTATTTTTCTTTTACTTCGACGACATGGTACTCCGTATGTTTTACTCTGTACTTTTGAACATTATTTACTTCTACATGATACACGGTATGTTTAAATTCCTACTTTTTAACTTTGTTATTCCATATTATCACCCCCATACGATGTTCTTAATTACCAAGAATTGTATTCACATGATTACAAGTTTTATAGTTTTATTAACGTTATTTATTTTCTCTAGAATAATTTATGTAAATTTTAATTTTATTAGTTATATCTATTAATTTTTTCCCCTTATTATTCACGTCATTTTCTTTACGATTTAACTGGTAAGTCTCAAAATTTTTATTAAAGGAATTTAATTATCAATCGTTTTGAACTCCTAAAATTGCATTTGTCTCGAAAAGTCATGTTTATATTTAAAATATGTTTTTATTTTTGTATCGATCTATTTGTCCATTTAATTGTTATTCAATTTCAGTTTCAACGATTTGAATTCTAAATACTTTCTATTTAAGCTCAAATTCTATTTTCAACTCGAAACTCGTCAAAACATTTATTATTTTCCTCGAGAAATCAATTTAATTCATTTTTGTCGTAGTGTCGTACATTCGTTAATTTTCTCAAGAAACGTTATTTTAATCGTAAACGTTTGTTTTACTCTTGAGATACATTTCATATATCCTCTCGAATTAATTAATGATATTCCTAAACTTCATTTTTTATCACAAATATTTATTTTGACCTCGATAAATATTTTATTTACATACACATTATTGTATTCGGCCCAATTTCTAATTTTTCGAACTCGATCTTTATTCAATTTCTTGCTCAGACCAACTTTTTACTCGATATCTATTTATGCCATAACACTATTTACTTGAGCCGTTTTAACTTGTTTGATCATTTTGACTCAACATTTTAATGTCGTAATCCCTTATTTGCTCAACCCGTATTTTATGCATTTCGATTTTATATTTTTTTTAACCTAATATGAAAACCCGCACCCCATTGTTTTTGGTCAATTAGCCGCTCTCCTGCCTCTTTCATTTCTTCTTCATTCTTCGTCCCCTTCATCTGCAATCATCACCACCTTCACCATCAATCGATGTGGCTTCTACTTCCTCCTATGTTCTTTCCCTTGCTTTCCTCCCTTTCTTTCCATTGCCGGTGTGTCATCTGATCTGATTAAGGTAATCTCCTCTCCTTCTGATTTTTGTGCGCCAATTCATCTTAATTGGCGGCTGCTGCTGTCTTTTTTGTGTTCCCTTCTTTGTTCTCCTTTTTATCTTTGCATCTTCTTCTTCTCTTCTTCTTCTTCGTTATGCACCTGCTACTATCGTTTTTGGCATTTTGGTTACTGTTTCATTCTGTTGCTTTGTTTGTCTTCTTGTTTCCATTCGACTGCTTATTTTCCTCCTTTCATTCATTTTGATTGTGCGTGAATCTGTTGAATGATGACTACTACTATTAGTCTTGTGGTTGCTGTTCGTGGTTGTTGTCGACTTTCTGCTCTCTTCATCGTTTCCTGTACTTTGTTGCTGTTATTGTTGTTGGTGTTGCTGTTTCCCACCGTGTTCTTGATGCTGTTGATGTTTACTTACATATGCTACGAACTGTATGTATATCCGCGTATAGAAGACGATAAGTACTTAATAAAGCAAAGCTTATCAGAGTAGTCATACGATCCAAAAACTACTGACTCGAGACCTGACCTAATTAAATAGATACTCCAGCATACAATAAACTAGATAAGAAAAGGATGAAAATGTCACAATGAAAAAAAGTAATCAAAATTCGATGAAAGAACAAAACTAAAAGAAAAAAAAGGGAGGGGAGTGATTGAGTAATGAGGGTCGTCATCAGCAGTTAGCACAACCTAAGTTTCAACCAGGATCTAAGTATCTAACTAACAATAATCAAATGAAAATGTCAATTTCACTTATTAGCTATGAATATTCTAACACCCATATCCTACTATTAATAAAATCGATTCCAGATATTATATATTTTTAACACACTTGTGTTTAATTCGAGTATAAGCACACAGATAAAGGCATGGTAATGGACAATTATATATTTTCGTCCTTTTCGTATTTAGTTTATTGTATGATGGAGTATCTATTTAGCTCAAGTCTAGAGTTAGTAGTTTTTGGATCGTATAGCTACTCGGGCTTCCAAAATACCAATAAGAAGCCTTTTCGATGTTGTTCATTACATATGCTGTATGTTCTGTTACTTGGTCTAATACTGCCTGATCTGCTATATTTCTTGCAGAATGTCAAGTTGTTTGTGTGATAATGTAGAGTGGCTGAAGTCTATCTTTGATAATCATGGCAAGCTTATCAGTTGGTTGAAAAGCAGAATATTTGAACTTTAGAGTTAGAAGATGCAATCACAGTACGACTTTCATGATATCTAACTTAATTTAGCTTTCCACCAGCTATGAAACTATCTTGTTTATTGGTATATGCAACTTTGGTGCCGGAATAAATCTAGTGATCTCATGGAACAATGTAAACTTCTTTCTCACATTGCGATCCTTCAAGGAGAAATCATCTCGCTATCATCATCTTCCTTGTTCAGAGAGAAGGAATCTTTGAGGAAAGAGTTTGAGAAAACGAAAGCTAATCTAAAAGAGACAAAACCTAAGCTTACAAATACTATTTAGGAAAAAAATCAGGCTTGAGGTTCTCGGTTAACTGCTTCAGTTTCATTTCATTAAACCATTTAACTTATTAGTTTGTTGTCCTAAAACCCGTTTATTCGTTTCTATTGCAGGCTGATACGTGTCGTGGTGCTAAAAAGGAATATATACAGACAGTTTAGATTGAGTAGTAAAGAATTTTGCAGTCACTTATTAGTTTGTTGTCACAACTTTCTCGTTGGTATGTAGTTCATGCCATACTCTTAGTTTAAAATTCCGTATTAATATTGAGAAAGATAAATTGTTCTCATATGACTATTTTGTAGTGTAACTATGCTATTTTGAATTTACTAGATTATAACGTTACTGCCACATTCTGTCCCTCCAACTCCCTGGATTTTTTTCACTTGTCACTACTTTGATGTTAATAGCCTTTGGCAATGTTGCTATTAGTCTACACGCATCCCAACTTGGAAACTAATCTTCATTTTTACTGTTTTTGTTTTTTATTGTATTTCAACCGTTTTCCGATTTACTTGGTTATTAAGAGTTTTATATGTTCCTTATTACTCAAGTAGCCAGTCTTCTTCTATAACTAGGTTTTCTTGGATATTATGGCACATCTTGGGTATTTGTTGTTTCGTGGATGTCAATTGACATGCTTTTCTTCTCTAAGATAAAGCTTGTTGTATATATCTTGCAGATACTTGTATTTGACTTACGAGAACCAGCTGTCATCCGATGTGTCTTGAAGTATACTACTTAATTTTGTCTTTTAGTTGCACAAGACCTTCTGTATTTAGCTAAGTCTATACTGTTTGGAAAATTGTTATTTATGAGTATTGTCGGATTATTAAGCTAGTTAATATATATATATATATATAGAACTAGGATCAGGTGAGTCCACTTATATATTTTGAGTCCGTGAGTCCTCATCTTAGCCTTTGATTTAATTACAGATTAATGATCAAGATTTGTTTTGTCAATTAAGGAAATAACTGACAAAATCTTTGTAAATATTTCATTTTTTCTCTCTCCTCTCTAATTATATACTCAAATCTTCTCTCCTATTAATTCTTTTTTTCACTGATCTTCTTTCTCTTACCCAACACATTTATTCAAAATTAATTTTTTTTTTTTCAATTCACAAATCCTCCCGCATACCTTACTCTCCGTTTTGACGTTGTTTATTATAACTCATAGATTGTGTTACTTTGACTCATACAATGTGTTATTTTAATTCATGAACTGTGTTACTCTAACTCGTAAAATCTGTTCCGTTGCATAATAGTCTCTTGCATACACATGAGTTGTTCCAATTAACCAAAAAAATGATGTTTGTTTTTATTAAGGATATTCCAAAACAAAAATTGATACAAGAGTTCCAACTGAATCAACTCCATTACAATTCCAATGTTTTACATCTATTACTCATAATTTGTGTTATTGTAACGCATTAAGTATGTTACTCTAACGCATAATGTATGTTATTCTAACTCATTTTACTCAAATCAAGGATGTTACTCTAACGAATAATGTATGTTACTCTAACAATATATTGTCCTGCTCAGAATTGTGCTTCTTCATCATCATCTTCTTCTCCTGATTCTTCTTCATCGTCAGACGATGATTTACATGACGTTTCCTTCTTCTTCTTCTTCTCATCTACATCTTTGAAGATCTGTCCTATATATGGAGAAATTCTCACCCACATCTCTTCATCATTCATGTGCTTTTGCGTCTACTGAAACACAATAACAGTGCCAATAAACGTGGCGAAAAAGAAACAATCAAAACTTGAAATATGGATTAAAGTAACAGATGACAAGAATTAAAGTAATAGATGAGGTGCATTAAAGTAACACTGGATTCAATTAACAGAGGATGCTTATACACCAGGTATAAAGTAACAGAGGTCAGACATTAAAGTAACAGATAGTGTGAATTAAAGTAACAGATAATGTTCATTAAAATAACACCAGGTATAGATTAGTGCAAAAAATTCATATAATGATCAGAAATGAGAGTATTACTCAGTATCTATCTTTGAATGAGGGCGCTACTCTTTGATATTGTTTCCTATTTTGAAGTCAATCATGTCCCATGATTATAGGAAGCAGTATCTTTCTTTTTTTTTTTCTTTTTTTTATATGGCGGTATTCTAAATCTTTTTTGTCACTCCAATGCATCACAGTAACAAATGAAGTGCGTTAAAGTAACATTAGATTCAATTAACATTATATGCATTAAAGTAATAGGAGTTTGCCATTAAAATAACAGATTGTGTATATTAAAGTAACACAGTATGTGCATTACAATAACTCCATATATTTGTTCGTGCGTAAAATTCATATAATGATTAGACCTTCAATAATATGCAATTTCCATACTGTAAACTTTAAAATCTAATAATATGGAGCATCCTAATGACGCGTTTTCAGTATAAATTAGAAACCAAATACTCACCGTTTGTGTATTCGACGATTTGCATATCCGCCATCGAATGAGAAATTTCAGCATCGCGAGGAAGAAGATAAATGATTGAACGTGTTATTGAGTGGGTTGATTGAACGTAAGTTGCAACCGCGCGAAGAAGATGGATGATTGAACGTGATAAAATTAAATGAATAAAATTAACAAAAAAATCTGTAAACAATATCGAAAACTCACCTTTGTTGTACTCTACGATTTTCTTATCAACAGTTGATGAAGATGTCACGATCATTGAATTCATAGAACGGGATGTCGAGCACAGATTGATGGGAAGCATATTTTTTTGGTTTGATGATGATGAACGTAGAAATGTGAATGAATGAATAAAGTGATTTACTGTTTCTTAAAATAATGAGAGTTATTTTAGGAAGCAGTATCTCCTTTTTTTTTTCTTTTTTTTAATGCAAATCTTAGGGCAGTTACTCTTTTTTATTTGTTTCCTATTTTTTGGCAATCACGTCCCACCATTATAGGAAACAATATCTTTTTTAATTATTATTTTAATACGGCGGTTTCATATATCCCAATGACTCTCTAATACACTACAATAACAGATGTTAATAACTAAAGTAACAACTTCGATGAATTAAAGTAACAGACCATAAAAGTAATAGAAGTTTGTCATTAAAATAACAGACACTCTACACTAAAGTAACACAGTATGTGAACTAAAATAACTGAATATCTTTATAATTTAGTATGCAGTTCAACGTAGAAAAGTAAAAACTAATAATTTAGTATCATCTTAATGACTCTCATGTCCTTTCAAGTATAAACTACAATATATATACTCACCGTTTGTTTTTTCCACGATTTGAATATCAGCCATTGAATGAAAAGTAGAAGCCGGATTGATCGAACGTATTATGCAGCAGCGCGATGAAGACGATTATTGACTGAATGTGTTCTTGATTGTGTGGTTTTGAAATATTGGCAGCGGCGCGATGAAGACGATGACTGACTGAATGTGATTTTGAAGAATGAATGATTGAATGAGCAAGAGAACGATGAAGAAGAAAGTGATGGAAACAGAATTGATGAATGAGAGAATGAATGATTGAATGAACGAGAATGTTACGTTACTGGAATATTCACCTTCTTATTTTGTTGGATGCAATATCTTCTTATTTTTTTTTTATATTTTTTTTTATTAAAACAGTGATTTATCTCGTCCCTTGATCTATCTCTCATCTTGGATGGGATGAGGACTTAGGGACTCAATACTTATGAGGGACTCATAAGAACCTATCTCTCTCTCTCTCTCTCTCTCTCTCTATATATATATATATATATATAATTCAGATACTTATTCTGAATCTTCTAGTTCGGAATGCACACCATGTGGTATGGGGAAATCTTGTAAGAATCCTGATAAGGATGAATTTTATAATTTAATATCTCAATTCCAAGAGAATTATATTAATGTCCTTGATAATGATGAATGGATAGATTTGTTAAAATCAATCCAAGACCCCGAAATACGTTCTAAAGTTATTGAAAACATTCCCAGTACTTCCAAAAGTACGAATAAATACAAAAACGATGATATCATCACTGATAAAAATCCATATATCATATCCGATGTTTATAAACTTTTCCCAAGTAAGAGGAAACACTCAAATCCTGTTTCTTTGCATGACATTTTGAAAGAAATGGAGATTTTAAAATCTGAGATAAAAGACCTAAAATTTCAAAATAAACATAATGACACAAGAATTTCCAATTTAGAAACTCTAGTTATTTTCCAAGAAGAACTTTCTAAAAATAATAACATCATTAATAATGATGATGATGTTTCTTTTCTAAAAAATGGTCAAACTATGGATAATAATCAACTCATTAATATAAGGGAGGATAAATTACCAAATGACTCTAATACGACTAATAAGTTTCTTCAAACATTAGAAATTGTTACAAGCCAAAACGGTATGTAAAAGTCTTACTTAGAATTGATGATCGGTATTTTAAAGAATTTACTGCTTTAATTGATACTGTAGCAGATTTAAATGTTATACAAGAAGAACTAATCCCTACCAGATATTTTGAAAAATCTACTCACACTTTATCTTAAGTAGGTGGAGATAAACTTGATATCCAGTTTAAACTTCCAAAAGCGTACATTTGTGTTAATATTACTTGTATCCCGTTGAGTTTCTTACTTGTTAAAAATAAACTTTCAACTCCAATCATACTTGGAACACCCTTTATTAATAAAATTTATCATTTCCAAAGTGTTGATAAAAATAGGTTAATAGCAACCTATAAAGACAAAACTATTATTTTCAATTTTATGATGAAACCTTTTGTTAAGGCTATACATGAAATGTATAACCAAATATCTTTGAAGGAAAATCAATTAGGGTTTTTAAAGCACGAAGTTAATATTTTGATTATGAATGAAAAACTCGGTAATCCTAAGCTTAAAACTAAGATTTCAGAAATTGAAAATAAACTTTCTTTAGATATTTGTAATGACCACCCAAATGCATTTTGGAGTCGGAAAAAACATATTGTTGACCTTCTTTATGAAGAAGACTTTAAGGATGAAAATATTCCTACAAAGGCAAGACCTTGTCAAATGAATTCTGAATATTTGACTTTTTGCAAAAAAGAAATCAATTCTCTTATAGAGAAGAAACTTATAGGACCATCCAAATCTCCATGGTCTTGTACGGCTCTTTATGTCAATAAAAATGATGAGAAGGAACGAGGGGTTCCTAGATTAGTCATAAACAATAAACCTTTAAATAAAGTTTTAAAATGGATCAGATATCCTATACCTAATAAAAAAGATTTCCTAGATCGTTTATATGATGCAATCATATTTTCTAAATTTGATTTAAAATTTGGTTATTGGCAGATTCAAATTAACCCACCAGATAGATACAAAACTGTTTTTAATGTTCCATTTGGACAATATGAATGGCATGTTATGCCATTTGGATTAAAAAATGCCCCTTCGGAATTTCAAAAAATTATGAATGATATTTTTAATGACTATAGTAACTTTATTATTGTCTATATAGATGATATTCTAGTATTTTCTAAAATCATAGAAGAACATTTTAAACCCCTTAACATTTTTAAAAAATTGTTATTTCAAACGTTTAGTTATATCCAAGCCTAAAATGACTTTATTCCAAACCAAAATTAGGTTTGTAGGTCATAATATTGAAAAAGGGAAGATTATTCCTATAAATAGAAGTATTGAGTTTGGGTCCACATTTCCAGACGAGATTACAGATAAAACTCGGCTCCAAAGATTTTCAAGAAGCCTGAACTATATTTCTCCTTATTATGCTGATTTAGCAAAAGATACAACTATCCTTTATGACAGATTGAAAAAGAATCCTTGTGCATGGTCTAAAGATCATACTATTGCTGTTAGAAAGATTAAAAACAAAGTAATATCTTTGTCATGTCTTATGCTAGCAAAACCTTTTTGGGATAAAACTGTTGAAACATATGCTTCAAACATTGGTTATGGAGGAATTCTTAAACAAGTTAATCCCACAGATAAAAAAGAATATTTGGTCAGATACTATTCTGGAAAATGGAATTTTGCTCAATCTAATTATGCGACTGTTGCAAAGGAAGTTCTTGCAATAGTTAGATGCGTGTTAAAATTTCAAAATGATTTATATAATCAAAAATTTATAATCATAACTGATTGCAGCTCTGCAAAATTCATGTTTCAAAAAGATTTTAAGCATGATGTTTCGAAACAAATGTTTGCCAGATGATAAGCACATTTAGTCCCTTTCGATTTTGATATCTTTTATAAAAAAGGTACTGAAAATCATCTCCCATATTTTTTAGCAGGGGAGTATTTATCTGTTTGAATGTTAAATTTTTCAGGAATGTATCGTGACAGTGGTCGTGGCACTTATTCCTCTAATAGAAGAAGAGGAAAATATTCTCCTAAAAAGGAAGGCAGTTCAGAATTTGGGCCATGTAATATCTTAATCAAGCATGAAATTAAAAAGCTTATAGCTAAAAATATTAATGATGAAATCATTAAGAAAGAAGATTTTGAAGAATTCAAACTTTGGAAACAAATGAGACAAGATAAAATCTCTCCTTCATTTAGAAAAATAGTTAAAGAATCGATGGATGAAAAAGAAAAAATTGTTAAAACCAAGAAGAAAAGATTATACTTATTCTCAACATGTCCGATAAAAAACGAGAAAATCAGCCCTGGAATTTATGTGAGAAATATCTCATGAAAAATAATTTTATGATGGAATCATATAAAAGCAGAACTTTTTATGAAAATATACTTTCATCAAACGGTTATGAAATCAATCATTTCACGGGTAATGACGCAGAAATTTATAACTTTTCAAAAATTATAATTAGAGAGGTTATTACCATTGAAGAATGGGGAATCACCCCTTTTTAACACAAAAACCTTAACTAACAAAGGATCTCGTATTGACTACAATTATTGGGATTATATCCAAGCATTTGATAAAGCTTTTCTTTACGAGAATGATAAAAGAAGTCATACTTGGTTTATAAAAATTAGCCAAGAGGTTATAACCGAAGTTATACCGCCATGGTTAATAAAAAGGTAGTAATTTTATGGAACTTCAGAGGAAATACTACCTCCAATATTTAGAGATCGTTATAATGAGTGGAAAGAAATTATACCGAAGGCTCTGGAGGGTAATATTCCTGGACTTATTCAAATGCGATTTTTTATTGAATTTTCTATTCCTTGGATATGAAAATTCAGTCCAAAAACGGGTTATACCCAGGAAAATTTATTCTGTCTGAAAAGAAAATCATATTCTCGCTTCTGGGATACTATGCTCAGAGAAAATAAAGACACCAAGAAACTAAATTGTAGCTCTACCCTTGACCTTATCCAAGAAAAAATTGATAGTTATACTATCCTCTACCTCAATGATGAAGATAATCATTCAGATAGTGCTCGTTCTGAGTACATGGATGTCCAGGACAAAACAAAAGAAGAAATTGTCCAATACTATTTAGCTCTAGCTCATAAAGCTCTAACCCAAAAAGCCGATAATGATGATTCTAAATCACAAAAGAGTGATACTTCTATGGCAGTGTCTATGATATCAACCAGTAAAAATAAATTTAATATTTTGCAAGACGCTCAAGACCCAGAAGATAATATCGAGAAAGACACTCAGATTATTCAAGACTTGGCAAATAGTTTCAAGTGTTAATAAGAACTATTAAAATTATGGTTTAAGCAAAAGTTCATCTACTTGAAGTTATTATGGAATATGGAATAATGCATGTTCATTCATTTTCTGTTTCAAAGACACACTTATGAAGTACTTTGAAAAAAGGAGGCAAATTTTTGGAAGCATTGGGGAAGATATTACGTAAAGGTGTTATTTCCAATTTTGGTGTGTTTTATGACACATTTGTTTTTTCCTTTAAAGGATTTGCTTTCAAAAAGCTTTGAGTGTAATATTATTACACATACTGTTATTTATTCGTAGTTGTACTGTTAAATATTCGTTGTACTATTTTTAGTTTGTTGTTTTTCCCCGCTCCTTGCTTATAAAAAGATGCGTTTTTATGTGTTTAAGGGAGACTCTTTCCCAGCCTTCTCGGTCTATCTTTCTTTCAGTTGTAAACAATCTCTCCTTATCAATAAAAGTTTACTAAGCGTTCTTCATCTTCTGATAACAATTTAAGTTTGTAAGTTATTTTTATTTTTATTTTTACTTTATTCATATTTTATTTATTGTTAGAATGAGCCTTATAGGCTAAATCCTTTGTTGAATTATGTCTTGACTTGATTAAACTAACTATTGGACCATGGTTAGGTTTTCAACTAACTAGTTAACATAAATGAAGAGGGCTTAGTGAGGGTACATATTGTGTTAAGTTTGAATTGGCGTTAGGGACCTTTGAGGGCAGCACCGTTGCCATATGCCTAGTAGGCGTCGGCTTTTGCTGTCCCCGGTTTGTTTAATTTGCCTATTCACAGTTCAAACTTAACATATTTTGTGGTAAAATCCCAATCACTTGTAATACTACCTTTCTTATTATGTTTTTAAGTCGGTAAAGATCCTTTAGATGGTATCACAGCCATGGACAATAGGAAGTTTAAGATACGTTAAGTCATAATTCAACATGTTCTTAGTTATGAGCAAATTGGTTAAACATGTCAGTTCGAGTAATAAACACGTTAAAAACAGTACCACCAACGAGACTGATTTACCTCAAGATATGGAACTATTAAACAAATGTACTATTCCTAAAGTTAATACTAGGACCATTTACAAATTAGGATGGTTTGAAAGGATAGGTTTAAAACAAGTAGTAAAAACCACCGAAGAATCTATTTCTTTAAATAATGACGAAATGCACATCCAATTATTAAATAATTTTGATTTAGAACCTTATAGATTATCTGATAATAGATTTATTCACATAGGATTAGTCCAAGTGGCTTTCAAACTTTTAACTCTTGAAGGATTACCAGAGAGCTTTGTAGCAGCTCTAAGAGACGGTAGAAATTTAGATTGGCAGAAGTCAATCATGGGAGTAATTAAGTCTAGCTTAGCTCATGGTCCAGTTTATTTTGATGTTTACCCAAATTTACAGTTATCTTTAACAGATAATAATATCCTTAATGCTTTGACATTAAATGTTAAAACTCATGGTTATAATTATGCTAAAGGATCCGAACTAATATGCATTTGTTATAGAATTTATTTCAAACCTTTATAAACATTAAATCCTCAATGCAGACTGACCGATAAGGATATTAATGAACAATTGTTATTGAAACTAATTGTAATAGATCTAATATTACAACTAGAAAATCTATTTAACGGGAAGAAATATTTTTTCCTGAAAACTGGACAATTACTAAGGCAATACCTCCACAACCTATTATGCAAACTAATTTATTTGATGTTAAACAAACTCCGGATGGAGTAGTTACTTTAAATTTTGGTGACAACCATTTCAGACCAAGAAGTAGTACTTCTAGACTGACCAGATCTATTTCTAATAGAACTTTTATTTCAGCTCTAGACCATGATCTAGATATTCCTACCCCATCTAGATTCTCAACTTCTGAAATAAGAGATGATGAAGTAATAGAAACTGATGAACACATTTTACGACTTCATCCAGACAAAATTTTAAAAAGACAACCCAAAAGGGAGTCAGAGACTATGTCTCAAATGAGTTGTAATTTTAATGATTAATACACCTTTATTGGACTTTATTTCTGGTTCAGAAGCCAGAAAAATGATTAGTAATGAATTCAATTCTCCTATATGGGAAAAAATTAGAGATTGGTTTGTTGACAATTTTAATAATATCCAACAACAAATTCTTCAAGACGAATTTTATGTTTTTTGTATTTTAAAAAATGAAATCATACATTTTGTTCCTTGGTATTGTGCTACTTATTTATCTAATTATTTATCAGTTCTTGAAAGAAATTTCAAACTTTTAAATGGTGATGACCTCAAAGGAGTTTACCCCCCCCCTACAATACGTTAAACTAGATGGATGCGGCTATATAGCTCTTTCAAAAATCTTTGAAAACGATGTTGCTATAATTACTACTAATCATCTTAATAGCTTGATTCAAGAGAATAATTATGTCAATCTTTACTTAAAAATTCTTGGTGACCATATTGCGGATTTACATAATAAAACTGACAAAGTCATTAATCTAATTAATAACCTTGTTTAGGATAAAATAGAAAAAAAAAATTAAACCTTCATCTTCAAGAATTCCGAATATTCAGACTAATATTCAGGATCCACCTGAAATTAAGAATTTTAAATTCAAAACAGATCAAGGAAAAGAATTGGCTGAAAAATTAATCAGTACTTTGGCTGATAAAGTTGCTATTCTCAGTATCTAAGAGGCATATATATATATATATATATATATATATATATATATATATATATATATAAATGAGATCAAGGGAGTTGGTGGTGGATTGAGAAGTTGGTGAGTTTTGTTGTTGGCCATTGATTTGGGTTGGATGGATGACTTAGATTAATAAAAAAAGGGAGAGGAGGTACGTCGATTGACAAGGAGCAGGCAGCAGCTGAGCAACAGCAGGGTAAAGCAGCATGCAATCACCATTTCTGTCACCATTTCTATCAACAAAATTCTTTCCCTCACTATCAATCTCTCACTAAAATTCAAAATTCATCCCAAATCAAATTTCATCCCCTTATTTATACTATCATTCAAAATAACTAAACCCTAATTCGTAATTTGCTCTACATCTTTATGCTCCAATGGTGTTGTTCCTCGAAGATTCATGCGATGATTATATGCTCGAAAATGTGCAGTCGAAAATTTCCGTTCAACATGTAGGAGGTAAGATGAGTATATACATATATTTTTGGTATCTTGCATTTGGTATTCCATTTGGTATTTTTGTTTGGTTTGTTAATTATAAGAGTTACATAGTTATAATGTGATAGTCACACTCAATATGATGGACAGTCACACGTCGCTGAGTACAGGTTTTGATGGTATCCATTTTTTTTTGGTATGTTAATTTAAAGAGTCACACAGTTATAATGTGATAGTCACACTTAATATGACAGACAGTCACACATTGCTGAGTACAGGTTTTGATACGTGGGTTATTATTTACTCAATTTTGCATTTAAGCCAAAATTAATACTTTTAATCCAAATATTTATGAAGCCAAATTATTATCGTGTTGGTTCCCTGTAGTTGTAGTTGTATTACGTTGAAGTTGCTTTATTATTCCAAATATTTATGTTGGTTTCTTTATCATTGTTATATTTATTAATGTCGTTTTTTTGTTGAGTATTGCATTTAGGTTTTTTGTACTTGTAGTTCTTATATGTTGTGGGTGTTAATCTTTAACAATCATGCAGTTATATGAGCAAAGTCACAGTCGTTGTTCTTTAAAGTCACAGTCGTTGTTAAGAAAAGTCACATTTCATTAAGGTCAGAGATGAATGCGTGCGTTGCAAGATTTTCAGTTTTTAGTGTGTAATATAGGGTTTCTTTTTATTGTTCCAACCCAAAATTAATACTTTTAATCCAAATATTTATCAAACCAAATTATTATTGTGTTGGTTCCCTGTATTTGTAGCTTTCTACTGTAGTTGTAGTTGTATTATGTTGAAGTTGCTTTATTATTCCAAATATTTATGTTGGTTTATCATTGTTATATTTATTACTGTTTTTTTTGTTGAGTATTGCATTTTGGTTTTTTGTACTTGTAGTTCTTATATGTTGTGGGTGTTAATCTTTAACAATTATGCTGTTATATGAGCAAAGTCACAGTCGTTGTTCTTCAAAGTCACCGTCGTTGTTGAGAAAAGTCACATTTCATTAAGGTCAGAGATGAATGCGTTCGTTGCAAGATTTTTAGTTTTTAGTGTGTAATATAGGCTTTTTTTATTGTTCTAACTTATATGTCAGTTGAAGACACAGTGAGTGTGCCTTACGTAGGGCAGAAGTTCGTGGACATCGATGGAGCATTCCAGTTTTATCAATCATATGCATGTTCATTTGGTTTCGAGGCGAAGAGGTACACAACAACTAGATCTTTTGATGGTTCGATTAAGAAGAAATTGTTGGCTTGTAATAAGGAGGGCAAAACAGCTAGCCAAAGCATGGTGAACTTGTCGAGCACGGGAGAGAAGGAGGGGCAAGAGTTTGTGGGATCGTATGAACCCAAAAGGAATACGAAGGCGACGAGGACGCAATGTGGTGCAAGGATTAGGCTCTGTGCTATGATCAAGGGGTTTTTTTTATTGAAGAGTTCATTGAAAAACACAACCACGAACTGTGATGGTCAATTACAGAGAGTTTCAAAAGTCATCTCGAAGTCTATCAAGATATCACAAGGAGATGATCGTCTGCAACTCGAGGGTGTGTAACATCTGCGAACAATGTTGTTAGTGCTTGGTTGACTGCTAACTGGGCGCGATTAATACAGTTGCAATTTTGTGTGTGCAGTTGAAGATTGGGGCGACTCGAATATACAAGATGTGCAAGGAGATGTCGGGCGGATTTCAGAACATCGGAGCATCGTTGCTTGATTTCAAGAACTGGAGGAGGGACGTCAAGTTCTTCGTTCACGAGCAGGATGGTCAATTGTTCATAGACCGGTTCAAGAGTTT
This sequence comes from Agrostemma githago, assembly GCA_958450325.1. Taxonomy (NCBI): domain Eukaryota; kingdom Viridiplantae; phylum Streptophyta; class Magnoliopsida; order Caryophyllales; family Caryophyllaceae; genus Agrostemma; species Agrostemma githago. Next base: position 16,273,058 of record OY288253.1, on the reverse strand, counting down.
GAGGGACAGTCAGGAGGATTTCTACTTTGACTACGATGTCGATGCAGACGGAACCTTACGCAGGGTCATTTGGGCGGATGGTGCAGCTCGAAGAAATACGCGGCATTCGGGGATGCATTTTCGTTCGACCCAACATACGGAACCAACGTGTATTCTATGGTGTTCACACCATTCACTGGTATGGACAACTATAAACGGTCTGTCACGTTCTGTGGGGCGTTGCTATTAAAGGAGGACTATGAGTCATTTATCTGAGTCCTCTCCCGGTTTCTAGAAGCCATGGGTGGGAAGGAACCGTGTTATATCATTACAGACCAGGATCCTGGATTTTAAAAGCGGTCCCAAAAATATTCAAAGCAGCACACCAACAGTGCTGCACGTGGCACATCATGAACGAGGTTCCAATGAAGTACGACAGATAAAGAGAGAAGGCCTCGGAATTCGTAAAAGACCTCAACGCAATTATTTGGGATGATGACATCGAGGCGTCGGAGTTCGATGATAGATGAGGGTGGATTACGATCGAACATGATGCTGTGGGGATTGAATGGTTCGAAAATATGTATGACATCAGGAGCAAATGGGTCGCCGCGCATTGCAGGGAGCTGAGGATGTCCGGAATTATGAGGACAACGCAAAGATCGGACAGTGAGAACAGCTTCTTCAAAAAGTTTGAAGACAACAAAGGTACGTTGGTCCAGTTCTAGATGGGTTTCGAAAGTGCGATGGACCAACAGAGGCACATGCATAAGAGGCTAGACAACGATAACCGACAGACATTTCCCAAAATTGGAACGACGAATCCGATGGAGACCCACGCGGCAAGGGTGTACACGCATGTGGCGTTTGCACACTTTCAGGAAGAGGTCAAGTTTTCGCTGTACACGTGCAGCGTTCGTGGGTATCAGGAGAAGGATGGGATCGAAGCGACAACAGTTACGGACTTCATCCGGGACCGCAACTACATTGTTGAATACAATCCAGGTATTGGCATAGAAAGTCACTGCCCACGTTGTCTAGCCACACTCACATAATTTGAATGTGACTATACAACGTAGTGAGTGTGAATGCACAACACAATGAGTTTTATTCTACAATTCAATGAGTGTGACTATACAAAATAAAGGGTATGACTCTGAAACGCGGTGCGTGTGATTATACAACGTAATGCGTTTGATTCTGCAACATAAGGACTGTGACTATGCAGCATAATGGGTGTGACTATACCATGTACAGGGTGTGACTATACCTTTAGAAACTCACATTCTGTACGTTGTGTAGTTATTGTCCGTATGGTTGAGAGTCGCACTCTTTTTGTGTTTAATGCACTCGCAGGTACCTGTGAGGTCAGCTGTACTTGCAGGAAGTTCCGTCGGTATGGAATTCTCTGCAGGCACGTTATTTGGATATATTCTTCCAAAGGACGGGAGACGATCACGGAACGCTACGTGGTTTGTAGATGGACAAAGAATGTCTACGTAATGTGAATGTATGTCCCCTGACAGAGAGTCGGCTGAGCGATGAGAAGGTTGTTGCAATCACGAGGCTGTTTTCTGAGTTCTATAAGACTGTCAGTCATGTTAGTAGGATGGGTAAGGAAGACGTTAGTAACTTAGCTGACATCATTCGCGACTTCAGATCCGATGTGGCGCCCTTAGCCGGTCCTTGTAGCAGGACACAAGAAATAGAGGAGATCCTTGGCTGTACGAGCGCAATTGAAATAACGATATTGCCTCCGAAGAAAGCTAAGAACAAGGGCAGTGGGAAGCGGATGCTGTCTTCCAAGGCGAAGGCTGCTGCATTTACCATGAGGCCTAAACGGTTGTGCAACGACTGCAATAGGATGGGACACCATGACAAGAGGAACTGCCCCAACCCATTCACTGAGGACCCACCTATTGCTGACTTGTCTCTCGACGTTGAGGAGGAGGAGCGGGAGGAGGAGGACCTGGTAGGGGTTGCCGAGGAGGATTGTTTGTGAATATCCTATGCTATGGATAAACGTTTTTTCAAACATAAAGATTGTCGACGCTTGAAATGGTCAAGGTCCGTAATATTGTTGTCGCCTATTGCGGACCTCAATCATTTCTAATATGGCGTAGTCGTAAATTGAGGATTGTCTTGTGAATATCCTCTGATGTGAAGAAACATTTTTTTGAAACATAAAGTTTGTCAACGTTTGAAATGGTCAAGGTCCGTGATATTGTTTTCGCCTATTGCGGACCTCAATCATTTCTAATCTGACGTAGTCTTAAATCATGGGGCAAAATTGTGTTTTGTTGATTGGCTGTAAAAATACATTGAAATAGCAGTTGTTTGTAATCGTTTGAAATAGTAATTTTTTAAATGCGTTCTTACAGTGTAATGGGTCCTTGAAATGCATTCGTACGTCTTTGAAATGCATTCTCTTTGGCTACAAATATAGATGTACAAGAACATTATGCCCTTAATCGCTGGGGTGACACGAAATAAGTGAGTGTGATTGTGCAACGTAATGAGTGTGACTCTACAGTAGGCAGAGCGTGATTTTGTGACAAGAGGTGGAGCGTGGTTACAGTAATTGTACGAGTGTGATTGTACACGATAATGATTGTGACTCTACAATATACTGACTGTGATTCTACAAATTGAAGTGTGTGACATTTGAAAGGCAGAAATCTAAATTGGTTTTATTACTTGATGACTGTGACTATACACCATGTTGAGTGTGACTATACAACTTGTTGAGCGTGAATATACACAATGTATAACGATGGATATACTGACTGTGATTCTACAAATTGAAGTGTGTGAAATTTGAAAGGCAGAAATCAAAATTGGTTTTATTACTTGATGACTGTGACTATACACCATGTTGAGTGTGACTATACAACTTGTTGAGCGTGACTATACACAATGTTAATGTGTCTGTACATTTGAAAAATAGCGATGGAAATATTTGTACATTAGAAAAAGTCTCATCTTTTACACAACATATAGTACCTGAAACATAAAAACATTCTACGACATAATGCGAAAAACATCCATTGCATACCATTAAACACTACCATTAAACATCCACTTACAGATGGCCATTAAACACATAAAAACATCCATTACATACCATTAAAATCTACATCTTAACCCACAGCTACTTAACCCCCGTATTTTTGAAGTATCTTCTTCAAGTTGGCCAAATCACGCTGGAACCCTTTCCTAGTGCGGAAACACTCAAGAGACCTTTTCATCAAGAAATGGACGTACTCGTCCAGTTCGGCCTCCTTATCTGTATCGCCCATGGATGCCACAAAGTTCCTTGCGTCTATGGCAGTGGCGACTAGCTGCATGGCTGTTAATTCTTTAGATCTAATGGCATCCAATAAACCATCGTAGTCCTCGATAAAACTTCTGATTTCTTCTATTTTGCTGGCCATTTTTTTTAGGCTAAAGAGGTGAAGTTGAAAGTAGGGGGGGTAAAAAAGGCGTTGGTATTTAAACGAGAGAGGGAGGAGGCAGTAAAGAGGGTTGAAAATTTAATTGGTTAGGTGGGGAGGCCTATCTTCCTAAATTAATTAGGGTTAGGAGAGTGAGGCAGTAAATGGTTAGGAGAGTGAGGCAGTAAATGGCGTTTTGTGTTCTCAATGTGCATTGAGACTCATATACATCCCCTCCCAGTCACACACTTTGACGTGTTTTTTGTATTTATCGTCGACATCAGTTTTGAACCATCATTTTGTTTGTGAAAATGATAATCTGATTTTACGGTGTGTGTTTTTTTTTTGCGTCTTTTGTAAATACGGTGAAATAATCGTATATTCGAAGGTCAAATTATCGTATAATTTGTTGTTGTTTGTGTTTATGTATCTAAATGAAAATAATCGTATAGTTTAATTAATTAGTGAATTGTGGTTGTCAGTCATGACTCTGCATGAGTTTGGCTGTGACTATGAGTTAGAAGTGGCGTGACTGTATCACATCAAGCATGCGACCCTGATACTGAGTTGTCACTCATCTGATACTCAAAACATACTCTGACATGAGATTTTTCAATATTCCCAAAAAGTGTTTTTACTTCACTACACATTCACGCCTTACGGTGCGTTGAGGTCTTACCCGCCACGATTTTCCCTATCTTATGCAGAAAATGTCGGATTCCGTGTCGTTCTTCCGGACGCTCTGCCATTCCAAATTTATCTGGCGATGCGTAAACTTCGACAGGTGAGTGCCCTTAATCAGCCCCTTGTCATCCATGTAGTCGGCCACTAAGCGCGACTGTTGCAATATTAGGTAAAAGAAAACGTCAGCAGTTATGGAAGCAGTAGAATAATTGACGCGGTGAAATAAAGCAAATGCGTGCAACTTACTATTTTGTTTGACACCTGGAACATATATCACCCTGGGGCGTGTGGCTGGTGATCGAGGATATCAACTGTTCTTTCCCTAAAGTTGATGCACACGCACGCGTAGTGCCCCCTAGTATTCACCGGGAAAAATAGCAGTTCGGCATTCAAGTCGAATGTTCCGACGCAGTCTTGTATGAATCTGTCCCACGCTTCGTACACACCGTCAGTGTCTTCGTCCGCGAGGGTACTCGAGTCGGCTCGTTCCAGCACACGGATCAGTGATTCCTAACGGGTGGTGAATATTAGTTGCCATTAGTGACAGGGTACGAGACTGAACTATATCATGTGCGTGGCTGCACACCGCAAAGTGTGTCATTGTACAAACCAAGCTGCGTGCCTTTGCAGTGTACAGACTGTGATTATACATTACAGTGTCTGATTGTAAATTCTAAGCTGTCTGACTATGCAACTTACAGCATGTGATTGTACACCTTAACATGTGCGACTGTGCAAAGTGAACTCTTTGATTATTTCTTTATATTACACAGATTTTGCGTGGGTGACTGCACAAGCCAATCTGCGTGACTTTGTAGCGTACAGACTGTGATTAGACATGACAGTATCTGATTGTAAATTCTAAGCTGTCTGACTATGCAACTTACAACATGTGATTGTGCAGCTTAACATGTCGACTGTGGAAAGTGAATCCTGTGATTATTTCTTACTATTACACAGACTTTACATCTTTTCAGTTAATGTGCAAGGGGTCATTTGTACTATTTAATGTAATAGGTAGGAGGGGAGTGGGGCATACCATATGTCGAATTCTGAACCATGCCATCGTTGCTTCAGCGGGGGAGGATAACCCACGCCGATTGTCGTCTGATTCCAACCAGTCCATTAGGTGCAACCAACACTCCAGCACCGCGGGGTTCATGCTATCTCCGGACAAGAGCGTTTGAATGTCACGCCTCTCCAGCTGCGCACGAGCGCCGTAGGACCCCAATTGTTCACTGCGGTTTTTCACTGGTTAGTATGTGTTATTTGCAATATGTACCAGTAATCAAAGACAGTTACGTATCTTTCTGCATACCCATTGTCATCAAGGAAGCAGTAGTCGGCAACGTGCTTTCTCAGGCGGGGCATCATATTTGTTAGTGGCCGGTTCATGCGAAACAAGACTTACATGACAATGGCGTCCGGGTCAGGTTCCCCTTGGATCAAAGAGCAGCCCAACCCATCTCCACCGCCCCGCGACCGAGACTTGATTGTTAACTGGCTTTCTTCTGGGACTGATCAGGGGGTGGGTTTAGGTGTTTTCGGTGTTTTGCTCGGACGCTTCTTGTTGGTTGCCTTCACAGGAGTGTTTTCAAGCGCACGGGCAGAGAACAACGAATCCTTGTACTGTCCGAACGCTGCTACTTTCTTCAAAACAGGGTCCCTCACCTTGTTAACGTCGCTCAGAATAAGGGTCGCCGTGATTTCCGCCCTGCACATATTCAGGGCCGCCATTGTCCCCAAGGAGCAGTTGAACGGGGACCCAGTGTACAACATCATGTGCATCATCAGGTACACTCCACAATCATTGGCGAAGTAGCCCACCCCCTGCCAAGACAAGGGAACGTTCACCAATTTAAACGCACGAACCCTCTCACCTTTCCCCACCCCGCGCATTACCATGTACTCCCCCATTTTATCAGCCTACAAAACAAGTTCAAACAGGATCAATTGTTGAACACATTCGCAGTCACAAAATTGATTTAATATTATATTAAAAGTGTCCGACCGCTATTCGAGCAATGCCATAGTAAGGCAACGTCGAAAAATCATCATCGTACAGCATGTTGTCCAGGTACTCTACTTGCTCCGAATTGAAATTTATGCAGGCGCAACTGTAGTGGCCCTCGTCACCCGTTAAAATCGGACGAACACCCACAAACAATGCGTCAGGATTTTGTGCTGATAACAACTACTAACGAATAGTATGTGCAGGATAATACCATGTCCGAGTCCAAAGCAAAGTCGGAGAAACTGTTTTCTATCCACTGGTTCCACACGTAAAATATTTGTTCGTCAAGATTTATGCCCTCGCCTCTTTTCCTCCACAATTCCAGCACTGGGTCCTGCTCACATGTGGTCAGTGTGTGGTTGACATGCGTGACTATACATGCTTTTACGCGTGACTGTACAGCTGTTAATGTATGATTATACACCATAAAAGTGTGTGACTGTACAGCGTAAAGTGTGACTATACATGCTTTTGCCTGTGACTGTATAGCTTGTTGTGTGCGATTATACACCATAAAAGTACGTGAGTGTACAACAGAAAGTGTGTGACCATACAACCTTTTGTGTATGACTATACAGCTTTATAGCGTGTGATTATGCAGTTTATAGCGGTGACTGAACAACATAAAATGTGTGACTATACAGCTAATAGTCTGTGACTATACAGATTATTGTGTGTGACTATACACCCTCAACAAACATTTGGGGGGTGAACGTACCGTATGTCCAAGAGAGAAGTAACATCTACTGGTTACTCTTGGTGCGGATTTTTCGTAGATCAGCTAGTTCAGTAGCCTACATCAGCAGTCAATGACGTTATTCATCACATGCAGGCCAGGCTCGAGTGACTGCATGTCGCCCGTCGCTATACAGTCATAATCTGTGAACTCGACCAGTCCTTCGCTGTACATCAAACAAAGTCCCGATTAGTAGATGCATTTAAAAAATGACATGAGCAGCACAATAAATACGTACCCTGACGGACGTGGCGTTGACCGGTCGAAGACGTAGTCGATTACATCTTTCCGCACACTGAGGATATCTCAGAAGATGACTATATTGGAGCACTTGAATCCAGAGACCACAAGTTGCCCCCTTATTATAGTCCCACAGTGCAATGTGCACCCCAGCAAATTGGCTGGAATGGTATCCATGCACTCAAATCCTACGTCGGAGTGGAAAATGTACCGATGATGTAGTGCTGGAGCAGTGTGCGCTTCGGCCCCTGAAGTCTCGCCTGTTTGTTGATTATCATTTGTGACGATTTCTACCGTCGCAAGCGTAGAGACAACAGCGTCTGCTACGTCCCAGCCTGCTTTGTGCAGTTCCCTCTCAAGACTAGAACTGACTGTCGCATCGGGCGCAGCCGATATTACATTACGCATTCCCTGGTCGGTGGCTGTCCCATCGATGTGGACGGTGGATGGCAAGACAGATTCCGTGGCCAGATCAGCCACGGCTGCCCGTGCGTCAGTGGTCTCTCACCCTGCTTGCCGCTGGGGCACCACTACGGCCGGACTCATACCAACCGAACCCTGCACATCGAAGTCTCAGTTGAGTTTTTAAGCAGCATCAGTCTCGGGATCTTCTTGCTGTAAGGCCACCACTACGGTCGGACTCATACCAATCGAACCCTACACATCGTTGTCTCGGTTGAGTTCTTTAGTGGTACCAGTCTCGGGATCTTCTTCCTCACAGAAACCCGGTGTTACGACGCCACCTTCAAAAGTGCCCTCATCATCGTAACCTTCTGTTCTCTCACCACCTTCAAAAGCTTTCTTAATATCTCCATCCACGTACCCAGCATCACGCAAGTCATTCACAATTGTGCGTATCTGATTGTAGACGTCAGCATCACGTTGTTCCTCGCCCTCAACGACGGGGGCGTTCTGTGTAGTCTGCCTCAACTGGTCGGCCAACGAAACGACTTCGTCGATATACTGGAGGACAGCTGGATCTTCCCAGAATTGTTGAGAGGACGGGTCTTGACTTGGAACTGCCTGGTTCCTCGTCGCTATTTTCTTTACCTTGGAGGCAGCCTTCTCACAGAAACTGCAAATGGCTAGCGTACACATTCGGAACTTCACGAAAAAATCCCGGTCAACCTATAATTCAGTTGAAGTCAAATCATTAGTGTAAAGATCAGTGGTGTTGTTTTGTTGGTTGGTAGTGTGACTACACAGCATAGCGAGTGTGACTAAGCAGCATACTGAGTATGACTAAGCATCTCAAAGTGTGTGACTATACGAAATAATGATTGTGCCAAATGTGTGTGACTATACATCAGAATGAGTGTGATCCTACAACATAATGACCGTGACTATTGAATTTCAACTGTATTACACAGTTTTATGAATCGTATATGCTTTTATAAACACATCTAGGGCAGTCAAATTAAAACATTTACGAACAATTAATTGATGGTTTAAAGAGTGGCTGCGAGATCACTTACATCAACGGCGCTGTCTTCCGGTTGATCGTCGCTCTTGATCCCTATTGTTATTCTTTTGGGACTAGAGTGTTGGTTGTCAGAGGGCATCGTTATAGCGGGGGTACCCTCGTTGCCTGTTACCCCACATGTACGTGGGTACGACACCTTCGAACACAGCTGATTTCCCAGTGACCCTGTCTCCAGTTCCCCACCAAGACGATCGCCTATCCTCCGTGCATCCCAGTGTCTGATAAACGGTATGTCGCATCTGCAAGACTCGCTACGGAAATCATAGCACTGGAAGTACGCAATCATCAGAACGGGGATGCACCCCCGGAGGTAGCTGAGGACTTTTTTGGAGTCACGTGTCTCCTTACCCGCCCGCACCAGATCCTGCAGGACAAAGCTACACCACTCCTGTTCCCGAATCAATTCCAAGTCATCCACTGCGGCTAGCAGGCTCAGGTCGAGTGAGTTGTTTGTAGTAGGCGCAAGGAACGATGACAACGCGAACAACACGAACCTACGGACAAAGTCATCGTCAGCGGCATCGGTTACCATTAACTTCCTATACACGCTCCTTAATTTTATTGGCCTGCTGGTGTCCACCACGTCAAAGTCCTTCTTACAAGTACTCTTTAACCTGATCACGTCAGGTGAGTCTGCCCCTTTCTTGTTTTTTGTTGGGATTACTTTCACCGGATGAGGTCCAAAAGGTAGCTGGAAGCAATCGTGAACGTCGTACTTTGACATCACGAATGCCTCTCGGCGTGAGGCACTGAAAAAATGGGACCCGTCAGAAAACATACGGAGGAACATAAGCGTGCGGTCAATGGGGAACAATTCGAACCTCAACTCCAATAGCCCGCCGAAGCCAACACCACGCACCCTCTCAATCTGATCATCCGACAATTTCGCAATTACCTGGTGCAACCGCTTGGGCCTACAACGAACATTCGGCTGACCTCCAGGCTCTCTTTTTACTGCTAGCTGATCCTGTTGTTGGTCTCTTTTCCTCTTACCCCGAGACACGCGCACAACAATGTTGTCGGCCGGTGTATCAAATGTGACCCTCTTCTTTTTCTTTGGCCTGCTTTCCTGAACAATTTATGTCCCCCTCACATCCATCTCGGCGGCCGGTGTATCAAATGTGAGCCTCTTCTTTTTCTTTGGCCAGCTTTCCTCAACAATTTCTGTCCCCCCTCCACATCCATCTGGGCAATGATGTGGCCCCGATGTATCTTCCGCAATCTTCTTCTTCTTACCCAATTTTTTGTCCACAACCACTTTATCCTAATTACATGGTCGCGAACCGATGTCTCTGCTACGCCCTTACTCTTACCAGCCTTTGTTCGAACTTTTTTTCTTTGCAGCAGCCTTTTTGCTGCAATAACAACATGCGTAATGAGTGTGACTATACAACTGAGTATAAAGCTTCAACTGTGTGAATCTACAATAAAATGTCTGTGACTGTATATTTCCAACTGTGTGTTTAAAAAGGGTTAGTATATAAATACCTATGTATGACTATTCAACTTACAGCCTATGCAACTATGTATGTCTATAGAACCTCAAACGTGTGACTCTACAACATAACGAGTGCGACTATGTAGCTTCAAACGTGTGACTATACAACAAAATCACTATGATTATACAATGTCACCAGTGTGACTTTAGAACAAAACCCGCATCAGTTATGTCACATGCATCATTAGAAAGATGATTGAGGACTTTAACATGAGAAAGTAAGACTACTTTAACATAAGCTTCAACAAGGAAGCATATATATTGTATAACGAGTGTGACTATACAGCTTCAAACGGGTGACTATATAACCAACTCTGTATGACTATTCAACTTTCAAACATTTTTCTTCCCAAACAACCTAGGCAACTCTGTATGACTATACAACATCAAACGTGTGACTCTGCAACATAACGAGTGCGACTATACAACATTCTGTGACTATACAATGTCACCAGTGTGACTTTACAACAAAACCCGCATCAGTTATGTCACATGCATCATTAGAAAGATGATTATGGGGACTTTAACATGAGAAAGTAAGATTACTTTAACATAAGCTTCAACAAGGAAGCATATATATTGTATATGAGTGTGACTATAACGAGTGTGACTATACAGATTCAAATGGGTGACTATATAACCAACTCTGTACGACTATTCAACTTTCAGACATTTTTCTTCCCAAACAACCTAGGCAACTCTGTATGACTATACAACATCAAACGTGTGACTCTACAACATAATGAGTGCGACTATACAGCATTTACTAGTGTGACTTTACAACAAAACCCGCATCAGTTATGTCACATGCATCATTAGAAAGATGATTATGGGGACTTTAACATGAGAAATTTCCCATTACTTTAACATAAACTGTATAAATTGTATGACTATACAACTACAACAGTGTGGTTATAGAGCATAGTATTTATGACTATACAACTACGGCAAAAAATTGTGCAGATGTACAGAACAACAACAAAAACTGCCTAATCGATGTCACATGCATAATTAGAAAGACGATTATGGGAACTTCAACATGAAAAAATAAGATGGATGTTCAGAACTTCAACCTGGACTTCAACAAAGAAATAAAAACTTAATCTTTGACTCTATAACTACAACCACTGTACAACTACAACAACTTCAACTCAAATTTAGGGTTATCGGGTTGGAAAAATGCATTCCTATCACTTTTTAGGGTTTATGCATGACCGGAGTTCAACAAAGCAATACGTTGGCCAAAATGGAAGTCGGTAATCGAACAAAAAGGTTGAACAAAAGGGATATCGGAGGTCGAAAATGGAACCTTCAACATACCTTCGTATGATCATCGGAAGTTTATGCATGATCGGAGATGTTGAATGACTGATCGAAGCTGCGGAGGCGGAGATGGAGACGCTGGGTTTTTTTAGAGAGAAAAAGAGTTTGTGGCCGGTGTAATTGTTGTGGATGGTGAAATGAATTCAAAAGGGGGTGATGGGGGAGTATAAAGGGTGTTGGGCAGGAGTATAGAGAGAAGCGAGAGTTAATGAGAGGAAGGTGAGGAGGGAAGCTATTGATTAGTCATAGGAGTGATTAGTGATGGTTGACGGCTGATGGCCGCAGCATGTCAGTCCTTTTTTTTGTATAATTGAACCCCATCCATCCACCATCCATCTTAAGATGAATGGAAGGTGGGGATTAACACTAAGGGACTCTTAGAGAGTTACTAACTCCTTTGATCCCCCCCCTCTCTCTCTCTCTCTCTCTATATATATATATAATTTTTATCGGTAATATATATAAAGGGGAAACTTTTCGAGCGATATGATTGGCCCGTTGCATCAAAATTCAATTGAGGAAATTATCATTAATAATAAAAAATCAAGTAGAGAATCTTTTAATTATTATAATAATATATTTAATCTATCATATTAATGTGATGTTTTATAATTTTCATCCTACAACCTTTAAATTTTGTTTAACAAAAAATTATCTTAAAAAAATTATAAAAATGAAATAATACGATTCTTGGTAGAAAATGCTTTCATTGTGTACAAATTTCATATAATTCGTTTCATATTATTTGCTCAAAAAAATGATGAATTTATTACATATAAAAATAGTAAAGTAAGCATAAGGTGATGAAATTCTAATAAGAGTAAATTATTAGATAAATTATAATAAAGTGATGAAGTTCTATATTATAAATAAGGGTAATCATCTGTCCTTAGATATTCAACAAAAATATTTTGAGTCTTGAAGAACTCTTAAGATTAAGATTATAAACCTAAATTAATTATCTTACATCAAAAAATTATGATGAGGTTATGGAATTTTATACTATAAATAAGAGTAATCATTGTTTTTAAATATCGACAGAAAAACTTTTGAGTCTTAAAAAACTCTTAATAAGACTACAAACTTAAAATTATCCCACATTGAAAAAATTAAAATAAGATGATGATTCTATATTATAAATAAGAGTTATAATTTGTTCTTTTGGGTCTTAAAAAGATCTCTTAAAACAGTAAATTATCTCACATTAAAAAAATTATGATAATGTAATTCTATATTATAAATAAGAATAATAATTCATTCTTAATTATCAAAAGTTTCTTAATAAGACTACAAACTTAAGTAAAATAATCTCACATCAAAAAATTATAATGAGGTGATGAAATTCTATTATATTACGGAGTATAAATAAGAGTAGTAATCCGTTCTTAGATTTCAACCAACAATCTTTGAAGTCTTAAAAAATGCTCAGAAGACTATAAACTTATGTAAAATTTCCCCGCATCGAAAAATTATGATGTGATGAAATTCTATACAGTATTATAAATAAGACTATAAGAGCGATCATTCGTCCTTAGATATCAACCAAAAATCTTTTGGGTCTACTTAAAAAACTTTTAAAACTATAAACTTAAGTAAAAAATTATTCTACATCGAAAAGTTATGATTAGGTGATGTAATTTTATATTATAAATAAGAAGATTAATCGTTCGTTCTTATATATATATATGTGTGTGTGTGTGTGTGTGTGTGTGTGTGTGTGTGTGTATTGTGTGTGTATGTATATATATATATATACATATACATATACATATATATATATCTGTGTGTGTGTGTGTGTGTGTGTGTATATAGAGGAAGGATCAAGTGAGTCCTTCTATATACATTAAGTCCATGAGTCCAATCTTGGACCATTGATCAAGTGAAAGATGGATGGTTGTGATTGCTTGAGGTGAAATAAGGAAATAACTAACAAATCTTGGTAAATATATCATTTCTCTCTCTTTCTTAATTATCTCATTGCAAATCTTCTCTCTCCTATCAATCTTTTAACTGCTTCTTTCTCTCACACAACAAGTTTCTTTAAAATTATGTTTTTTTCATCTTCACCAAAAAATCATCATTTTTCTACTGTCGTTGTACGTATGTTACTATGTTACTGTCATAACCCATAAACTATGTTACTTTAACTCATACAATGTGTTACTTCAATTCATGAATTGTGTTACTTTAACTCATACAATGTGTTACGTTGTATAATAGTCTCTTGCAAAAAATGTTACCTTCACTCATACAATGTGTTACTTTAATTCATGAACTGTGTTACTTTAACTCATAAAACCTGTTACGTTGTATAATAGTCTCTTGCAAAAACTGTTACTTTAACTTATACAATGTGTTACTTTAATTCATGAACTGTTGTATAGTCTCTTGCAAAAACTGTTACGTTAACTCATACAATGTGTTACTTTAATTCATGAACTGTGTTACTTTAGGAAAAAAAATATGTGTTACTCTAACGCAGTGTAGCTGTTACTTTAACGAACAAATCATGTTACTATAAGAAATGGTTGTGGTTAATCTAAGAACGAATGATAAACAACGCTAATATCCTCAGTTACTTTTATGCTTTATATTTGTTACTTTAAGGAACGAATGGTGTTACTACAATACATCTGAGATGTTACTCTAACCAAAAACGCATGTATTAAATAAATATAGAGTTAACTGCAACGTTGTACATCATTATGTGTAAAAAAATATGTAAAAAATCAGTTATTCTTGTAAACCCACAAGAAAAACAACTTCGAATCCGCAAGCCAGCGCGTAGATTTTATAAAATTCCACCGCCTCATCGATTTCCCCGAATACTTGCCCCATGTACGGAGTGAACGCCTCACCCACATCTCTGCACCATTCTTGTGCATTTGCTTCTTTGTCAATGCTACCTGCAAAAAAATAAACAACGTTACGCCCATGGGACATATGTGTTACTTTAACTCATAAGTTGTGTTACTGTAATTGCAATTAAGTGTTACTTTAACGCAGAAGGCATGTTACTTCAACGACGTTTCTGCGTTAATAGAAATCAAAACAATAGTATCAGTGAACCATTGTTATTAATCCATGAATAATCAAATGAATAAAATTCCACCTTTTCCAGTGTTGTCCTGTGCGTTTGCATCTTTGCCAAAACCACCTACACAAAATCAAACAGCGTTACACCCTGCAAATAATGTGTTACTACAATTCCTAAGTGGTGTTACTGTAACGAGTACAATACGTTACTCTAACATCATCATCAAAACCCTTTTCTCGACGTTCATTTGTGTTACTGTAATTGCAATTAAGTGTTACTTTAACTCAGAAGGCATGTTACTTCAATGACGTTTCTGCGTTAATAGAAATCAAAACAATAGTATCAGTGGATATCATGGAAAATCTAAATAAAAAGCATAAAACCCTGGAATCTATAAAGATTGAGAGAGCAATTAACCATTGATACGAAACTGTGATGAATGAAATGACAATGAAAGCAATATAAACATGAAAATCGACGTAAAAAAACGCAAATTGACGTGATAAACCATTGATATCAAAACGCAAATTGAAAGCAATATAACCATTGATATCCATGAATAAAAATTGAATCAAAACGTGAAAGAAATATTCATACTCACCATTGTTATACTCGATTAATTGCTTATCAACAGTTGAAGAAGATGACGCGGTCATTGAATCCATTGTAACAGGATTTCGAGAACAAAATTGATGAATGAACGTGAATGAAGAAAGGTTTTTTTTTAGGTTTGAATGAACGTGAATGATGAATGAATGTGAATGATTAATGAACGTGATCAAGGGAGTTATTGTTTCCTAAATTCATGGGAGTTATTTTAGGAACGTAATTTTTTTTTAAATGCAATTGCTAGGATGCATCTTGTTCATCCATCCTCATCTCATCCAATGGATGAGATGAGGACTTAGGGACTCATCTAGAGTAAAGAACTCATAAGAACCTTACTCTATGTGTGTGTGTGTGTGTGTGTGTGTGTGTGTGTGTGTGTGTGTGTATATATATAGAGAGAGAGAGAGAGATTCACATAAGGACACCCCTCCCTATAAGTGCATAAGTCCTCTTTTAAGCCATTGGATGAGAGATGATGTATGGTTGAGATTTGATCTAAATACACAAATTTCCACCCTAATTCACACTCACTATGTACCAATTACTACCCTCCCAAATACTTTCTCTCTTCTTCCACCACACTAATCAACTTCCATGCAAAATTAATTTTAAAAAAAAATCAGATTTCTTTAATTACTCTAATTTCCTCTCTTCTTGTTTTATTTTCGTTTTATCTTCACCACCGTCCATTTTGTTGATTAGTAGGAGTTTTTTTTGCACGATATACGAACATGATTGGAGTTACAATATATATGATCTAAAGTTACAAAATATATGAACTGAAGTTACGTGATATATGAACTGAAGTTACAAAAATATATGAAATGATTAGAATTGAAGTTACAAAAATGGATTTGAGTTACAACATACGATCTGAAGTTACAAAATATGTGAACTGAAGTTACAAAATATGTGAATTGAAGTTACAAAATATGTGAAGTGAAATTACAAAAATATATTAACTGATTAGAATTGAAGTTACAATATACGATCTGAAGTTACAAAATATGTGAACTGAAGTTACAAAATATGTGAACTGAAGTTACAAATATATGGACTGAAGTTACAATACACGATCTGAAGTTATAAAATATGTGAACTAAAATTACAAAATATTTGAACTGAAGTTACAAATATCTATAAAAAGCATCTCATTTACAAAGCTCGTCCGGTCTTATCTCCATTTTTAATTCTTCCTCTTCGTCTTCATCTCCATTTTTAATTCTTCATCTTCATCAAAAATCTGCAATTATTAATTGAAAACACATACTATATTAACCCTAATTAACCCTAATTTACAAAAAAAAATTACAGAATCAACAACTAGCTAATCACAAATTAAACATCTAAATCCAAGATTTCAAGTTTTCAACTTCAAATTCGCTATATTCTTCCGAATACCTCGTTGCATTACATTATAAATCAAAACTTCGAATCGATCAATCAATCAATCGACTACTTCCAGCATAACGACATACTCCACACTATACCCTCAAATTACGATGAAAAAAGACCCAAAAATTAACCCTTATTTTACAACAACAACAACAACAAAATACAGAATCAACAACTAGCTAATCACAAATTCAACAATCACCTAATCAAAAACAAAGATTTCAACTTCAAATTCTCGATATTCTTCCTTGCTGCATTACATTGTAAATCAAATCTTCGAATCAATCAATCGACTAATTCGAACCCATCAAAACCCGGAAACATACTTTCATACTACGAAATTAGTAAGCATAGAAAAAAAAATTGCAATGAGGAAAAAAAATTAGTAAACCCTAGAAATATTACCACCAAAAATTCCCAAATAGAAAACCCAAAAATAGAACACCAGCAATGAACACCAAATTCCCAAATAGAAAACCCCCAATTTAACAAGAAACTCGAAATTAAACATGAAAATCGTTTCCTCAACGCAAAAACCATCAAATTGGAATTTCGCTAAAACCACCATAAATCGTCAAGCAAAATGATGAATCGTCAAGCAAACAAGCAAACCCTAATTTCGCTAAAACCACCATAAATCATCAAATTAAAAAACAACAAGAGGAAACGATACCTTGACCTGCGAAAATACGCTGACCTGAGAACAGGATACTTGAACCAACAAAGAAGATCGAAAGTACGCTGACCAACAAAGAAGAGAACAAATCAACGGTAAAGAAGTAATGGAGTGGGAATAGAGTGAAGTATAATTGAGAAGTGAGCGGGAATAGAGCTTGGGGAATAATGAATGAATGAAGGTGGGAATAATGAGTGAACATGGTAATGAATGAAGGTGAGAATAATGAGGGAAAAAAATATGAGCTTGGGGAAACGTAACGTAATTTACTTTTATTTTGAAGTTAAATGTGAAGCAAGATCTCAACCATCTATTTCGTTTTGATCCAATGGCTGATAATAAGCCTTACGGACTTATAAGAAGAGAAGAGACTTATATGATCCCTTCTCTCTCTCTCTCTCTCTATATATATATATATATATATAGAGAGAGAGAGAGAGAGAGAGTTAAGATCTGGTGAGAACCCATACTATGGTGAGAACTGTGAGAACCCTTTAAAACCCTTAGATCGCAGGTCAATTTCACGCTCAATTGATTTTGAGCGCTAATTCCTCTCTCTCTCTTCTTTCCCTCTATTCATTCGCTCCCTTCCTTCATCAATATGCAAGTACAATATGTATGTATATCCAATAAGCAAGTATAAATCAAATGAAATAAATCATGGGATGGGATAATAATTATCACCAAAATTACGTGATTCCGTAAGCCCCGATCTTGAATCCTGATTATACAAAGCCATCTCATCAAATCAAATTAGGGACAAAGAATCTAAAACGCAATCAATCAATCAATTAACCAACAATCGGTATGCTTCCACATCAAAAATCAAACCAAGGGTCATAAAACGATGCATCCAAAAATCAGAGGCATGGAAATCCTGGCAACAATGAAGAATGCCGCGACGAAAGGGTACGCTAAAATAGAAAAAGAGTACACTAAAATGGAAAAAGGGTACGCTAAAATTGAAATTGAAAGAGGGTACGCTAAAATAGAAAAAGAGTACACTAAAATTTTACTGTAATTGAAAAAGGGTACGTTAAAACAGAAAAAAGAGTACGCTCAAATAAAAAAAGGTACGCTAAAATTGAGAAGGGGTACGCTAAAATTGAAATAGGGTACATTAAAATTGTAAAAGGATACGCTAAAATTGAGAAAGGGTACGCTAAAATTGAAATTGAGAAGGGTACACTAAAATAGAAAAAAGGTCACGCTAAAATAGAAAAAGATGGTACGCTAAAATTGAAATTGAAAAATGGTACGCTAAAAGTGAAAAAGGGTAATGCTAAAATTGAATGAAATTGAGAAAGAAATTGAAATCCAAGTTATTAATTAAAAGAATTGAGGATGAAATTGAAATGTATTTCCACAATTAAACCCTTTTAAAAAGATTGAGAATGAAAACGAAATGTTACCTTAATTAAAACATATAAAAAAATGAGAATAAAATTGAAATTTGTTTCCAAAATTAAAATTTAGGAAGTATATTTATTAGACTGCTACGTAAAAACTTCAAATGCAAGCGTGAGTATTCGAACCCATAACCTCTTAACCAGTACATTCATTCCCAACCAACTGAGACACAAGACAAAACTGAGAATTTCACGTCAAAAATAATAATTAAGCAATGTTTCGGACCTGGGCTGTGGCCGCATCCCATACTTAGGTTCAGGGGCGTCTCAATATAAATGGAGACCCTGTGCTCTTTAAGAATTTGAGGCCCAAAAATGATAAAATATGGTAAACTTTTATAGAAATATACGAGTACAAGATTATTAATATCAAATTACACAAGAAAATTTTGATAACATCACCAATTTATTCAACATATTTCGAGATTTCAAATGAATCAGAGTACTTCTAAGGCTTAGACTCAATTCATCAAATCAAATAGAACTTGCAAAAGTGACACTAAAACTTACCAACTAAAAAAAATAAAAAATTGAAGGTTTAAGTTTATATTTACTGAAGACCAAAAAATCAAACTTTTGAATCAAGAAGCAAATTAATAAGTTGAAGTTTAATTTCATTATAATTTAGTGAAGATTAAAAATAGTGTCAATCATAAAATCACATATTGACAACAAAAAATCGATTAAAAAGAAAAACAAAAAAAACAGTGACTATGAAACCAGATCCACACAAAAATGAAGAAAACCCCATAAAAATTCTAGAGGATTGAGATTAGCATTGAGTCTAATAAGCATTAATAGAGATATATAATAAGAATTTTTAGAAGTAATCGTGAGAAAGATTAAGATGGAGAGTAAGAATATAGATAGATGAAAGTTGAAGATAGATATTTAATTAATTAGGTTTGGGAATTCCATGTTAAGGATATCTCTTGATATCTCGTAGATATTATTACGTCAATATTATTATTCTGCATATATTGTTATCTTTGTATATTTTTCATGTCATATATTTTTGTATCTTAGTTTAGCTTATTCTTATTCTCATACCATATTTAGGATTATTTGTAATCAATGTATTTATAGTCCTAGGTTGTAATAGTTTCTCTTAAGTCAATAATAAAATCATTCTTTAAATCCTTACGTGGTATCAGAGCTTCATTGATCCATACCATCTTCAACCTCCTCAAAACAATGGCTACAAATCAAATCACCAACACCCACGAACAAAACGTTCCACTATTCATTGTCAACCTGTCCATGGTTGACAAACTAACACCACTGTGGACATGACATAGGTCCACCCTGACGCGGCCACGCGCGGGTTTGGAGAGGCGAATGAATCTCCATATGAGAATGGATCGAATTGAAATTTAAATCAAAGTGGAATCGCCACCGAACTTTGTGGGAGTTCGGGCCCGTTCGAGCCCACTCTATGTCGTAATGGGCTGTGTACAAAATACGGCTCATTTCCGATGTCAAAGTTTATTGGGCTCGTTCCTTTGCATTGCGATACCGATACCGTCACTACCGGTTATCGTGTATTGAATGACTCTTGTGCGCCAACGGTTTCGGGCATCCGGAAACCGTGGTTTTGAGTAAGGGGTGAGGGTACGTGTTGGGAAGCCCACAAAGGACACTCAACTCCGCCCGCACATTGGCGGCCTCTACTAAGATATCGAGTGACTTTCTAATACGCGCGTTAGTCGTTCGGTGAAAATGAATATGCAAACAATATGTTCCCTAGACATGCGAGAAATTGAAAGGGTTTCTATGTCGATTTAATATACTAAGATACTAAAATGAACCTTCACACTCGACACAAATCCACAAGTATTTTAATGCTTTTAATGTAACACCCCTGATTTTATAAATTAAATTAAATTAAAATTTTGTTCGTGTTTTTATTTTTACGATTCAACTCGTAATTCTTAAAATTATTATAAAAAGAATTTATCGTTTAGTCGTTTCAAACTCCTAAAATTCTATTTGTCTCGGAAATCCTTCTTATTTAAAACATACGGAGTATTTTTATTCTGTTTCGATTTAATTTATACGTTTAATCTAATTCTTATCGAAAGTCTATTTCGACGATTTAAATTCTAAATTCTTTTAATTAATTATATTTATGCTCGGATTTCTATTTTCGACTCGAAGTTCATTATTAAAGTTTCGTCAAAATATTTATTTCTTTTCCTCGAGAAATCAATTTAATTCATTTTATCGAAAATTTATTATTTATCGGGAAATAGTATTTCATCGTCTAATTATTTATTTTGATAAGCTTCATTTTCGTCTCGAACACTTTATTTTACTCATTTAATTTGACGGCCCGATTATTTCTTAATTTTATTAACTCGTTTTAATTCATTTCGTGGGTCAGTCAACTTATGATCTCGGAACTCGTTAAGTAATAACCCGTTTTCCTAACCCGCATTTAATTTAAAGCGTGGACCATCCTAATTCATACCCTCATTTATACACGTACACCCCCTTACCGGTATACACTCCCCTTTGCTTAATTCTTTCTTCACCGCTTCACCTCTTGTTTTTTTTCATCAAGTCTGTTCATTCCCCTTCTTTTGTTCACCTCCCCTGTCCACCACTTCACTTTTTCACCCATTGACTGATCCCATTTCTCTACATCTCTCCTCGTCTCCCTATTCTTTTACCAAACCTTCATTTTTTTTATGTTGGTCGTCTCATATCTCCATCCCCGTCATCGTCCTTTCGCTTCTGCTCCTGTCATTTCTTTGTTGTGTCTCCTCGCCTATTTGCTGTCCGGTTTGATCCTTAATCGTGCATGCTGCTTCCTGATATTTTCGACCGGGTTCCATAGTAAGGTAACTCGATTTCTATTCCATTCTTATCAGTTCGTTCTTCGTCCTTCGTTTTGTGCGCGTGTTGTTGTTGTTGTTATTGTTACCGCTGCTGTCTACGGTTGTTTAATTTATTTATTTTTTTACTGCAATGTCCGCAACAGCTGTTTCTTCTTCCCCTTCTTTTCTTCTTGTTGTTTCAGTTTTATTCTCTATGTTCTGCTGTACGTTTTGTATCGTACTGTCTCCGTCATCATCGTCGTCTTGTTGTTGTGTTGCTACTGCTGCTCTGCCGTGATGTTGTACTGCTTGCTTCTTTCCTTCTCTTCTCACTTGCTGCCTTGCTGCTACTGCCGTGTTGTTGTTGCTGTCGGCTATTCTACTGTCCTCGTCGTACTGCTGCTTTATTCGTGTTTGTGTTCTGCGTTGTGGTTCTATCGAGTCGCTGCAGTTGGTTATATGGTACGTAAGATCCCCTTAATCTTCTTCTTCATCCTATTTTTGGTGCTACTCGTCGCTTGTGTCGTTTGTTATATTGTTCTTTTGCGTTCAGTTTCGTCCGTTCAATCGGCTTGTTGTTGGTCTACCCGTCTTTTTCTTTCCCGTTCTTGAATCTTTTCCTCCTGATGCTTCTACAGCTGTCTTGATGTTCTCGTATGCCTGCTGCTGTCATGTCTGTTGTTGTTGCTGTCCAATATTTGTTTTCCTGTTTCACGGGCCTCATTTGTCCGTCCTCCAATTCTTTCGTTCTCGTCATTCGTTTCCTTCAATCCTTATTCCGATTCTTTGTTTCTTTTTCTTCTGTCTCGATTTCCATTGGAGCTTAAAGACATCACTAACGTTTTGGAGCTTGGACTTATCATGGGCGAGTACGTGTTCGTTTTGGCTATCGACCGAACGTAACTTTAGGACGTTACTCGATTTTATATCGTATGTTTGAGTAGTAGTATGTAGTAATTATTTATTTTAAAGTCGGTTTTCTAATTTTAGCAATTTACTATTTGCTAATTATATTATTTTTAAATCGTGTACCTTATAAATAGTTTTACAGTTTTCGATATCGTTTTATAAATCGTTAGTAATTTAATTATTTATGATCGTTATAATATTTTGTTGGTTATCGTGACACTAGTAACTAAATAATAACGATTTCATATTTTCTTCAGATTCCGTTAACTTATAATTTTAACTCGAAATCGTATTTTTATATTATAATCGAGGTTTGTACAATAAATTATTTTTCGTTTTACGAATTATACTAATAAATGAGAAAATAGTCGTTTTGCTTTAAATATATTTTTGGTCGAGACTATTTTCACTAATAATTTCTTATTTGTTTACAATTGACTATTTTTGGTAAAATCCGTATTATTTATTAATAAAAGCTATTTGTTAAAAATAATTTAAAATCTTGGTGAATTTATTTCATTTACAAAACTCGTTGACTAAATTAATTTTGATATCGTTTTCGTAAAACACCTCTTTTCTAAAATTTATAGTGCAACTCAATTTCCTAATTATTTATTAAGTACTATATATTGACTTATTATAATTTATTTATATTTTGACTAACGAATTAGAAATATATTAAAGTTACGATAACGACGATAATAATAAAACGTAAATTTCGTTAGAAATGCTATTTTTAATACATTTCACATTGATGAGGGTCGAAGAGCCTGCGTTGGGCCACCTGCCTAGCAGGCCCCATGAAGACCCCGTCAAAGGAACCAAGGAGCCTGCCCAGCAGGCCGTTGGGATAAGATACCATGATTCCCCCAGTGAAACAAAGCTACAAGGAAGCCGCCTGCCCGGTAGGGTAAGGCGACTGGCTGTGAAGAGCGTGCAGGCACTCCCTGCTCGCCTGCCTCCGGGCGACCTTCTCCCTGAGCAGGGCCGGGGTCCCCAGAAGCCCCCTCTGTCATCTTGCCTACAGGTAAGAGAAAACGAGTGGATGGGGAAAAACCACGTGTCAATTTCCCATCCACTCATTCTTTCTCTCCCCACTTCTCTTTTCCTCTCTCTTGTGGGAAAGTATAAATACTCTTCCATTTCCCACATGAGAGGGGTTGGATTTTCTCTCTCTAGACTCTCACTCCTAAAAACGCCACCTAGTTCCTCACGAGCTAGGTTCATCAAGGCATTTCACGGACTAACTTAGGCATCGGAGAGGGTTCCCTCGGACAACCTCCGAGGCCCTGTGCGTTCATTGTGCATGGAGCAGGCCAACTCCGCCGGGAAGGTCCGACCAAGGGAGAGGGATAAGGAGAGATTCAAGGAAATCAGACGATCTGTTATTCACCAACAATCCGATTACACAACCCGGATCCAGAGCCGGGTTAATTGTTTCCGTGACCGGAACAATTTGGCGCCGTCTGTGGGGAGGTACGGTTGTGCTCACGAATTACCCACAAAAATCAACCATTCCTAACCACAAAAAACTAAAACAATCAAAGTAATCATGCCAGAAATCGTTGACGCCAGTACAGGGGCGGGTCCGATGGTCCCACCGGTGACCCCCCTGTATGGCATGCCACAGCCAGAGAGGATTCCTCCCGCCACGATCCTGGGGGTGGGGGGAGCCAGTCTCCTAGGCGTACTAAGCGTTGCTGTAGCACCTGAGTTGGGGACACACCCAGGGCACACTCTGAATCTGACCCCGGATCAGATGGCGCAGACAGCCGCCTTCTTCTCTGCAATGCTAAACCAGGAGTTCACTCCTGAGGACCTGGTAGGCAGGGTCGCATCGGCCCCCAGGCAGCCACCCTCAATAAGCAGGGATGGAGATGGGGGCACGAAGCGGACCGCCGCCAGAAACGCTCAGAGGAAAGCAAGAAGGACGGCACAAGTATACGCGCAGGTGCAAAGGCGTATCACAATAGGCAGCCCAGAGCCACCTGCCCAACAGCAGGCATTCTCCATTCACACAACAGAATCCGCGTCTGGAGAACAGAGAGGTTTATCCCGGGAATTGCAGGAGAGAACGAGGCCCAGGAGCCCATGTCAAAGCGCCTGGGAGAAAAGCAAGGCGGGGTCTTCTCCAGGTTAACACCGGCGGTCAAAGAGCAGTCAGCCCCGGGTTTGTCCCAAAGCCTGCAGTCTAGGCTCAACCGGGGGCAACCGCTTGAATCTAGATACCACCAGGGTGAGAACCTCTGCCACTCTCAGAGAAAGAGACCCAGGCAAATCTCCCCTGAGACAGAAGATGAAGCAGCAAGCAGGCCGCCTCCAAGGCACCGCTCCCCTAGTACGAGGAAACCGATCCATAGACAATGGGATATGCACGGTAACCAGTCTGGGGAAAGCAGGTCACGAATGGTAGGCAGGCCCACAAAAACCCCACTTCATCCTGAGGTACAAGAATACCCCATCCCGAAAATTAAAATGCCGACCATTAAGTTTGATGGGACAACAGACCCAGAAGACCACTTGGCGGCATTCGAGAGCCACATGGGCATGTACGACGTGGATGACGCCATCTGGTGCAAAGTCTTCCCAACCACCTTGGTAGGGCTCGCACAAGGGTGGTTCAGGGATCTCCGCCAAGGATCAATCAAGTTCTTCATAGAATTGGCCGAGATCTTCCTCGAACAGTATGCTGGGAACAAAAGGAGACGCCTCACTCGCTTCGATCTTATGACCCTAAAACAGAAAAAAGGTGAAAGCGTAAGGGAGTACCTAAGGAGGTTTGACCTATCCTACCAACAAGTCAGGGAGATCGATGACTCCACCGCTGCTTACGCCTTGACTATCTCCCTGTTCCCGGGAGAAATGAAAAATCAGATGATCAGGGCCCAGCCAGAAACCTTGGACATGGCCAGGAAAATTGCTAAAGTGTTTATTCTGCATGAAGAGTTTCACAGCCTGCCGGATATCCCTGCAGGCCAAACAAGGCCGCAGGGAGGACCGCAGGGAGGACCGCAGGGTGGGCGTGGCAGAAATGAGCCAGGCAAGCAGAGAGAAGAGGGAGACACTCCCAAGAAGGAACGTACAACATACCAACCAAGATTTGACAGCTACACGGCCCTCAATAGGCCGAGAGCAGAAATCTTCGAGTTGCAAAAAGAAACAGCAAAATGGGCTCGTCCAAACAAGCCGCGCAGCCCAAAAGGGGATCCCAAAAAATTATGCACGTTCCACGACTGCATAGGTCATACCACAGAGGAATGCCGCCACTTAAAAGACGAAATAGAGAAACTAATAAGAAACGGCTGGCTGAGTAACTATGCAGCAAGGAACAAACCCCAGAAAGAGGCGGCAGAAAAACCTGAGGGCTCAGCCCAAAATCGCATGGTCATCCATGTAGTATCAGGGGATGCAGAGGGGCGGACCAGCAGGCGCAGCCAGAAAAGGCAGATCCGCGAACTGCGGAACCAAATTTGCTACGCCGAGAAGGCAGGCAGCCCAAGGGGCACTACCCTAAGCATCACCCCTGAAGATGCAGGGAGAGTCGCGTACCCACATAGTGACCCTCTGGTCTTAACCTGGAAATCAGCAATCACATTGTCAAGAGGTGTATGGTGGATACTGGCGCCTACACAAATCTCTTATACAAAGATGCTTTTGAGAAGATGAACCTTGAAAGAAGGCACCTGAAGCCAGCCCCCGGATCTTTGTATGGATTCAATGGAACAGGCATGCTACCCATGGGAGTTATCGATCTGCCTGTTACGTTTGGGGAGGGGACCTCAGCAAGAAATATCAGGGCGTCGTTTATTGTGGTGGACGCCAAATCCGCGTACAACGCCCTGATAGGCCGAGCCACCCTAGATGAAATAGAAGCTGCTGTATCAATTAGGGCCCTCACCATAGCCTATGTAACAGACTTTGGCATGGAGGGGAAGGTCCACGGGGATCAGGAGTCGGCCAGACACTGTTATTCCGTGGCCCTGCAAGCCCATGAGACAGAAAGAAAAGGGAAGCGAAAAGCCCAATGCTCTCCCAGCAGGGAAGGTGAGATCCCGACTGCCCAGCAAGAATCAGTCCACCTAGAGCCTGAAGGGGAAAGCATGCTGGTGGACTTAGAGCCAGGGAGGCAGGTCCTTATAGGGGCCGACCTGGAGGAGTCCTACCAAAAGGAACTAATTGCAGTCCTAAGAGAGAATAAGGACGTATTCGCCTACTCTGCAGACGAGATGCCAGGGGTCGACCCGGCCTTTATTGTTCACAAGCTGAACATTAGTCCGGAGGCTCGCCCTGTGAAGCAGAAGAAAAGGAACATGTCCGTAGAAAAAGATGCGGCAATAAAAGAAGAAATAGACAAACTCCTGAAGGCAGACTTCATTGAAGTCTGTGACTACCCTGAATGGTTGGCAAACGTTGTCATGGTAAAAAAGTCATCAGGCGCATGGAGAATGTGCGTAGATTTTACAAATCTCAACAAGGCCTGCCCTAAGGATTGCTACCCTCTGCCCAGGATAGATCAACTAGTGGACGCCACTAGTGGATACACCACACTAAGTTTTCTGGATGCGTTCTCAGGGTACCATCAAGTGTACCTCTGGCAGCCAGACAGAGTGAGGTGCGCCTTCATAACCAGCCATGGCACCTACATGTACAAGATGATGCCATTTGGGCTGAAGAATGCAGGCGCCACCTATCAGCGGTTGGTAGACAGAGTCTTCGAAAGTCAAAAGGGAAGAAACTTAGAGGCCTATGTTGACGATGCGATCGTCAAAAGTAAGGGGGACAAGGAGCATCTGACAGACCTTCAAGAGACCTTCTCTTCCCTGCGGTCATACAAGATGAAGCTGAACACGAAAAAATACACATTCGGGGTCCGATCCGGGAAATTCCTAGGTTTTTTGGTCAGCTCCAGGGGGATAGACGCCAACCCTGAGAAAATTTAGGCGGTCCTAGACCTCCCGGAGCCTAAAACCATCAGGAACATTCAGAGGCTCACAGGCAGAATGGCCACCCTGGCTCGGTTTATCGCCAGGTCAGCAGACAAGTCCACCCCCTTCTTCAAAATATTAAAAGGCAACAAACAATTCAAATGGGAAGACGAACAGAAGAAAGCCTTCGAGCAATTGAAGGAGCACCTGAAGAAACTCCCTACCCTGGCAAGACCGGTAGCCGGAGAAAAATTGTACCTATACATCGCTGTCACGAACATGACGGTAAGTGCTGTCATCCTAAGGGAGGAAGCAAACTCACAGCAACCCATCTACTTTGTGAGTCACGCCCTGGGAACAGCAGAAAGAAATTACCCCCTGATAGAAAAGGCCGCCTATGCAGTCATCATTGCAGCCAGAAAACTCAGACCCTACTTTGACGCACATCCTGTCGTGGTCCTCACCGACCAACCACTGGAGAAAGTGTTGGAAAAGTTTGAGAAATCAGGGAGACTGCTGAAATGGGCGATCGAGTTAAGTGGGCTGGGGATATCTTACCAGCCAAGAACAGCCATCAAAGCCCAAGCCTTGGCCGATTTTCTGGCTGAATGCTCCCATTCAGGGTAAGAGGAGCCCCCCGCCGAGGAGTGGATCGTGCACACTGATGGATCCTCAACAGCCAATGGTGCAGGCGCAGGCGTCGTATTAACCAGCCCCGAGGGAATGGATTTTGAGCATGCACTCAGGTTCACCTTCCCGGCATCAAACAACGAGGCGGAATACGAGGCTGTACTCACAGGAATAAAACTGGCTAAAGCCGCAGGGGCAGAGCGAGTTACACTAGCTACCGATTCTCAGCTCATTGTCAATCAAATTAACGGAGAATATGAGGCCAGAGATCAGACCATGGCCACATACCTTGAGAAAGTGAAGCAGGAGTTGTCGGGCCTGAAGTCCTATGAAATCCAGCAAATACCTCGATCGCAGAACAACCGAGCCGACGCTCTGTCAAAGTTGGCCAGCTCCAGCCTACAAGACATACGGAGGTCGGTGTGGGTTGATGTTTTGCATGAAAAATCTACCAGCGCCTGTCAGGCGATTAGCACCATCGAGGAAGGACCGGAAAATTGGATGACCCCCTTCATCCAATTCAAAAAGCATGGCATTCTGCCATCAGATCCGATGCAAAAGAGGAAGGTACAGGCCAAAGCAGCCTGGTTCATAATCATTGGCGAAGAGCTCTATAAAAAATCCTTCACTTACCCCCTGCTCAAATGCCTAGGGGCAGACCAGGCCGCCGAAGTTCTGGAGGACATCCACTCAGGAATTTGTGGACATCACATCGGAGGAAGATCATTGGCCCACAAGGCCCTGAGGGCTGGCTACTACTGGCCTACCATGCTAGCAGATGCCAGAAGCCTGACCCAGAAGTGCGGAAAATGCCAACTCTTCGCTCCGTCAATCCATGCCCCGGCCCAGGAACTCAGGCCAATCCTATCCCCCATTCCCTTCGCTCAGTGGGGGATGGACATACTTGGACCTTTCACGGTGGCCACCGGGGGCAGGAAGTTCTTGATCGTAGCTATAGACTACTTCACCAAATGGATAGAAGCTGAAGCAGTGCCCAACATTACCGAACCAGCGGTCAGAAAAGTGATATGGCGAAATATTATCACTAGATTCGGCCTGCCAAAAATGTTGGTATTTGATCATGGCAGGCAATTTGACAATGATCCCCTGAGAATCTAGCTAGAAAGCCATAACATTGTAGTTGCCTACTCGGCCGTCTGCCATCCTCAAACCAACGGACAGGCAGTGGCAGCCAACAAGCAGATCTTAAATGGCCTTAAGAAAATGGTAGATGACCTCAAGGGCAGATGGGCTGACGAGCTTCCCAGCATACTCTGGTCAATTCGGACCACCCGAAAGGAATCTACAGGCCAAACCCCGTTCGGTCTAGTATATGGAGCAGAGGCTCTGTTACCAATTGAGGCAAGGATCCCATCTCTGCGCTCCCTGCAGTACGACCGAACTGAGAATGAAGCTGCAATGGTCGAGGCCTTAGATCTGGTCAATGAAATAAGGGAGGAGGCCAGTACCAACATCGCTGCCTACCAGCAACGAATGAGGAAAGCCTACAACAGAAGAGTACACCAGAGAAATTTTCAGACGGGTGATCTGGTTCTCAGAAAAACGCAGGCTGTTGGAAAATCAAGGGAGCACGGAAAGCTAAGTGCCAACTAGGAAGGTCCATACCAAGTCACTCAAATCTTGGGACCAGGCACATACAAAATTGCCAACCTTGAAGGACAAGAGTTAAATACCCACTGGAACGCGGACACCCTGAAGAAATATTATGTCTAAACCAAGTCTAAAGATAGTTTTTATTTTTGCTGGAAACAATGGCGGAGAACGGTCAAAGAATGTCGACGGCTCCGACCACCCTTATGTCAAAAGTTTTATAAAGAAATGAGAAAGCTTCAGATTTATACTCGTTGCCTGTTCAAACTTGCGCTCACACACACAAACGAGCAGGGGGCAATAGGGGGAGGCCCCCCTGTTGCCAAATCTAGGGAAAATTAACCCCCCCAACAAAAATTCCGAGCCCCTCTGCTTACCTCTGAGCAGGCAGGGGGCAGGCCCCCTGGACTTTGAACAAAAGCCAGGGACAGGCCGGATCAACAAGGACTGGGGGCAGGCCCTCCAACCTTGTATAAAAAACGCAAAAAGCCTCCCTGCTTACCTTTGGGCAGGCAGGCGGCAGGCCCCCTGGACTTTGAACAAAAGCCAGGGACAGGCCGGATCAACAAGGACTGGGGGCAGGCCCCCCAACCTTGTATAAAAAACGCAAAAAGCCTCCCTGCTTACCTCTGGGC
The DNA here is from genome assembly GCA_958450325.1 of Agrostemma githago. Classification (NCBI taxonomy): domain Eukaryota; kingdom Viridiplantae; phylum Streptophyta; class Magnoliopsida; order Caryophyllales; family Caryophyllaceae; genus Agrostemma; species Agrostemma githago. The sequence goes on along the minus strand of OY288253.1, from coordinate 16,243,012 downwards.
AAGCAGGGGGCAGGCCCCCTGGACTTTGAACAAAAGCCAGGGACAGGCCGGATCAACAAGGACTGGGGGCAGGCCCCCCAACCTTGTATAAAAAACGCAAAAAGCCTCCCTGCTTACCTCTGGGCAAGCAGGGGGCAGGCCCCCTGGACTTTGAACAAAAGCCAGGGACAGGCCGGATCAACAAGGACTGGGGGCAGGCCCCCCAACCTTGTACAAAAAATGCAAAAAGCCTCCCTGCTTACCTCTGGGCAGGCAGGGAGCAGGCCCCCTGGACTTTGAACAAAAGCCAGGGACGGGCCAGATCAACAAAGACTGGGGGCAGGCCCCCCAACCTTGTATACAAACGTTAAAGACCTCCCTGCTTACCTCTAGGCAAGCAGGGGGCAGGCTGTAAATCAAACTTATACAAGAAACCAAACAAAAACAAACAAAAAGATCTTCATAAAAAGGAATAAAGTGGCAAGGGTACACAGGATAAGAGTTTGCTAAAAAAGTGATTACAATAAACACGGCAGCCGGCCACCAAAGGGCTCGACGCGCAAAGAAATAAAGAAGTCAAAGCATCAGCGTAGGCACAGCGGGGGACGAACAAGAGCCCTCTGAGGAAGACTGCCCTCCATATTAAGCAGGGGGAGCATCTGGGCCAGAAGCAGCAGTCCCTTCAGCCCTCCTGCGCATCTGGGCCTCATCCTTGGCGGCGTAGAGGGCCCGAAAAGCTTCTTCATCAAAGCCAGGGAACATCTCCCTGACAGCCTCCATGACCACCCCTAAGCAAGAGTTGGCGCCATTCACAAAACCCGCTGACACGGCCGTTTTCACCTCTTGAATTATTTCGTCCCTCTCTTTCTGCCACTCCTCGGTCTTCGTCGCTAGATCACCAAGAGCTGCCTGAAGATCTGAATTCGCCTTGGAAAGGCGCTCCCCTAGATCGACGACACTTTTCTTGGCATGATCCAGCTCAGCTAAAGCCTTCCTGGCCTGCTCCAGCTCTGCGAAGGCCTGCTGAGCTCTTTTCGACTCCTCCCCCAGGCGGGACACCTCCCTGACAGCCCTCTCATTCTGAGACTTCCAGTGGATCGCCTGATTCCTGGCCTCTTCCAGCTCGATCTCCCTTTTTGCCAATTGATCCTTCAAACTGGCAATAAGAGCAACGTCCCTTTCGACTGCAGAAAGGCGGTCAGAGTTAGCCAGTTCCTCGTCACTCAAGCGGTTAAGGGCCGACAACTCTGCAGAAGCCTGAATGATTCTGGCGGTACGCTGAACGTACTGAGTCACCTGATGAGTGGCAGAATGGACAGTCTTGAGGAGATGATCCGCCAAAACTGCCTCGGAGTCGGAAAGTAAGGCGGAAACATCATGGCTATCGCCGGCGGTGTAATGGAATTCGGTGTTCTCCTCAGAAAAGAGGGTACCAGGAACCCCCTGAGCGAAGCGTTTTGGTTCAGGCGTAGCAGTTTCCAAATCCACCACTTGGTCAGCATTCGGAGCCTCCCTGCTCCTCTTTCTAATCAGCCATCTGGGAGTGCTTTCCCCAGTCTCTTCGGAGCCCGCGGCCCGCGGTCCCGAGGGAATCTGAACCCCTGTGGAAAGGCCCCCCTGCCTACCAACAGGTGAGGGAGTAGCCTCACAGGCAATCACCTTCTTCGCAACCGGGGAAAGGGTGGCTTCAGAAACCGCCGTTTTTGCAGGGAGGGGCAGGGAGCCTTGGTCTACTAAACGACAAACCCTTCAGGTGCTTCATCAAGTTCTTCTCACCTTTCTTGAAATCAGGGGGAAGAGAAGGGCGACTTTGGACGACGGTAAGAGTCTCGGTCAGACCCAGACGCCTCACCTCCCCTTTTCTCCAAATGAAGGTGGCAAGATCTGCAAGGCAAACAGACGAACAGTCAGGACACTTAAAAAGAAAAAGGGTAAGGAAGAATCATCAGCACTCCTGAACTACCTTCATCTAGGCCCGGATTCATGCCCACCCGGGTCAGGTATTTATCAGTAGCAATGAGCTCCGCATGGGGGAGCCATAATGAAGGGCCATATACCCCATATTTATCAGTATGAGCGGCAAAATAGTCTGTAAGTTCCTTGTCCTTCCCGCTCAACTTCACCTCCAAGGCTTCTCCACCCACGCCAGAGTGATACTCCTCTGGGGTCTCTAGTCTGGTGTGGACATGATTCCTGAAATGACGGGGAATCTTCCACCCATGGGCACTGTGCACATAAAGAAAGTTGTTCTTCCAGTCTCTCAGACTGTCCATGGCTGGCCACACCAAAGCATGTCCTTTCTGCCTCAAGAGGGACCAATATCCAGGAGAGCCCACACTCCCAGAAGAAACCATTTGTAGGCCGACCATAAACCTCAGGGCATCAATAGAAGGCTCGGCGCGATGGAACAAGCAGGTCCAAACATACGAAATCAATGATCTGACAGCCGTGGCTGTCAGCTGGGCGATGGCCACATTCATACGCCTGAAAATCTCTTCCAGGGAAGGATGAAGGGGAAAGCGAAGGCCGAACTCCAGAACTTGTGATAAACCGCTATGCACCCGTCGGGAGGGCTGCATACGGTATCTTTCTCGCCGGGGACGACAATTGTGTACCCATCCCCAAAATTGTAAAACCGCTCAATCGCACCGGCGGCATTTTTCGCAAGAATCAAGTCCCGTTTTTTTGGGTCAGGGTAAGTTCTCAAGGGAACGTGATACTTGACTTTGTCTAAATAATAAACCCTACCCCTTTCCCGAGGAATAAGGGGGCCAAAGGTCCTGGAGGGGTCAATTTCCAGTGCCTCGTCATCCGAATCAATAACGTCGAACGGAGGAGGGTCAGGAGAGTTACCACCTCCACTATCCGCCGAATTTTCTTCCTCAACTACCCCAGAACCAACCTCCCTAGAGGAGGAGGCAAAATTCTCCCTACCTTTTTCCCCTTCCTCCCTCCTCGATGGGTCAGTAAAAGGTAGGATCCGCTCACGAGTTCTAGACATTGTAACTCTAACGGGAACGGAAAACAAGAAATCGAAAAGAAAGAGCAAGAAATGGAAGTTAAAAGTCTAACCTAAGGTCGTCTGCCGGTGCGATGAAAGCCCGAATGAGAAATCTCCCAGAAAAGCGGGGGTGCAGAGGAAGGCACAAGTCGTCACACCAAAGGGTTTGCAGAGAAAGAGAAAGGAAGATTTGCAAAGGAAAGATTTGAAAAAGGAAAAAGAGGAGGAATGAGTGGTTGTTTGCTCTTATAGGAGGGAGGGCATACGAAGAGTCGCTAACCCACGAAAATCTGCCCAAAGGTTACTGTCCACGCGTCACCCCCTTGGGAGTCAGCTCTGTGTAGCTTCCCAAGGGTAGCCTCGAAAGGACCAAAGGGTGTCAGAGGATTGATCACCCTGTGACGTCCTCTCTTCATTCAAATAATAAGTAATAAACAAATAATAAAAATACAACACACAAACAAATTGCCTGAACTTTCTTTCATTAAGTCTTAAAAAACCCGGAAAAACGGGCAATTACATCCAGGACAAACAAAGTACAAAAAGAGCCCCTATTTTCCGGCTCATCACGCCTGCGCCCCAAGGGCAGGCCTAATCATCATCAGAACCTGGGGAGTATTCCCCAGGGCTGTGTCCCCCTGCATCGGACCCCCAGTCCCAGTCGTCGGAGTCCTTGAAGGGGTCTGCAGAGTCGTCATCACCATCTCGACTGGAGGAATAACCCCGGCCATCACTGTCGCCGGAATCCCGGCTGCTGACATCCCAGTCCCTCCCATAAGGGACTGTCTCAGTATCGTCACAGGAGCCGCAGCCCACCTTCTTCCTCAAAGGGGAAGAAGGGCCCGACTCAGAAGAAGAGCCCTACTCTGAGTGATCAGGGTCAAACTGCTCAGGGTGCAGCCATGGGTAACATTCAGGGCACCCCCTATCAAAACAACCCCCTCCTTGGAGGCAGCGTTTAAGCTTTGGAACGATAGGAGAAGCCCTCAGAGGGCGCTTGCCCGCCCTAACATGAGATCTCCTCTTAAGCCTCCTATGAAGTCGAGTGCGGAGTCGCCGGCTGCGGCGCAAGATGAGAAAGGATGCCCTGGAATACCTCAGTCTCTGACGGCCCCTGAAGCGGCGGGTCACCACACGAGCCCCTTGGTAAAAGAATGTTTTGGTAATCCACGACATTTTCTTAGAAAAAGAAGGAAGAGAAAGTTGGAGATGGGTCATGAAAATGGCGAAGGAAAATGCAATTTATACAAGGAGGGAGGCCAAGGCATTGAATAACATCCCAACCACCCTGACAGGGGAAACGACCAATCAGCACACCAGCACGCTGCCCAAAAATCCATTTGGTGCACGAGGCAATCATGACCCAAGGAACAATTAGACTCTTGGCATGCCCAATAACAGAAGAGACTCTCCCTCGGGAATACGCGAACGCATTAAATGCACTGGTAAGAGACACAAGTCAACTCCCCTCCACCAAGAGTCCACCTGCCGAAGGGGAACCCTGCTTCCCCCCCAGCAGGTGAGGGCCAATTGATGAGGGTCGAAGAGCCTGCGTTGGGCCACCTGCCTAGCAGGCCCCATGAAGACCCCGTCCAAGGAACCAAGAAGCCTGCCCAGCAGGCCGTTGGGATAAGATACCAGGATTCCCCCAGTGAAACAAAGCTACAAGGAAGCCGCCTGCCCGGTAGGGTAAGGCGACTGGCTGTGAAGAGCGTGCAGGCACTCCCTGCTCGCCTGCCTCCGGGCGACCTTCTCCCTGAGCAGGGCCGGGGTCCCCAGAAGCCCCCTCTGTCATCTTGCCTACAGGTAAGAGAGAACGAGTGGATGGGGAAAAACCACGTGTCAATTTCCCACCCACTCATTCTTTCTCTCCCCACTTCTCTTTTCCTCTCTCTTGTGGGAAAGTATAAATACTCTTCCATTTCCCACATGAGAGGGGTTGGATTTTCTCTCTCTAGACTCTCACTCCTAAAAACGCCACCTAGTTCCTCACGAGCTAGGTTCATCAAGGCATTTCACGGACTAACTTAGGCATCGGAGAGGGTTCCCTCGGACAACCTCCGAGGCCCTGTGCGTTCATTGTGCAGGGAGCAGGCCAACTCCGCCGGGAAGGTCCGACCAAGGGAGAGGGATAAAGGAGAGATTCAAGGAAATCAGACGATCTGTTATTCACCAACAATCCGATTACACAACCCGGATCCAGAGCCGGGTTAATTGTTTCCGTGACCGGAACACACATATTTTAATAACTTACGTAGTTTCTATAACGAAATTTCTATTTTAAGTAAGTTTCTAAAATTAGTAAGTTTCTATTTATAGAAAGTTTCCCTTTTTTGTATAAAATGTTTATTCCTTTTATCCTCATATTATGTATATTGATTATATCTTTTTTATGTCGATAAATGGCTTGTTTTGGAGTTATGGAATAAGGACAAGTCTGAGGTTAGAGTAATATAATCTGTGGTTTACAATTTTGCCATCAACTATAAGGCTAGTGTATCAGGAATCGGTACATTAGTTGTTGAACCGGGTGACAGGTATCCCGGGAGTTGTGTACATTTTGACCTTAAGCTTAGGCCTCGCAGTAAGTCGCCGTCATAAGTTGAACTGGGTGACAGGTAATCCCAGGAGGGGTGTGCATTGTCTTAAACTAGGGCCACGCATTTATAAGTCGCCGCTCTATTATGGTTGAGTAGCCTAGTTAGAGACCGAAGTTTGATTTATTTGAACTAAGTTCTCGAAGCTAGTTTTGGTATTCTCCTAGTGAAAGTCTAGCCGTCTACACTAATCTTGTCCATAACGCCATTTTGAATATTTTTACTATTATCGAATAATTTTGACTTGCATGTTGGCAAATGCTTTAAGTTTCGCTGAAAACTTATTTTTATTATATCGTTTTAATGTTTTCTCATTTTAAGTATTTTGATATAATAATACTATTATTTTTCCATATGATATAATATGGCTGGGAGAACGTCCGAGTTACTCCCCACTGACGTGGCTGTTATGTTTATAACATGACAGGTATTTGCTACTGGGTTTTGGGTTTGAGCTAGCGAGTAGCATGGATCCTACTCTTTCTTTATTAATGTAATTTATGGATTTGAATAACCCGTTTGGAGAATTTTCTTTTTAGGCCTTTTGTAAAAAGAGGCCTTTGTATTGACTTACCATTTCTTTTAATAAGATATAGTTTGTCAGTGTGTTTTAATCCCAATTCTACAGTGTTTCCGCCACTGTATTGCGTTAGAATTTCTAGGGGATTACAGTTGGTATCAGAGCATTGTTGCTCCCGACGCTTACATCTGATTCTAGGAAAACTACCATTAAATGATTTGAACATTAAAGAAATATTGGTGAGAGATGGGTAGAAACAAAGTAAGGACTTAATTGTTAGGCTTATATGTTTTTGTAACTTAATGTCTAGCATTGAATATTTGTTTCTTTTGTCTATAGTAGATGAAAGAACAAGATGCTGATATGATGTTGCTCCAGATCGGGACAAGACCTGCTTAGAACTCTTAACACCTGCAGATTCGAGTAGACAACTTTCTGCTACGAGCAAGATACAAAGATGACTTTCCCGCACAGATCCAGTTTGCTCAAGCTACAGGCCGCTAGACGATCAATTGTGGATTTCGGTTTCCCGATGGTGCTGTAGACCTAGATGTAACTTATCTCCTTGTTGGATCCAGATGAAGCAACACAAGACTGATGTACTCGTGCCTCTACAAGAGGATGAAGTAATCCATTTTTGTTCCCTCATGAACTCTGAAAGCCCGAAGATTCTCCTATGGTTCATCGATTCTTTTCTTCCTTCTTCTACGTCTTCTAATTCTTCTTTTCTATATTCTCCTCTTCATTTGGTTGGTGAATCTTTGTTCTATTCTTATATTCTATCATCTTTCTCTTGAGATTCTTTGGTTAGACCGAAGCCTGTCTTAGTGAATCTGTGTTATAGATGTTTGAGGTTTAGTAAACCCTTGTTACCTATGATTTGAGGATTGTGAGTCTACCCTATCTTCTAGGCAAGTAAAAAACTCTTAAGGATTTACTTGAATGGCAAATTGTTGATTGATGGAATTAGGACGATACTTTAGACACTGAACCTTGGGTTATAAGTTATTTTGATTATTTTGGAGTACTTAGAGTTGAATATATTTTGGAGTAGTAAGAGTATATCATATTTTAATGGTTACCTAGTACTTAACCTAGAACCGAACTAAGTGTAACTGATAATATTACTTTGGGATTCCTACCTAATGCTTATTTGATGGATGCGTCGTGAACATTCGGGATCATAGAGTATTGGTTAATGTGTTAGCCTGGGTGTTGTGGTACCATTGAAGGTTTTCATTAATGTTGTTAGAAATTTTGGTTGACATAGATTACCCGTATTTCTTGTGGATTATATCGTTGATCGTTGTTTAGGGTTGTAACCTATGAAATTTAGAGTTGAGTGATCTAACTTGATGAATTATTCTTAATCTTGAAGAAGAGAAATATCTTTCACAACCATAATTTGGGCTTATTCTGTTGTTTTGAGGAATACTATAATGCATATCATCTTTTTGGGACTTTCAGTTTAGAGCTTTAGACCAATGATGTTGTGGATTCGTTGAGTTATTAAATATTTTGTGGTTGTCTTGTTGTAATTAGGCATTTGATGGACTTCTCAGGAACCTTAGTTGAACAACGTGTTTAGAAGATGTGAGTATCTGTTATTATTATATATTGAGGTTGTGTGTGCCCTATGTTGGGGGTACTTCCTAATCCCTGTTTGTTTATGGTGTTAAGATTATGTTGGTGATTATTTTGAGGATTTCGTACTCGAGCATTGCTAAATTGGTGGACCTCGTTTGGAGTTCCTAACTCGAGAATTTTGGAGTACACCTCGAGTTTAAACCTTATGAACTTTGGATTTGGGAGCCTTATCGATTGCGAGTGTGGGTGTGTTCTGTTGACCGTTGGAATTTTAGTTGATGAGATTAGATTGTAAAACAATTGTGGATTAGTATCGTGTCGTTTAAACGATTGGATGATCATGTAAGACTTTTTTGGGATTGTGACCAGTAGTACCACCTAGTGCCTAATATTGGACTTAACGTATTTGATGGAATTAGGAATCCGTGTTGTGAGAGTCGTACCGGGAGTCTCGAGATGGTCAATTTATTCTTCAATCCTTGAGAGCTCTATTTGACTCTCAATTTCGTTCCTCCCCTTAGCTTTTCTTAAATACTGCTACTTCTTCTTCGGCCAATCCCTTCGACTTCTTTATCGGGTTTGAAAACTTTTGTTTCGATTTTTCGTTGACCTTGACTTTATTTATCCATTTATCATTTTCCCGAACCTATGTTACGAAAAGTTTGACTATTTTAAAATTTAGGACTATCGTGAAATTTTAACATTTGAGATATAAATTTCAAAACTTCGTATTCGTATTCGTTTTTGGTTGATAACAAATATTTAGTCCTGTTTCAAAATGCCTTAATAATTTATTTTAAAGTTTCGAAAAAAAAAATTCAATTTTCAAGCGTGTTTAAATTTTTACGAAAATTTTCATTATCGCTAATATTTTGATTTATGTAAGATTATTATGTAAACGATTTAATATCTTCGAAAAATTTCGTATGTCTAAATTTTTGTTTTATTGTTGTTAGACTTTAAATCTGTTATTGAAAATGTTTGTCGACTAGTTGGATCCTTATTTACTATCTATAAAACTTGATTTCTCAAATTTTTCTTGGTCTTAAAACAAAGTATTGTCGAATTTCTTAATTAAAACGTTTTGAAAATATTTGAGTACTCTTCCCCTCGAGTTCATTTACAAATATTATTTGTCGTCTTTATTTTATTGAATAATTTTTAACTTACGATTTTATTAAATTGAATGATTTTAAACTTCGGGTTTCTGAGCCAACTTATCTTGAAATAAATTTTGTCTTTGATTTCGAGTTCATATCACATTTGAAGTTTTAAAAAAAATTTAAACCGAGACTGTGATGCGAGCTAAGCATTCTCGATTTGTTCAAGTGATATGACCTCGTTTTCCAATCTATTATTATATCTTTGTTTAGTTTCGAGGACGAAACTTCTTTTTAGTGGGAAAGATTGTAACACCCCTGATTTTATAAATTAAATTAAATTAAAATTTTGTTCGTGTTTTTATTTTTACGATTCAACTCGTAATTCTTAAAATTATTATAAAAAGAATTTATCGTTTAGTCGTTTCAAACTCCTAAAATTCTATTTGTCTCGGAAATCCTTCTTCTTTAAAACATACGGAGTATTTTTATTCTGTTTCGATTTATTTTATACGTTTAATCTAATTCTTATCGAAAGTCTATTTCGACGATTTAAATTCTAAATTCTTTTATTTAATTATATTTATGCTCGGATTTCTATTTTCGACTCGAAGTTCATTATTAAAGTTTCGTCAAAATATTTATTTCTTTTCCTCGAGAAATCAATTTAATTCATTTTATCGAAAATTTATTATTTATCGGGAAATAGTATTTCATCGTCTAATTATTTATTTTGATAAGCTTCATTTTCGTCTCGAACACTTTATTTTACTCATTTAATTTGACGGCCCGATTATTTCTTAATTTTATTAACTCATTTTAATTCATTTCGTGGGTCAGTCAACTTATGATCTCGGAACTCGTTAAGTAATAACCCGTTTTCCTAACCCGCATTTAATTTAAAGCGTGGACCATCCTAATTCATACCCTCATTTATACACGTACACCCCCTTACCAGTATACACTCCCCTTTGCTTAATTCTTTCTTCACCGCTTCACCTCTTGTTTTTTTTCATCAAGTCTGTTCATTCCCCTTCTTTTGTTCACCTCCCCTGTCCACCGCTTCACTTTTTCACCCCTTGACTCATCCCATTTCTCTACATCTCTCCTCGTCTCCCTATTCTTTTACCAAACCTTCATTATTTTTATGTTGGTCGTCTCATATCTCCATCCCCGTCATCGTCCTTTCGCTTCTGCTCCTGTCATTTCTTTGCTGTGTCTCCTCGCCTATTTGCTGTCCGGTTTGATCCTTAATCGTGCCTGCTGCTTCCTGATGTTTTCGACCGGGTTCCATAGTAAGGTAACTCGATTTCTGTTCCATTCTTATCAGTTCGTTCTTCGTCCTTCGTTTTGTGCGCGTGTTGTTGTTGTTGTTGTTGTTATTGTTACCGCTGTTGTCTACGGTTGTTTAATTTTTTTTTTTTACTGCAATGTCCGCAAAAGCTGTTTCTTTTTCCCCTTCTTTTCTTCTTGTTGTTTCAGTTTTATTCTCTATGTTCTGCTGTACGTTTTGTATCGTACTGTCTCTGTCATTATCGTCGTCTTGTTGTTGTGTTGCTACTGCTGCTCTGCCGTGATGTTGTACTGCTTGCTTCTTTCCTTCTCTTCTCACTTGCTGCCTTGCTGCTACTGCCGTGTTGTTGTTGCTGTCGGCTATTCTAATGTCCTCGTCGTACTGCTGCTTTATTCGTGTTTGTGTTCTGCGTTGTGGTTCTATCGAGTCGCTGCAGTTGGTTATATGGTACGTAAGATCCCCTTAATCTTCTTCTTCATCCTATTTTTGGTGCTACTCGTCGCTTGTGTCGTTTGTTATATTGTTCTTTTGCGTTCAGTTTCGTCCGTTCAATCGGCTTGTTGTTGGTCTACCCGTCTTTTTCTTTCCCGTTCTTGAATCTTTTCCTCCTGATGCTTCTACAGCTGTCTTGATGTTCTCGTATGCCTGCTGCTGTCATGTCTGTTGTTGTTGCTGTCCAATATTTGTTTTCCTGTTTCACGGGCCTCATTTGTCCGTCCTCCAATTCTTTCGTTCTCGTCATTCGTTTCCTTCGATCCTTATTATGATTCTTTGTTTCTTTTTCTTCTGTCTCGATTTCCATTGGAGCTTAATGACATCACTAATGTTTTGGAGCTTGGACTTATCATGGGCGAGTAAGTGTTCGTTTTGGCTATCGACCGAAGGTAACTTTAGGACGTTACTCGATTTTATGTCGTATGTTTGAGTAGTAGTATGTAGTAATTATTTATTGTAAAGTCGGTTTTCTAATTTTAGCTATTTACTATTTGCTAATTATATTATTTTTAAATCGTGTACCTTATAAATAGTTTTACAGTTTTCGATATCGTTTTATAAATCGTTAGTAATTTAATTATTTATGATCGTTATAATATTTTGTTGGTTATCGTGACACTAGTAACTAAATAATAACGATTTCATATTTTCTTCAGATTCCGTTAACTTATAATTTTAAATCGAAATCGTATTTTTATATTATAATCGAGGTTTGTATAATAAATTATTTTTCGTTTTACGAATTATACTAATAAATGAGAAAATAGTCGTTTTGCTTTAAATATATTTTTGGTCGAGACTATTTTCACTAATAATTTCTTATTTGTTTACAATTGACTATTTTTGGAAAAATCCGTATTATTTATTAATAAAAGCTATTTGTTAAAAATAATTTAAAATCTTGGTGAATTTATTTCATTTACAAAACTCGTTGACTAAATTAATTTTGATATCGTTTTCGTAAAACACCTCTTTTCTAAAATTTATAGTGCAACTCGATTTCCTAATTATTTATTAAATACTATATATCGACTTATTATATTTTATATATATTTTGACTAACGAATTAGAAATATATTAAAGTTACGATAACGACGATAATAATAAAACGTTAATTTCGTTAGAAATGCTATTTTTAATACATTTCACATATTTTAATAACTTACGTAGTTTCTATAACGAAATTTCTATTTTAAGTAAGTTTCTATTTATAGAAAGTTTCCCTTTTTTGTATAAAATGTTTATTCCTTTTATCCTCATATTGTTTATATTGATTATATCTTTTTTATGTCGATAAATGGCTTGTTTTAGAGTTATGGAATAAGGACAAGTGTGAGGTTAGAGTAATATAATCTGGGGTTTACAGTTTTGCCATCAACTATAAGGCTAGTGTATCAGGAATCGGTACATTAGTTGTTGAACCGGGTGACAGGTATCCCGGGAGTTGTGTACATTTTGACCTTAAGCTTAGGCCTCGCAGTAAGTCGCCGTCATAAGTTGAACTGGGTGATAGGTAATCCCAGGAGGGGTGTGCATTGTCTTAAACTAGGGCCACGCATTTATAAGTCGCCGCTCTATTATGGTCGAGTAGCCTAGTTAGAGACCGAAGTTTGATTTGTTCGAACTAAGTTCTCGAAGCTAGTTTTGGTATTCTCCTAGTGAAAGTCTAGCCGTCTACACTAATCTTGTCCATAACGCCATTTTGAATATTTTTACTATTATCAAATAATTTTGACTTGCAGGTTGGCAAATGCTTTAAGTTTCGCTGAAAACTTATTTTTATCATATCGTTTTAATGTTTTCTCATTTTAAGTATTTTGATATAATAATACTATTATTTTTCCATATGATATAATATGGGTGGGAGAACGTCCGAGTTACTCCCCACTGACGTGGCTGTTATGTTTATAACATGACAGGTATTTGCTGCTGGGTTTTGGGTGTGAGCTAGCGAGTAGCATGGATCCTACTCTTTCTTTATTAATGTAATTTATGGATTTGTATAACCCGTTTGGAGAAATTTCTTTTTAGGCCTTTTGTAAAAAGAGGCCTTTGTATTGACTTACCATTTCTTTTAATAAGATATAGTTTGTCAGTGTGTTTTAATCCCAATTCTACAGTGTTTCCGCCACAGTATTGCGTTAGAATTTCTAGGGGATTACATTTAATACTAGCGATATTAACGATATTATAACGCGATAATGACGATAAAAAAAGAACGACAACTACGACGACGAATGACGCGAGAAAGAAGGAGAAGAGAGAGAAAAGATGGGATTTGGCACCCTCAACCTACATGTTTCTTATGCTCGGACGGGACTCGTAGTTGTGGCTAGCACGGGAGTATCGAGATGTAAGTTGAGTTGTAGTGGTTTAGGGTTTGTCTCCTAAGTACTAGGGTTAGGGTTTGCAAGTGTGAGATTAGGGCTTGATTAGGGTGAAAAAGATGATCAAAAGGTGTCTTGAAGTGTGTGCTTGGGGGTGTATATATAGGCTAGGCTATGTACCCCCAGCTAGGGTTACTCGGTCGAGTGGCCCAGTGCGCCTGCAGTCGGGCTTGAATGAGGGCCCACTTGATCGAGTGGGGCTGACACTCGATCGAGTGGGTCAGCTGGATCGAGAGGCCCGGGCTTTGAATCTTGAATTGGATTTTTTGTGGGTTTTGCTTTTGGGTTGGACTTTTTGATGATTGTGTGGCTGTTTTTTGTGTGCCTCGTAAATGACTTTGACCGGGGTTGACCCAATCGCTAAAAGTCGGTTTTGTTTTCGGTGCCGGTTTTGACCCAAATTAGTCTTGTTTGATTGGAAACGATCCACTGGGCCTGAATTTGAGGTCAGTTTTGTGAAATTTTTACTCCATAAATGCCTAAACCAGCATCTAATGATTCCGAGCCCACATCCGAGCGCGTAGAAACACGTTAGCGTCCGATCATCATCGGGTGTTTTTTGGAAACTGCTATAGACAGTTGGCAGTCAAATTATGGGTGTCTACAGAGCTCCTACTCTGACTGAGGCTTGAACAATGCAAAAGTCAGTGTAGCTACCAGGCCAATCGAGGATCAAGACATGGCAGACTTCTAGTCGGGTCGTTTATAGTTCATTAGACTCGCGTAAAGGGCTCGCCAGCCATAAAATAGAGATCATACCTGAGCTGATGATGATAACTCCGTGAGGAAATTGGACTTGTCGCGTAAGTCCCGGGTGCGCCTATATGTGGGCTCATCCCGTGAAAAATGGCGCCTTGGGCTTTCCGCTGGGGAGATATGTGAATTGCGCGGTCCAGAATTCTACCTGTATGAGTCACATAAAATTTTGCATGCAACACGTAGGTAGAAAATATGACTCGCGCTGGGGCAAATGATTTTTGAACTTTTGAATTTTTGAAATTTTTGAAATTTGGAATTTTTAAATTTTGAAATTTGGAATTTTTGACTCCAAAGAAGTTTAGGAAAGTTCGGGATGACTGAATCCTTGCTAGTATTGAGACTAGGTCCGTATAATCAGGTCCGTATGTTTGAGTCGGTTGGGATTATGAAACTTTTCATGGAAAAGTGATATAGAAAGAGGGTTGTAAGGTTGATGCCATATATAGCCCTCCCTTATCTTTGATTTTCTTCACAACCTCCTCATAATTTATCCCTCCTCAAAAAAGAAAGTCTCTTTTCAAGAATTTTAACCATGGGAATCGATCGATTGACCGTGATGTTTCAAGAATGGTCCCGTTGCTTTAGGGACACAGATAGGGTGGCTCTCAATCAGACGGGTATTACTCAGATGTATCCATTCCGTCAGATGCAAGTTGATCGTTATTTCCTTGATGCCTGTTTGTCTTACTGGGACGACATATATCATGTCTTTGACTTTCCCCGGGGAGAAGTTTGTCCCTTACCTGAGGAGATTGCTGCCGTGGGAGGATGGAACCCGATACTTCGTCCTGCCGTCCCGTATTCACTTTATGACCCGAGGAGGAAGCTTCGAGAATTTTTAGGGCTTTCTCACAACGAAGTATCCCGCATGATGGAGGATGGTAATATTTCTCTGATCGACTTGGCTAAGAAATTTATGAACCCTCACGATGTCCGAGTCAGACCGGTTCACAGCCGCAGGGCTTTTTCCTTCTGTATGCTCCATGTTTATGCTTTTGAAGGTCACATGGATTTATTGTCTTGCATGGGTAATGCCCACCTATTGACCGTGGTTGATCTGATGGAGACGGAGCACAGTCCGGCTTGGCTTATCACGGGCGAAATTATCCAAGGCCTAGACAACCGCAAGAGGGATTCGTCAGCACGCTTGACCGGGAGTACCCGTTTGTTGCAAGTATGTCGGATTTTTCCTGATTTTAATTTTCTTAATTTTTGATTGATTTTTTCCGCGGTTTTTTCTGCTGCAGGGGGGCACTCGATCGAGTGTCCTCGTAAAAAGCCCCCTGTTCGCTTTCGGGGATGCCACTCGATCGAGTGACCCCTAGGCACTCGATCGAGTGCCCTTAGGCGGACGCCTATTTTGTCTCGGGAACTCATATTTTTGCTTCTTTTTCAGATTTGGCTATACGAGAGGTTATCAGTGATAGATCCTCCCCTTGACGCGAGCAACTATCGTCATAATCAGGTGATGACGAGGAGGCGGGCCATTGATTTTTCTCGCAAGATTACCCAAAAGTATTGGGACGAGGTGTTGTCATTCCATGGTGGTCCGTTGATTCGATGGGTAGTGCCGTGGTGGCCCATCTATGTTTGGACAGGCTTGGACCCAAGGGACAGAGCTCGCTATCGGGTAATATTGTCTTTCAGGAAGACAGTTCATCTCTACCGGGACCACATACTAAGGCAGTATGGTTGGACCCAAAGAATCCCGGAGATTGAAGCAGTTGTGAGTGACCCTACCCAACTGACCGATGTGATGTGCGATACTTGGATGCAAAGATGGTACACCCGACATACTTGGCCTATTCCCACATCTCGTCACTCAATCTGGGTTTCAGACTCCTATGTGAAGTGGACCAAAGCAGGCGATGCCAAAGCCCGAGCTGCTCTGAAGGTCGATGAAGCTTTTGATCTTCTGCGAAGGGAACAAGTTAAAGACAATAGGGGCTTCTTCGATGAAGGTGACACTTCAGCTACTCTGGTCCGTCTAATGTCAGGTCAGAGAAAGAAGACTAAGACTCAAGCTGAAGGGTCTAGTGCTGGAGGTGCACAAGGAAAAGTGAGCCCCCAGAATGACTTGGAAAGGAGACTGGGCCCAAGACTAGCAGTGCAGGACCGACTTGGCCCACGAGATAGACTACCCGAGCACGTGCGGGCCCGACTTGGACCAAAGACGATAGCAGAAGACCCGCTGTCAAAGAAACGGGTTCGAGCTAAGGAGGTTCCCCTCGTGATTCGGGAACGCTCGCCCCCGCCCCGGCGACCTTGGGCTCCGCGCGACCCAAAGGACAAAGGAAAGGGCAAAATGCACGAATATTAGTCTACTTTGTTTTATTATTTGAGTATTATTTTTTTTTTGGTGTGCTTTGTTCGTGTGTGCCGTTTTTGGTGTTTTTTTTTTGTATTTCCCGAGTTTATTGGTTTTTTAATAAAAGACATATTAGTGGATACTGTTCCCGTCTTTTCGTTTATTGCAGCGGTTGTACCCTTTTGAGGGGTTGCCTACGTATCCGCAATTAGCGGAATCAAACCAAAAGTAGTTGAAAATGGATTTTTTTGCAGTTTTACGAAATACACCAAGACTATTAGTTCAAGATGTGCGACAATAGGATGAATAATCCTAGCTCATTGACTTGTCTAAAGTTTTGAAAATTTATAAAAAGATGAATTTTTATAAACTTTTTGCAAATGACATTGAGATAGGGTTTATGGGTAATAGCGCTTCAACTGGTCCAAGTTGGTTGGGTTGACGAATTCGTTCCCGTCCAAGTCCGTCAGCATCACCGCTCCTCCTGATAGGACCTTCTTTACCAGATACGGCCCGACCCAGTTGGGTTTGAATTTTCCTCTTGGGTCAACCGGTAGTAAGGCACGAACCGATTTTAGGACCAGATCCCCTTCTTTGATGTTTCTGGGCCTAACTCTTTTGTTGAAAGCCCGTTGGATCCTCTTTTGATATATTTGGATATTGTTGAGGGCCCGGGATCGCCATTCGTCTAAAAGGACTAGCAAATCGTATCGGGCTTGGACCCAATCTGCTTCCTGTACTTCGCTTTCAAGTAAAATCCTGAGGGATGGCACTTCTAGCTCGACCGGTTGGACCGCCTCCATTCCATATGTCAGTTAATATGGAGTTGCTCCGGTTGCGGTGCGAATTGACGTCCGATACCCCCAGAGAGCAAAAGATATTTTGTCGGGCCAATCCCGGTAATTCTCAGCCATCTTTTTAAGTATGGTGACAATTGTCTTATTAGCCGCTTCTACCGCTCCGTTTGTTTGGGGACGGTAGGGAGAAGATGTATGCCGTTGAATTTTGTATTTTGCTAGCAACGTAGCAGTTTCAGCTTGAAAGTGGGTCCCACGATCGCTGATAAACTCATGTGGGATCCCGTATCGGCATATGATCTTGTTCTGGATAAATTTGGCCACGTGCTTGGCGTTCAAGACACGGTACGACTCGGCTTTGACCCATTCGGTGAAATAGTCGATGGCCACTAGAATGAAGCAATGACCTCCCGTCCCGGAAGGGTGCACCTTTCAAATTATGTCAATACCCCGTGTCGAAAATGGCCATGGTGATGTCATGGTATATGATAGGGAAGATGGCATATGTTGTACATTAGCGAAGATCTGACAGTTATGGCAGTGTTTGACATATAACTGACAGTCTGTTTCCATGGTGTTCCAATAATACCCGAGCCTCATGATTTTTTGGGCTAGCATATGGGCGTTCATATGCGGGCCATTTTCACCATCGTGTACCTCGGCCATAACCTTTTCGGCCTGTATTTTGTCGATACACAGGAGGAGAGCCCCCTGTGCCGTCGTTTTGTATAACTGCCCGTCGTCCGTGCGAACAAATTGGGTTGCCAATCTTCGCAAGGCCTTCTTGGCCCGGTTTTCAGTTCCCGGGGGATACTCTCCCGTTGTCAAGTAGGTTAGAATGGCTTGATACCAAGGTTCGGTCTCGGTTATCTCGATATTCTGGATGGCGTAGATATAGGCCGGCTTGGACCGTCTTTCAACGCAGATCGGCATGCTAGTTAAATGCTCCGGTATGTTTAGCAGGGATGCTAATTTGGAAAGTTCATCTGCAAATTGATTTTCTTCTCGGGGTAGGTAGATATATTCCACCTTCTGGAATTGTTCCTCTAGAACCCTCACTCGTGCTTGGTAAGCCACGAGATTGGCGTTCCGAGTTTTCCATTTTTGGAGCGCTTGATTGATGACCAATGATGAATCACCGTGGACCCGGAGGTTCGTTACTCCTAGATCAGCGGCGGCTTGCAACCCGTGAATGCATGCTTCATATTCGGTTGCGTTGTTGGTCACGTCAAAGTCCAATTTGACGGATAAGGGGGTGTGCTCCCTTTGTGGTGAGATTAACAGAATTCCGACCCCAAATCCTTGGAAGTTGGATGACCCGTCAAAATATAAATCCCATGTTTCGGTATCGGTATGGAATATGTCTTCGTCAGGAAAGGCCCAAGTATCGGTGTGTCCCTCTTCAGATATCGGACTGTCGGCAAGGAATTCTGCCACTACCCGGCCTTTGATGGCTTTTAATGGCACAAATTTGAGGTCAAACTCTGCGAGCATCAAAGTCCATCTGGACATCCTGCCATTGAGGATGGGCTTCTCGAACAGGTACTTGATGGGATCCATTTTGGATAAAACATGTACTTCGTGGCTAAGCATGTAGTGTCGGAGCTTTTTAGTGACCCAGACCGGAGCTAGACACGTTTTCTCGAGCATTGTATACTTGCATTCGTATTCTAGGAACTTTTTACTGATGTAGTAAATAGCCCGTTCTTCTGAATTGACTGTCTGGGCCAGCATAGCCCCCATGGTTGTCTCGGTTGTTGTTAGGTATAACGACAAAGGCAGACCGGGTTGAGGTGGCATTAATACCGGCGGAGCAGACAGAATCTCCTTGACTTTATCGAAAGCTATTTGGCATTTGTCGTCCCATAGTACCCGTTCTCCGATCTTCAGCTTCTTGAAAATGGGCTCACATACCATGGTTCGCTTTGAAATAAAGCGGCTGATATATTGGACTTTCCCGAGAAACCCCCTTATTTCTTTTTCGGTTTTGGGCGGCTGCATCTCGGTAATGGCCTTGATTTTAGCTGGGTCGACCTCGATGCCGCGTTGGCTAACGATATGACCCAGTAATTTGCCCGATGTTACCCCGAAACATCATTTTTGAGAGTTCAGCCTCATGTTGTATTTGCGTAGTTGGGTAAAGAATTTTCTTAGGGCCACAATGTGTCCACTTCGGTCTTTGGACTTCACAATCATATCGTCCACATAAACCTCCACTTCCTATGCATCAAGTCATGTAATAAAGTAGTGGCGGTTCGTTGATAAGTGGCTCCGGAATTGATGAGCCCAAATGGCATAACGGTGTAATAGTAAGTACCCCAAGGTGTAATGAAGGTGGTCTTACTCATGTCTTCTTCTGCCATTTTGATCTGATTGTATCCGGCATACCCGTCCATGAATGATAGAAGGGCATAATCGGCCGTGTTATCCACCAGTATGTCGATGTGTGGTAACGGAAAATCGTCTTTTGGGTTGGCCTTATTGAGGTCCCGGAAATCTACACAACCCGCACCTTGCCGTCCTTCTTGGGTACCGGCACAATGTTTGCGACCCAGTCAGGATATTCAGACACTTGTATGAAGCCCGCTTTGAATTGCTTGTCGACTTCTTCTTTGACTTTGAGAGACCATTCGGGCCTCATTCTTCGGAGTTTCTGTTTTATCGGTTTACACCCATCCTTAATGGATATACGGTGTTCAGCTATTTCCCGATCTATTCCCGGCATGTCCTTGTAGGACCATGCGAAGACATCCTTAAATTCCTGGAGGAGGTCCGTGAATTGTTTTCTCTCCTCGGGATCTAAAGATAGGCCCAACTTAAGCATCTGGGGCTCTAAAGTGGTTCCCACATTAATGGACTCGGTTTCTTCAATTACCGGATCTCGAGATTTCCTTTGTTCGAGCTGTTCGATCAGATGCGGAGGCAGAGGTACCTGTTCGTCGGGTTTCTCAATGTCATTGCATATAAAATTTTTGAATTTGAAAGAATTTTGGAAATAAGACAAGTAGTAAGCAGAACGGTTTTCGTTATTATTATTAATGGTAAATTTTGAGAATAGTTCGAACAGAGCGACCATCTGCTCATTGGTCAATGGCGGGATAAGGAGAGGTCTTGGGACAGGCCCCGAGACCCCACTGGAAGTGGCTAAGGGAAGAGGGGTTACAGACTCGACTCTGGCACCAGACCCTCTAGACTTGGACTCGGACTCCGACTCTG
Organism: Agrostemma githago; assembly: GCA_958450325.1. NCBI lineage: Eukaryota > Viridiplantae > Streptophyta > Magnoliopsida > Caryophyllales > Caryophyllaceae > Agrostemma > Agrostemma githago. The sequence continues at coordinate 16,222,972 of OY288253.1, read as the reverse complement.
AGCCAGACTCAGACTCGGACTCGGACACTGTATCCGGCATATCTCCCTCGCCGGTGGTTAGCTTGTAGGTCCGACCCTGGCTGTCGGTCCACTTGATGCTCTTCCTCCAAGCCCTTTTCCCGGTATCTGTACCAACTTCGGAGATTAGCTTTGTTGGGTCAAACAGATCGGTGCGGAGGATCAGGTTGACCAAATCATCCTTTGGAGCAGGGACAGTCTTGTCTTCTCCAAATAGGAGCCCCAGCACGGGCTCGGAGTTGTTTTCACCTTCTTTGGACTCGGCCTGGACAAGGGTGAATATATCATCAGGCATGAAATTGCATTCCCGAGCCGTTTTGGTCTCGGGATATGTGATGGTGGGTTGGTAGAGGCCCACTTGAGTAGCTCCGAAAACTGGAGTAACGAAGTAGTCAGTTAACTTCGGGCTATAAGGGCCTAAGTAAGTGCCCTTGAGGATGTTGGTGGCCTTGTGGATACCGGCCCGGACCACGTTTTCCGGGGTTATAGCATACCCAATCCGAACTGTGATTCGCCATCGTTCATGACCTCGATAATCTTCCCAGCTGGAAGATATGGTCTCGATGTAGCCCCCGGCAAGTAGCCCAAGTTTTGTAGCATCTTGTCGATGCTGGTAGTGAAGTAAAGCTTGAAGAGATATTCCTCCTCGATCATGCCCACAAAATCAAATCCTCGTGGGTCGGCCCGTAGCATTGCAGCTTGCTACGGTAATGGGGGTCGCCTCCAGTGTGATGACACCGTCCTGAAGCGGGATCTTGACTTTTCTGTGGAGGGTAGAGGTTACGGCCTTGACTGCATGGATCCAAGGCCTTCCTAGTAGTAAGTTAAAGGACGAGGTGACATCGATTACCTGAAACTCCAATTCTTTTTCAATTGGGCCCGTTATTATTGTTAGCTTAACGGCCCCGGCGACTGGTTTTGGGCTTCCGTCGAAAGCCTGGATAGTCTGTGCCGTCGAGAGATAGTCGGCATCTGTGATGCCGATGGCCCTAGCGGTCCTTAATGGAAGGACATTTACAGCGGATCCGTCATTGATTAGGGTCATTGGGAGGTACTTCCCCCAGCAAATGACCATGATGTATAGCGCCAAATTATGGGCGGCCCCAAATGGTGGTAGATCGGACTCAGAGAAGGTTATGAGTGGGCCTTCTTCTTTGGATTTGCCCTTGAGATAGGGCATGATAGTGGCTACCATTTCAGCGGGGGTAACCTGTGAGTCGACCTTGATCTCATCGAGCGCCTTAGTTAGTGCTTCTCGATGTGCTTGCGAGCTAACCAGAAGTTGCCATATGGTTAGGTCAGCTCGAATTCTCTTCAATTGCTGGACCAAAGCCGTGTCGCTGCTTGGTTCTTCGAGGGTGGATTTCATCCTGGCAGGGTCAGTGACGGTTGTTGGAGTAGGGCGCCCGGCTGTGACGAGGTGGTTAGTGGCTAAGGCTTTGGACTTAGCTTTTCGAACCTCTTCACTGGTGATGGGGACAGCTTCCCCTTTGGCTAGGTAAACGTCGTCCTCGTCATCGAACCACACCCCGTTGATTTGTGGGATAAAAGGGGAAATGAGGTGAGAACAGTCGATTACCTCTCCCGTGAATATAGCATGGGCACTGAACGAGTTTTCTTTGTTGCTCGGCTTGTCTCCGGGCAACGGTATTTTCCCGCTTTCAATCAGATCTTGGATCGGATGCTTCAGCTTCCAACATTTTGATTCTGGCAATAGGCTTGGACATTGTAGCTCTTGGGCCTTTTCTCTACTGGAAGTTCGGGAGTCGGGCCTATTGGTTGGATAAGGCCTTTTGAAGATAGCCTTTGTAAGGCGTAGGTATAGGTAGTCCCTATATCCGTGAATACCCGAGTTGGTGTATTGTTTTTGGACGAGGTGTCAAGCAGGTTTACCTCATCGAAGATGCTGCGAGTTGCAGCTGCAGATGTGGGCTTGCTCACAGATGAACTGGCCCTTGATATCCCTTGTTAGAGGCCTTAGTCAGGCTCTCTAACCTTAAGTCATCCTCGATCCTTGTGCCCATTTCAGTAAGGGCGGCAAAATTGAGGATGATTGCATACCGGAGATGGACCCGGTAGGATTGCACTTACGTTGCCACTCGATCGAGTCATTGCGAGACTCGACCGAGTGGAGGTCGAAAAAGCATTCTGTCTTGGTTTTTGGGGTGCCACTGGACCGAGTGGGCTAGGCACTCGATCGAGTGCCCCCTGTACGAACCAGGGTTCGTGTTGCAACTCGCTATTGATTTTGAAATTGCTCTGTGATTTTTATAACTCGATGAGTTTGTTGAATCGGGCATAAATATTGCGGAATTTATACTCGAAACTTAACTTTGATACTCGTCATATCCCATATTTGATTATTGAAGCGATATGGAATACTAGAGTGGAAACTTAAAAAAATGCTTTAAGTCGTTTTAAGTTAACTAGCACGATATGAATAGATTTCCTCCGCGTTTAATAGTGTCGCAATTCTAACGAATTGTATGACAATTATTTTAGCATCAACGAAAATCGCGTTAGCTAATTTATTTGACTAGATCGTTAGATTCAACATCCAATTACGGAATTGGTATCGAATCTAATAGATCGATGCTTGAATTAAAAGACTTGATTCCCTCGGCTTCCCGACATCGTAATAAATCCCTAAGGATTATGTGATGTCGGATCCGCGTCAACGGGTTTCGACCCTTATAAAAAAAAGTATGTTTCGAAAATAGTTTTTAGAAAATCGATGAAATATGCGATTGAATGATGATGCGAACGAAATAAATATTATTGTTTAAGTTGACTTGTTTCAATAATCAAATGCTAGGGGTGTCGGGATAAGCGACCGGCAATGCTGGGTGCAATACCCTTGTATATTCGGGTTTTCTTATTCTGACATCCTTCGCACTCGACACAAATCCACAAGTATTTTAATGCTTTTAATACTAGTGATATTAACGATATTATAACGCGATAATGACGATAAAAAAAAGAACGACAACTACGACGACGAATGACGCGAGAAAGAAGGAGAAGAGAGAAAAAAGATAGGATTTGGCACCCTCAACCTACATGTTTTTTATGCTCGGATAGGACTCGTAGTTGTGGCTAGCACGGGAGTATCGAGATGTAAGTTGAGTTGTGGTGGTTTAGGGTTTGTCTCCTAAGCACTAAGGTTAGGGTTTGCAAGTGTGAGATTAGGGCTTGATTAGGGTGAAAAAGATGATCAAAAGGTGTCTTGAAGTGTGTGCGTGGGGGTGTATATATATAGGCTAGGCTATGTACCCCCGACTAGGGTTACTCGACCGAGTAACTGGCTGACTCGGTCGAGTGGCCTAGTGCGCCTGCAGTCGGGCTTGAATGAGGGCCTACTCGATCGAGTGGGGCTGACACTCGATCGAGTGGGTCAGCTGGATCGAGTGGCCCGGGCTTTGGACCTTGAATTGGATATTTTGTGGGTTTTGCTTTTGGGTTGGACTTTTTGATGATTGTGTGGCTGTTTTTTGTGTGCCTCGGAAACAACTTTGACCGGGGTTGACCCAATCGCTAAAAGTCGGTTTTGTTTTCGGTGCCGGTTTTGACCCAAATTAGTCTTGTTTGATTGTAAACGATCCACTCCGTAAATGCCTAAACCAGCAACTAATGATTCTGAGCCCACATCCGAGCGCGTAGAAACACGTTAGCGTCCGATCATCATCGGGTGTTTTTTGGAAACTTCTATAGACAGCTGGCAGTCAAAATGTGGGTGTCTACAACCACTCACACACATGCAATGGCAAACACAAGTAGAAGCAATGCTATTCGGCTATGATCTCCTTAAATTCCTCGATGGCACCCAACCTTGCCCACCCGAAACCATCCCTGACCCAAACGCCAAACCTAACGACAAGACCGACAAAACCGTGACCCCTAAAACTGGCGACATACCTAACCCAGCCCCCATGACGTGGAAACGTCAAGACCAATTCATCAAAAGTGCTCTTCTAGGTTCCCTATCCAAGGACACGGGAGCCCTAGTCACTCACCTCACCACATCACGTGAGGTCTGGACCTCCCTAGCCAAAACCTACGCCAACCCCTCCCGTGGTCACATCCTTCAAGTCAAGGACCGACTTGACTCCATCACCAAAACCGCCACCACTACCGTAACCGAGTACATGCAATCAATCAAAACCTGCACGGACAAAATCGCTGTGCTCGGAAAACCAATGGACCCCGAAGACATCACCGCAAAAATCCTTCGTGGACTTGATTCCACCATCTACAAATACTTCATTGACTCTGTAATGCCCGAGATGAACCCATTACTTTCGATAATCTTCACGAAAAACTCCTAAACTATGACCGAACCGTAACAAAACCAACCCGACCCGACCCGTTCCCCACCTCGGACCACATGGTTCAATACCGTCCCAATGACCACTCTTACAACCGACCTACCCAAGGCCAAACTCGCTCACCCCAAACCAACCCTAATTCAGACCAACCCGTTCCAACAACGGTGGTGAATACATAAAAATGTCACACACCCTTGCAAACAATGGAATAGGACATCTCACCACCCCCACCCCACACACCCGAACTAAATGAATATGTCGAACATCGTCACCGTCACATCGTCGAAACCGGTCTAGCTCTTCTCACCCATGTTCGTCTTCCCACGACTTTTTGGCCTCACGCCTTCTCCACCGGTCTATTTAATCAATAGATTACCCACACCAACCCTCCAACACGACTCGCCTTACTTAGCCTTTTTTGGCTCACAACCCAACTACACCAAACTACGAAGTTTTGGTTGTTTATGTTACCCTTGGCTTCGCCCATACACCACTCACAAGTTACAACCACGGTCTACACCATGTGTCTTCCTAGGCTATTCCCCGACCCAAAGTGCATATTATTACCTCGACCCAACCACATATAAAATCTTTGTCTCACGTCATGTAAAATTCATTGATAATTGCTTCCCGTTCCCAGACCTTGACTCCAAACACACCCCCATTGACACCCGTAAACCCGTCCAATGGTTCCACTACACAATACCCGACCCTACCCACAAAACCAACAAACCAGCCCTTGTCCACACCCTTTCTGCAATACCCTACATCCCGGCCCAACCCAACAGCCCTACCCATAACACCAACAACCCAGCCCCTGCCCAAACCCCCTCCACAATACACAAATAGCCCAGCCCAACCCAAAATCCCAGACAACCCAGCCCAACCCAACACCACAGCCGGCACAGCCCAACCCAACGCACCCGAACCCCTTCCAAACCGACCCGTAACTCATTTATCCAATAACATTCGTAAGCCCAATCCCAAATATGTCCACCTTGCAACCATTACCCCCCTCCCCCCTGTCTCATCTACCCAACACCACAAAACAAGCCCTTGCCATCCCACAATGGAAGGAAGCCATGGTAGCCGAATATGACGCCTTGTGTAAAAACAAAACTTGGACACTAGTCCCGAGACAACCACAATATAATGTTATTAGCTGCAAATGGATATATCGCATCAAGTACAACCCGGATAACACCATTGATAGATACAAAGCTCGCCTCGTAGCAAAAGGATTTCTCCAACGGGCTGGCATAGATTACTCTGACACCTTCAGTCCAGTTGTCAAACCCAACACGATTTGTATTCTTCTCATACTTGCTTTAACCAATGGTTGGAAATTACGCCAACTAGACATAAACAATGTCTTTTTACAAGGCAAACTCACTGAAACCGTTTATATGACACACCCACCCGGGTTTGTGGACTCCCACAATCCTTCCCACGTATGTAAACTCACTAAGGCCATCTATGGTCTAAAACAAGCCACGCGAGCCTGGTACACCACCCTCAAGCAGTACCTACTCGCTAATGGCTTCAGCGGGTCAATTGCTGACCCATCACTATTCATCACCACGACACCACACAACAAAATTTATCTTTTAGTATATGTCGATGATATAATCATCACATGTCCAAATCCCCGCGTCGTCGAGTCATTCATGACAAAATTAGTGTCCCGATTTGCACTCAAAGATCTTGGTGCGTTATCTTACTTCTTAGGGGTCGAAGTCACACCTACTAAATCGGGACTTCTTCTCACTCAATCAAAATATATACATGACTTATTGCACCGTCACCACATGCTTGAGGCAAAACCCACTAACACACCAATGGCACTTTTTCCTCCATTACACATGGATGAATCTTCACCAATTCATAATGCCACTGACTATCGAGCTATCATTGGTAGCCTACAATACCTTTCATTCACCCGACCCGACCTTGCTTTTCCTGTAAACCGGCTTGCTTAATTCATGCAACGCCCCACCGATCTCCATTGGACTGCACTCAAAAGACTACTTAGGTACCTTCAAGGCACGGCCCAAGTTGGCCTGTTACTTCACCGAAGCTCACCCAACAACCTACACGCCTATAGCGATGCCGACTTGGCCGGTGATCGGAATGATTACCGGTCCACCACCGGATTTGTCACTTATCTTGGTCGAAACCCACTTTCCTGGTCATCTAAGAAACAAACTGTTGTTGCTCAATCAACAACCGAAGCTGAATTCCGAGCTGTAGCAACTACAGCCTCCGAGTTATTATGGATACAAAATTTATTAAAGGAACCTCACTTTCCCAATATATCTCCACCTGTCATCTATTGTGATAACCTCAGCGCAACAAGTTACTCTGCAAACCCCGTGTTTCACTCAAGAATAAAGCATCTAGCACTTGCCTTTCACTTCGTACGTGAACTAGTCACAAATGGCGCCCTACGTGTACAACATATTGCCGGCGGCGATCAACTCGCTGATGCACTCACCAAGCCACTATCTCGTCTACGCTTCACGAATTTAGTTACCAAGATCGGACTTTTCGGTGGATCGTCCGTCTTGCGGGAGCATGTTAAGGATATCTCTTGATATCTCGTAGATATTATTACGTCAATATTATTATCTTGCATATATTGTTATCTTTCTATATTTTTCATGTCATATATTTTTGTATCTTAGTTTAGCTTATTCTTATTCTCATACCATATTTAGGATTATTTGTAATCAATGTATTCATAGTCCTAGGTTGTAATAGTTTCTCTTAAGTCAATAATAAAATCATTCTTCAAATCCTTACATTCCAAACACCCATTTGGGGAAGGAGGAATTTGCAATTTCAATACTTCTACGAATAATGCACACTTAACCTCTAACAGTTGGGAGAGAAAGAAATTACATTTTTTTTGTTTTTTTTCTGGAAATTACAGAATAAATTTGGGTCCAATTTTTTGGAGGCCCAGTTTGCTCGCTCCGCCAGAACTGGGCCTGAGCCGGCCCTGCGTAGGTTCATCAGTTGATTTAATGGATGTAATTAGTTCTCATGGTTCTCATTATACAAGTGGTTCTCATACAATCCTAAATCTATATATACTCCATCTGTTTTTTTAATATAAGTCATTCTCACTTTTCGTGACAACTCATTCTCTTTTCAATATCTCTCACGACATAAGAAAAAATACTATGAAGTGTATACTTATTTGAAAGCTCTTTTCGTAAGGAATTTTATGGCACAATTTTTAAAGTTTTTGGAATAATATATTTATATAAAAATTAAAGTCAAAGTCTCACCTCGAAAAAACAATACGTCATATAAAAAAATACGGAGGGAGTATATATATATACTCCCTCCGTATTTTGAATCCTTAAAAAGTACATAAGACAATAAACTTAGGTAAGATTATCCCACATCAAAAAATTATAATAACGTGAAGAAATTCTATTATATAAATAAGAGTAATCAATCGTCCTAAAATTATAATAAGGTGCGAATTTTATCATATAAATAAGAGTAATCTCACGTCCTTAACTTAGATATAAAAACAAACTCTTTTGAGTCTTAAAATAAACTTTTAAAACCATAAACTTAATTAAGTAAAATTATCCCACATCGAAAAATTATAATAAGGTGATCGAATTTATTATATAAAAATAAAAACAATAATTCATCATAATTGTGAAAATGTGATTGAATTTCATCGAAAAATTATAATAAAAAATTTTCTACATGGTACTCCAGTGTTTTTAGCTTTTCTATATGGTACCCCTTCGCGTTTATAATCACACATGGTTAGGGGTGTTCACCGGTCCAAACCCGGACCAGACCAAACCGGCTTGACCCGCGGACCGACAACCCAAAAAATCCAAACCCGCACACCGGACCGGTTACAAAGAAACTCGGACCGGACCGGCAAAATACACTAAATTTGATTAATTCTTTTAAGTGTGGACCGGACCAGACCGCGGACCGGCACCCAAATTTTTGGAGACCCGCGGACCGGACCGTACGGTCCGGGTCGGTCGGGTTTGCCGGTCCGGGTCCCTTTTTGAACACCCCTACACATAGTATAGAGATATAATACACTAAAAGTGAGAGGTATCATATGTGATTATAAAAGTGCAGGGGTACCATATAGAAAAGTTAAAAATATAGGAACATAATGTAGAAATCTCTTATAATAAAGTGATGGAATTAAACTTAAAGTAAATAATTCCAGATCTCCTTGCCTCAACCCCCTCTGTCCCATAAAGAAACCAAAGCTTATGCCATTTAGAACTAGGGAATATTGTGGACTAGTGATGCAGGCTATTAGCAGTTTCCTGAAGTTCTCAAGGAAGGTAAGTTCTCTTGGAGAAGCTCAACTATGAAATCCCACTCAATAAAGTCATATGCCTTCTCTTAAGATGCATCTTGGGCTGGTTGTTTTCCTCTTATAATGTTGCATTATATCGTGACAGATAATAATGTTTTCAAGTATGGATCTGCCCTTCACAAAGGCCCCTTGAGTTTCATTGACAAGTTCAGGGAGGATCTTAGCCAGTCTGTTACAAAGAGCTTTGGAGATAATCTTATAGAGCATGTTACAACAGGCTATTGGCCTGAATTGTTTCACAGAATCAGGTCTCTCACACTTAGAAATGAGAGTGAGGTTTGGAGATAATCCATTTATAAGAATATAATCTATATGATTATAGAGATTTAGTCATTGTTTTTACTATGTATGTATAACAACTGATGAGTTACTTATATAAAGGGCTAAAGACATAATATTAAATAAAACTGCTTAGTCTCACTAATATAACATACGGAGTTTGAGCCTAAATAAGTAAGAATTTTAAAAATCATTATATATATTTAGATTTTAAAAACAAAGATAATTAATATAAAGAAAAAAGCTTTAACCTTGCCGATATTTTGACATAGCCTAACCCAAAATCCGTATAAAATCAATAAGTACCAACTTTTATTTTTCAACCCGGGATATAACCGAGCAAAAATTTATCCGAACATAAAATATCAAAACCGTGGCCCACCCTCCTAACCCAGGTCATCTTGCTAAGCTTACACTCAGGTATAAACCTAATTTCTTATGCATATCTTAACAACTCGTAATGTATCTTACATAAATAACAAATTGCACCTCAATAAGATACTCATCATCCATTTTATACTCCTTTCGTCTCAGTCATTTGATTACCTTTGATTAAAATATTCGTTACAAATAATATCAAAGTTAATGAAATGATTGAGACAGAAAAAGTAGTAATTTTGAAGAAAAAAAGATAAATCTATTCACTCTTATATATCCCATCTCCAACATATCACGATTCACGATGAACAAATATAGTTAAATATACTTATTTGGCCGACTAATTGATGCAAAAATCAATCCCCTCTATTAGGTTAACACCATAGTAAATTTCAAAATTGAATCAACTTATTATACCAAATGAACAACTTTCATACGATTTTATTGAAGTGTGAATAATATCAGTTAGAAAGTCGATAACATCATACCATTAATAAAATCATACAATTATTTTGATGCTCACTGATCTAGCGTATTTTATATGTGTTTACGACGGAGATTTGAGCTAGATTCGATGATTAAAGATGCGGATTTAGAGTGAAAATCGTCTAATTGGTTTTATCTAGTAAATTCTGCTTTATTGGAGAAAAGACGGATTTTAGAACTCTAAATCCTTGTTATTGTGATTTGGGCTCGAGACGGAAAGCGTGAAGAACAAGCCCAACTAAACCGAGTGAAAAGTCAAAGCGCAGCTCGGGGATTGAAGACGGAACTGCTTTGGGTCCGTGTTAGCTTATTAGTTGTTGTTGTTATTATTATTATTATTATTATTATTATTATTATTATTATTATATTTAGGAAATTAGTATAATTTCCTATCATTATTAGACTATATACTATTATTAGTTTTTCATCATTCATAATACACTGCACGTTACGTTCATCAAGAAAAGAAAGAAGAGAAGAACTCTAATTATGTGTAACTAATTCTTCCTTCTCGGGTCAAAGATTTGAAGCTTTCTGATTAATTGATTGTGAGAGTTTCTAAATCTTTATTTAAATACTTAAGTATTGTTTATTCCTTGTGCTAATTTTATGATTGTTGTTTGTTTAATCTTTTTGGCCAATTGATTATTTCAATTTTCAATCTATTGCAATTCTTTGTGTTTGAATCCGTAATTGTTCAATTCGCTAGATGAAGTTGCAACCTTTAGACCTGATTATTTGTATGCATTTCATCGTAATTGGGTAAAAGGGGAAATAAACATATAATTCGAACCAATAACCGCGTGTGTTAAAGGTCGTTATTTCTATTGATTTGTTCATATCGTTCATGCTGTTATTGAATTAGATCTAGACGCGTGGATTAGGTTGTTCAATAATTAGGTTGCTTAGTATCGCGTTTCGACCTAAGTAATATTATCTACGGAACAATTGGAACTTTCAGTTTCACAATAGAATACTCAAGGATTAAATAAAGGTTAGTAGTCGATGCTCAATTGTTTAACTAGTTAGTGAATTTTCTTTGAGTCGAGTTTCTTAATCATCTGAATTCATCATTAATTATTAGTTATTTTATTTTTGTTATTTTAGTTGTTAGACGAATCAATCATAAAACCCCCCATATTCCTGTTACGTTTATTTATTTTATTCACACATTAATTTACCTTGCCTTCCCTGTGGATTCGACACCCGACTTACCTCTACTATATTTTTAAAGGTAATAGGACTTAATTATTTATCTTTGGGAGCATACGACCAAGGCTCACCAAATTTTGGCGCCGTTGCCGGGGAAGGCAATTAGTTGTTTTTGTGTGATTATTCGTTTTCGTGTCTATTGTAAATATATATTTTAATTAAGGGTCTTTTTGTTTGTCATCTAGAAATGAGTTTTTGTTGTCCCCAACTTGATAATGAGTTACTACATCACTATTTTGAAAGACTCACGGAGTATGTGCTAGAACGCAAATATTTACCTTTGAGTAATGAACAACTCTTGGTAGCGATTTACCATAACTTTAATCGTGCAACTCAAATCGATTTACAAGTTGAAAGTGATGGTAGATTTCTTGAGTTAGGTCATAATGAAAAATGGGATGTGATTGATCTTTTGGTTAACAATGCTCGAGAATTAGAGATATCCACTTTATTTCTTGAACTTCCCCAATACTTCGAGACTTCTCCTGATCATGAATCGATTATTAGTGATGATGTGACCAAAATTGATTATCTAATTTACCTTACTCATATCGAAGGCGCCCCACTAGGTGATGATGGAGAGGAAGGTGACTTGTATTTATTGACTGTGCCATATATAGAACCCGTATCAGACTTACCGTTACCCACATATTTTATTGGTCCCTCTTTGGGTGGTGAATCGGGTGATATATTATGGGATTTGAAAGATACATTCATAAGGAGTACGGAGACAAACAAATTGTTTGAGATGATGCCGTTATCTCAAGAACCATACCATGAGTCCGACGTTCTATGTACCTCTATATTTATGCGGTGTATATGGTATATTCTCATTATAATCTTTTATACAATTTTCACAAACTCTTTTGCTAGCTTGTTTGACCGTCTCCTACGGGCATTAACTTGTTCCGATCTTGAAATAAATTGAGTTACTCTATAAAGGGGTAGTGCTGTGTGACCCCTTCCGTCGTGCGGGACGTTAAATCAGCGCTTACGGGAGGCAACCCGCTTTTTGTTATTTGATGATTTTTTTTTTGTTTTTGAATAAGTTAGTTTGTGGACTTCATTTGAAGTTGGATGGAGGGAGCAGTCGAGAGAATTGATCTTTTTGACCCAATAAATGAAGATTCCGCTTTCGACGTCGGGTCAACGACGAACGAGAAAGACTATTTTCAGGAATTGGGGTGACTAGCATGACGGGTTCTTAAGAAATCGGAGATGAGACGAAACAGTTCATTTGGCACGACATAATCAGGCATGCGCGCTAGTTGCGTGAACCAGAGTCGTGTCGCGCGTCTTATTGACTGTCAGGTATGACTTCTTCTCCCTACAGGTCTGTTTCTAATCTTTAAAAAAAAATACAGCTATCTTCCTCCATTACGCCTTCTCCCATTCTTCCTGTTCCCCTATTTATCCCCTCACTCTTTTCATCAACTCCATTAATCTACTTTTAATTCAATTCAATTCTCCCAAATCAATTTAATTCAATCCCCATCTTCTTCCATTACCCTATTTCTTCCCTCTCATCAAATCTCTTCTAAAAAAAAAACCTTCATTCCTCAATTACTACACCAGTCACTTCCTCCGTCACCTTCCCATCTTAGCCATTCCCTTCCCTTCGTCCGTTTGCGTCGTCGCCGGCCTTGTCGGGTCTGTTGCCTCTGCTGCGTCTCGTCGTTGTTGTAGCCTGGTTCGTGCCAGTCTCTGTCTGTTTCCGGGTCGGACTGTCGTCGGGTTGTGAGTGTATGATGGTCAGTCTGTGTTGCGAACATCAGTTTTAATTGAGTTAATTGAGTCCTGCTCACCTGACTTTAGGACCGAAAATCAGCCCTTGACCCACCGAATAGACTCAAAATTTCATGTGAGCAGGTTTTGTTGATTAAAGTTGGTTGGACTCTGTTCTTCTGCTTCTACTTGATTCAACTATGAAAAATCTGGTTTCAGCTAGCTTCGTTGTTACATTTAGGTGAGATTGCAAGATTGGGTGAGTTTCAATTCAATTTTTCAGTACATAAGTGAAAGTTATGATAATCCCCTGAAAGGGAGATTGGGTATTGCATTCCTTATAAACTGTGTACAAAGATTACAGAATCAGAATATAATCAGAATAATACAGAATATGCTATTAAGTTAGGTAACTAATATTCCTAGAATATTTACATGATATTTACAATATCTAATACGCCCCCTCAGTCGGAGCGGGAGGTGGACGAACGCTCAGACTGGAACGAAACCGGTTAAACAGGTACCGAGGTAGGCCTTTCGTAAAGATGTCAGCATATTGAAATTCTGACGGAACATGAAGAACACGGACAAGGCCGACTCGCACTTTTTCACGCACGAATTGTATGTCCAGCTCAATATGTTTGGTGCGTTGGTGTTAGACCGGATTACCTGTGAGATACACAGCCGACACATTATCGCAAAATACAAGAGTAGCACGGCGGAGTGGAATATGTAACTCCAGTAATAGATTACGGAGCCAGCTCGTTTCAGCAACAGCATTAGCTACACCTCTGTATTCGGCCTCAGTACTGGAGCGAGAGACAATAGGTTGTCTTTTAGAGGACCAAGAAATAAGATTGTCTCTAAGAAAAATACCGTAGCCTGAAGTAGAACGCCTAGAAATCGGGCAGCCGGCCCAGTCGGCGTCAGAATAAGCAGTAAGAGTGAGGGCCTTCGACACACCAATATGTAACCCATGATCGATCGTGCCTTTAACGTACCGAAGGACACGTTTAAGAAAGGCAAGGTGAGGTTCACGTGGGTCATGCATAAAAAGACATACCTGTTGTACCGCATAGGAGATATCAGGTCGAGTGAACGTAAGGTACTGAAGGGCGCCGGCTAAGCTTCGATATAGTGTTGGGTCAGAGACACGAGGACCAGATTCCGGGCTAAGCTTAGCACCAGGCTCGACAGGTGTGTTGGACGGGTTGCAGTTTGCCATAGAAGCACGGTCAAGAATATCCAAGGCATATTGGCGTTGGGACAAGAACAAACCTGAGTTGTTACGGGTGACGGTTGTGCCGAGGAACTGATGTAAAACACCAAGATCCGTCATGGCGAACTCCTGGGACAAAGATCGAATAATGGAACGGAGGAGCGCCGTAGACGAGGCCGTGAGAATGATGTCATCGACATATAGCAATAAGTACGCAGTGTCAAGGCCCCGGTGAAGTATGAACAAGGACGGATCACATAGGCTGCTTCAAAATCCACGGGATAATATGTATGTCGTAAAGCGTTGATACCAAGCACGAGATGCTTGCTTAAGCCCGTATAAAGATTTCCGAAGTCGGCATACAAACCCCGGCTTTGTTGAATCATGAAAAACCGGAGGCTGGTGCATATAGACCGTTTCTGCCAGCACACCATGGAGGAAAGCATTTTTGACATCCAATTGGTGAATTGGCCAGTTACGGGACGTGGCAATACTTAGAACAGTTCGAATGGTAGTCGGTTTCACAACCGGGCTGAACGTTTCATCGCAATCAATGCCGACCTGTTGAGTTTTGCCATTAGCTACCAAACGAGCTTTATAACGCTGCAAAGAACCGTCAGAACAAAATTTGTGTCGAAATAACCACATACACCGAATAATAGATGCATTACTAGGACGAGGTACAAGCTCCCAAGTCTCATTTTTAATTAAAGCACGATACTCATCTACAATGGCGGCATTCCAGTTCGGGTCACGGAGGGCATCATTGTGTGATTTAGGAAGGGGTGAGATGGGTGGAGTCGTAGTAAGGTGAAGGTTCATGGGTATTTTGGGCTTGAAAATGCCGTGGGTGGCACGAGTGGCCATTGGATGGGATGGGGGAGGTGGCGGAGGGGTGGGCGTTGGGCTGGACAATAATGTAGAGGTTGGGCTGGTTGGGGTAATAGGCGAAGGACTGATGGGTGGGGAGTGTTGGGCAGTAGGTGATTGTTGGGCTGGAGGGGATTGTTGGGCTGGAGTGGAGTGTTGGGCTGGAGTGGAGTCTGGAGGTGTGGATTGAGATGTTGGTGTTGGGGCATTGTGTGATAAGGTTTGGGTTGGGCCTGTCAGGTGGGGAAATAATATGGACAGTGGAGGAGAGTCCTCTGGGCCGAGAAAGGAGTAGTCGGACGCGGGCCTGTTTGGTGACGCAAACGGAAAAATGGACTCATCAAACGTGACATGACGAGAAATAATAATTTTACCCGTGGTAAGATCGAGACAACGATAGCCACGTTGATTTGGTGGGTAACCTAGGAAGACGCATCTAGTGGACCGGGCTTGGAGTTTATGGGCTCGATTTGCGGATAGGTTAGGGAAGCAGAGACACCAAAAAACGCGTAAGTGATCGTAGGAAGGGTGACGAAGATATAAAACGGAAGTGGGAGTACGGGAGTTGATGGTGGTGGATGGGAGTATGTTGTGAAAGTAGACGGCCACATGGAGGGCGTCGACCCAAAAGGTTGGTGGTAATGACGCGTGGGCTAGTAAAACAAGAACGATTTCATTCAAGCGACGAAGCATACGTTCGGCTTTACCGTTTTGTTGGGACGTCATTGGACACGAGTATCGAAAAACTAAGCCATTTTTAATGGCAAACTCATGAAACGAGGAATTATCAAATTCACGTCCCATGTCACATTGGAAACTTTTAATATCACGTCCAAATTGAGTTTTGATATATTTTGCAAATTGCACGAATCTTTGGTGAGTGTCGGATTTGAATTTTAGGGGAAAAACCCACACAAAGTTGGTGTAATTATCTATGAGGACGAGATAATACTTGTACCCGCTTTTACTTAAAATGGGAGATGTCCACAAATCGCTATGTATGATATCAAACGGGGCAAGGGAGACGGAGGTGGAAGCGGAAAACGGTAATCTTTTATGTTTGCTAGTTTGACATGATGAGCATAAATGAGACGACACTTTATTACATGGAATACGGGATTGACGGGAAAGTAAATGCAAGATATTAGAACCCGGATGGCCGAGCCTATCGTGCCACGGGATTGACGTAGACGCAAGAAAAACAGAACTATGACTCAATGACTTGGGCTGAAAAACAAAACTGTGACTCAATGACTTGGGCTTGGACAATGACTTGGACTCTGTGGACAATGGTGATGAAGATACAGGATATAGCTCGCCCCGACTACTGCTCCTCATAATCGTAAGCCCAGTCTTGAGGTCCTTCACAGAAAAACCATCGGGGTCAAATTCGACAGAAACATTATTGTCTTTAGTAAATTGACGGACGGAAATAAGATTTTTTATTATATTTGGGGTATATAGAACATTACGAAGGTTTAAGTCACGGTTCGGGTTTTTAAGGTTAATCATGCCTGATGAGTGAACCGGAATAGAATTGCCATTACCAACATAGATAGAACGAACCGTACTTAAATTAAAAGGAGGAGAGAGCATACCTGGGTCCGATGTCAAATGAGAGGTAGCCCCCGTATCCATATACCATTGAGTATCATCGGGATTCGGCATGGAAATAGCATTATAGGCAGATCCAACTTGACTGAATTCCAAATCCGAGTTCTCGGCCAGATTAGTTTGTCCGGTGAAGCGATTTTGGTTCCGATTGTTCTGGGCTCTAGTCGCGCTCGCCGGTGGGCCCCACGGGGCTGCCCAGCCAGGTTGGGCCGGAAACGGGCAGGGAGGAGGAGACCAGAAGTACTGCGGGTATGGCGACGGCGGGTATGCCGGTGACGACGGCGAGTATGCCGGTGGTCCCCAGTGCGGCGACTGGCCACCAGATCCGGCGTTCTGGTTCCGACGCGGCTGCTGATTGTAGTTGTTTCGGTGGTTATTACCACCTCGACCACCCCGGCGGCCTCTGTTTCCCCGGCCACGCTGCTGCTGGCGGCCGTGTGCCGATCCCGATCCCGGTGCCAGATCTTCAAAATCTCCTTGTTCTGCTGCCGGAATAGCCAAGGCAGCCGCCGGAGCGGCATCGGAGCGACTTGTCTGTCGCTGCGCTTCGAGATGAAGCATACTCCGAGCCGTGTCAAACGTCGGTAGGGTCTGATTGATGTATGCGCCGACAGTATCATAGGCGCTGGGCAGTCCTCTAACAAGTTGGAGAACTAGACGCTGAGCATCGACAAAGCCTCCGACGTCGTTCAACTGGGCTGCTAGGTCCTTCAACTTCTGGCAGTATTCATCAAGTGAGGTGACGGACTCGAGTGTTAGGTTGACAAACTCGTGTTCGAGAGCGGCGGCCCTAGATTCTTTGTTGTCTAAGAAGTGAGATTGCAAGATTGGGTGAGTTTCAATTCAATTTTTCAGTCCATAAGTTTGGGATCTCTTTTTATGTTGGTCCGTGAACGTGATTCTCGGGTTCAAAGTTGCTACTGTTGAGTTTGGTGTTGGTTGGAATTCAGTTTAATTGGAGTTTGTAGTCTTACATACGTGGTGTGAGAGTTGAGGTAGCTAGCTTGAAGACGGTTAGTTTCTAATGCATAGAAGGTGTCCGTCGATATGCTTCACTGAGTTTTGGTTGCATATTACTCCCTGTTTATACATCTTCTCTTGAAATTGGGGTCATCATTTTCTTCATTGTGACCATTTGGTTACTTGTCGGATTAGAGTCCGGCATGGCTTAGAACTCGGTGATCACTATATTTGATATTCATCGTCACATAATGTTGTCTGTGAGGGAAATTTGTGTTGTTATTATAGTGTTTGGAACCGTTGTGCTCTTTTAGTGAAATTTTTGATCAAGTGTGGGGAGGTATGACGCAAGTTGATCGACTTTAGACCGACAAGGTTCTTTCCTTCCTTCTCCAATTATTGTGTCCTTTGTAACATTGAGGACAATGTTTCATTCAAGTGTGGGGGAGGAGAATCGTTTCGATTTGTAATAGCTTTGTACTTGTGTGATATGCTTTATTTTCGTTACTTCATCACCCAAAAAAAAAAGAGAAAAAAAAAAGGAAAAAAAAATGAAAAAAAAGGAACAAAAATAATCCCGGCTAGGTGAAAACTCGAAATTGCGCCTAGGCAAGAATGGGAAATGTGGCCGAGGACGGAGCGAAAACCCGAAAGGGCACTCCGGGTAAAAAGAAAAATTGAGTTGCGTGCCACGAGAGTAGTGTGAGTTGAAAAAAAAATGAAAAGTTAGAGTGAAAATCCGCAAGGGCGGACACTCTAGGCAAAATGAGGGATTTAGGAAAAAAAAACTCACTTATATTCTCCCCATTTCTTGGTGTGGCGTCATAAGAAGGGCGGCATAGAAGGTCGGTCGGGTAGAATAGTTGGTTAAGGTGAGAAGAATCGCAGTGCGGGTTAGTCGTAGCACTAAATTTTATGTGATTGGAGTATTGTTTTGTGTTGTATTGAGGTGTTAGAGGCGTTAGGTCGATCACATGTGTGGGTTGTGGAGAATAGTGGTATACATTGTTTACCATTGGTGATATTTTGTAGCACATGTGATCATGTTTAGGATTCGGAGATATAAGGGGTGTAGTATCATGTTTCGATAGTTTTTGGTGTTATTTTGTGGTCACAATCTTCGGTTGTTGTAGAGAATTGTCATGTTATTGTGACCTTGTGCTTAAACTTTGAGGACGATATAAGGAGGGTGGTTGAAGGGATGAATTTTGTGTGATGTCAAGCTTCCCATGTTTTGTTTGTAAGATCTTGTATTTTATTGTTGATGTTTCCGAGTTTTGCTCGGGACGAGCAAAGGTCTAAGTGTGGGGAAGTTGATCTAGCGTATTTTATATGTGTTTACGACGGAGATTTGTGCTAGATTCGATGATTAAAGATGCGGATTTAGAGTGAAAATCGTCTAATTGGTTTTATCTATTAAATTCTGCTTTATAGGAGAAAAGATGGATTTTAGAATTCTAAATCCTTGTTATTGTGATTTGGGCTCGAGACGGAAAGCGTGAAGAACAAGCCCAACTAAACCGAGTGAAAAGTCAAAGCGCAGCTCGGGGATTGAAGACGGAACTGCTTTGGGTCCGTGTCAGCTTATTAGTTATTATTATTATTATTATTATTATTATTTTTTTTTTTATTATTATTATTATTATTATTATTATTATTACTATAAAACTGGAACTTGCATTAATAGCGAAACAAATTACAAGAAGTTAGTGGGTAGCCGAGATACTATCTGGGCACCCACTCCCTTAACGATAGAAAAACTAAGACGAGTAAAAATAAAAGCAGCCGCTCGAGCTCCCGCGTCCTGAGAGATAGAGAATTTCTGAATCCGCTTGAGTAAAGCAGCTGCCTCCGCGTCAAGCTCCCCTAGAGAAGAGAAAGAGAAAGGTAGGAACCCGTACCCAGTCTTGGTGCACAAATCTCCATACTTGGCGCACTTGCGCTGAGCAGCATCAGCGACCGCGCGGCCAGGCTGAAAATCAGACATCGCGGACTGAGTCAAAGGGGACGACCCTGTCAGATCGACACACACATCGCGCCCCCTATCCCAGGAATACAGAAGTCAGAACCGGTAGCCTCAACAAACCCACTCAAGGCAGACTCAAAGGCAAATCCAGGAGAGGCGATCTCGGAGGGACGAAGCAGCGTAGCTTGTAAATCGGCAGACTGGAGGCGAGAAGCAAGGAAGGCAAAGTGAAGGGCATCAGCGGCGGCAAAGACACCGAGCCCTCCTAGGGAAAAAGGGGAGGGTGGCCAGCCGCCACTGCCACTCCCCAAAACCGGGTCCAGACGCCGTGACAATACGCTCAAGACTAGATCGGAGCGCAGTGTCGAAAGAAAGGTGGGCCGAGCCAAAGGCAAGGGGAGAGCAAGTGCGCAAAGCAAAGTATAACTTAGAAATACCTGTGCACGCCCGGAGGAGAAGTAACTCACACTGGGGATCCTCAATCGTAGCAACCAAGTCCATGAGCTCTATGGTACGGGCGACCCTCTTTGAGACAAGAGCGCCACTGAAAGCTGGGCACGCGCTGACCGGTCCCCAGGACCTTAACACCGTGCAAGGGCCTGGCAATAGAGGTAGGGAAAACACCAGCACACCTGCTTCTCGGATCTTCGACAGGCCAAAAGACCTCCGTCTTCGCAACATTGAGGTGAAGGCCAGAACGGGGGCCCTCCTCCATGATCATCTGAAGAACCTTCCCCACAACAAGCGTATCCCCAACAATAGTACCGTCATCGAGGTACCAAGCCTGAAAGCAAAGATCAAAGGAGTCCCTGATCCTACGAACCAAGGGATGCAGGACCAGAGAGAAAAGGAGGGGACCTAAAGGGTCACCTTGCTGAGCCCCCTGACACAAGCGGAGACTGTGCTCCCCATAGTAGAGCCTGGCGGGGCTGGAGTAGCAAAACTCAACCCAGCGGGAGAGGGCAGGGCACTGATGGCGAACCTCCTGCAGCATACTCGCCCGGTCAACCAAGTTAAAGGCATTCTGGAAATCGACAAGTAGCATGGAAAGACCCACATCCGCGCCACAGTCCTCTACAAGGCGGTTCAAGGAATGCAGAATAGCTTCGCCCCCGCTAGAAACACCAACCCCGAATTGAAGACCCTCAAAATAGCCACACAAAGATGGGCCAACCAAGTAAGCTCCGACCTTAGAAACAAGGCGCCTCCAGATAGTGCCCACAGCAATAGGACGAACCCCACCCCCCGGCTTAACGAGCGGGGTGAGTGGAGCGCTGGCAATGTATTCACCTAACCCTTGTGGACACTTCCCTCCGAGAAAAAGGTTGACCACCCGAGCGATAGAGGTAGTCAGATCATCAGAAATGGCGATAGCAGCGCCAGTCAAACAATCCAACAGATGTTGGGCTCGAAGCCCATCCCTCCCACAAGACGTACCCCGCGGGAAACTCCGGATCATGTCCAAAACAACAAACACGGATGCATCAAGGCAGTGGTCGATAGGGTCAGACGGGAGGACAGGAGAGGGAGCAGCCGGATGTTTATCCTGAAGGGCCCGGAGGGTGGCATCGGTGTAAGGTGCGACACCGGACGAAGAAAGAACACGAACGGCCGCCGTATAATGACCATCAGAAATCTTCTTGCGACACTGACGAATGTTAAGCTCACCTGGGTCGAGCACCTCCTCTACATAAAGAGAAGGGGAGACCTCTGCCAAAGTCTCACGCAAGAGCAACACCTTACCCCCCGGCACCCCCCAAGTACGAATAGCACCAACAATAGCCTCCTCCTGACGTTGTCGTCGAATAGTAGAACGACATTCCAAATTACTCCTCGGGACGAAGGTCTTCAAAACACAAAGGGGTAACACGAGCAAAGCAACCCAACAAGATATATCAAAAGGGGCTCCCGCAACATCATCCAGGGCACCCTTCAAAGCCCGCGCGAACCCAAGCCGACACCTAGGGGGAATCGATTTAACCGTGCGCAACCCCATAGAGAGCAAGTGATCAAGAGAAGCCAAAGAAAGACAAGGGAGTGGGTCCTGATCAAAAAAACCCACCGACAGCACGGGAGGCGGAACGGGGCGAGGCAGGTCATAAAGGATAAACCGAACAAAACCATCTCCACAATCAGGCGGCTCAACCTGACACCCCCTATCATGCCGACAACAAGAAGTGAGCGAGTGAGTCGCCAGGCAAACACCGCACAACCAAATGCTCATACGTTTAAAGGTAACCTCAGCCGCAGAATAGACAGACAAGCTACTGGAGAGGGTTTGACGCGTTAATACCTGAGCACCGGCACAAAAATGATGGTCACGCAAGTGAATGCGCAAGGACGCTTTGGTAAGACCTTGTCCACGATTATCCGTACACTCAGAAAGACCCACGAAAGGACAATGGAAACGAACCAAGGGAGGCATGACAAGATCGAGCAATGGCAAACCACGGAGCGGAAGCACATAGAACAGGGACAAGCAAGGAGGAAAAAGAAAAACCGGAAGCCGAAACCACAACCAAGAACCACAGCAGCGAGCACCCTACAGCAGCAAAATCCGACAACACCGATGAAAAACAAAACCCGAGGCTGACCCAAAAAACACCTACAGCAGCAAGAGACGCCCCCCACCAAAGCAACCAAAGACCAGATAAACAGCAGCTGGCCGGCGACCCGAAAAACAGCGATCGGCCCGACGAAAAAAACAAACAAACAAACAGCTGCAGCACACACCAAGCACTCGACTAGACCCGAAACACTCAACAAGGACCCGGACAGCAGCTTAGCGGAGAAAGACAACAGCAGAAACAGGGGAATCAGAAGAACAGCAGAACAGCACGCAGAAACACCGGAAAAAGAAGCAAGCAGGCAGCGAAGTAAGTCGGGGAAGAGGAGAACCAGCAGAGTACGACGAAACCGTGAAGACCCAGAAGAAATCCGGCGAGGAACAGCCGGATTCCGGCAAAAAGCGCAGCAGGGGGAAGAGAACAAAAGAAAAAAACAAAAAAACAACAGCAAACCACGGGAACCACGGCGGCAGAATCCGGCGAAGTCAGAGGCGGTAGGGAAGGAGGCAGGGACGGAAGGGCGGCAGACAACAGGCGAGGAAAGCAGCAACGGCACCGGAAAAAAGAAACCCCACCAGGGACCGACAAACAACCTTCCAGACGGAGGCCGGAAGGGGAGTCGACGGTGACGCCCAGGACGGAGAAGGAAGAAACGTCGGCAGAGGGGGTGATGCCGCCGCGGCAGCGGCCGGCGGGCGGCAGAAAGACGGCAGAGGAGGGGGTCATCATCATCATCATCATCATCATCATCATCATCATCATCATCATCATCATCATCATCATCATTAGATTTAGGAAATTAGTATAATTTCCTATCATTATTAGACTATATACTATTATTAGTTTTTCATCATTCATAATACACTGCACGTTACGTTCATCAAGAAAAGAAAGAAGAGAAGAACCCTAATTATGTGTAACTAATTCTTCCTTCTCGGGTCAAAGATTTGAATCTTTCTGGTTAATTGATTGTGAGTGTTTCTTAATCTTTATTTAAATACTTGAGTATTTTTTATTCCTTGTGCTAATTTTATGATTGTTGCTTGTTTAATCTTTTTGGCCAATTGATTATTTCAATTTTCAATCTATTGCAATTCTTTGTGTTTGAATCTGTAATTGTTCAATTCACTACATGAAGTTGCAACCTTTAGACCTGATTATTTGTATGCGTTTCATCGTAATTGGGTAAAAGGGGAAATAAACATATAATTCGAACTAATAACCGCGTGTGTTAAAGGTCGTTATTTCTATTGATTTGTTCATATCGTTCATGTTGTTATTGAATTAAATCTAGACGCGTGGATTAGGTCGTTCAATAATTAGGTTGCTTAGTATCGCGTTTCGACCTAAGTAATATTATCTACGGAACAATTGGAACTTTCAGTTTCACAATAGAATACTCAAGGATTAAATAAAGGTTAGTAGTCGATGATCAATTGTTTAACTAGTTAGTGAATTTTCTTTGAGTCGAGTTTCTTAATCATCTGAATTCATCATTAATTATTAGTTATTTTATTTTCGTTATTTTAGTTGTTAGACGAATCAATCATAAAACCCCCCATATTCTTGTTACGTTTATTTATTTTATTCACACATTAATTTACCTTGCCTTCCCTGTGGATTCGACACCCGACTTACCTCTACTATATTGTTAAAGGTAATAGGACTTAATTATTTATCTTTGGGAGCATACGACCAAGGCTCACCACTCACTAATTTAATGTTAATTGAGAAATATGTGTAGATATGGATTATTTCATATACACATACATACAATCAAATATTGAATTATTTCATACTCGTATAACTTTTATACTTGTATCATTTAACAATTAGAACAAGTTATTTTTTTAACTGCTAAATATAAGGATGATTATTATGAGTATAATACAATTCTAAAAATATAAAATCATTTACTATCAAAGATATTGTTTTTTTCAGACCTATAAATGATTAGAGCTATATACTACTCAACTTATATTTTTCCAAAAATGATTATTAATTATTTTTTATGCTAAAAAACACAACACAAAATATGGGGTAAGACAGTCTCATGTGTGACATGATCTTATTTTGTAAAAAGATACTGATAATCAATATATTATGGATAAATTAGTAAATGTTTCATATAAACCGCATTATATAATAACCACTGAAAACCCTAATATGGATTAATAGACGTAATTTGCAATGCAAGTCCGCTAACTTAAACTATCATTTACTTGAGCGGTTGAGCGATAACCATTTGACCTCTTTGAACTATATAAAAAGAAAAGTTCCAAACATATGGAAAATTTTAGGTATCATAATAATAATTGTAATCGTATATTATAAGTTTGAATATAGCCTATATATTGAGCAATATTAACATCAGTAACTCACTCATATGAGTTTTTGGGTATTAACATTGGTTATTTAAGAAAATAAGAATTGGAGATGTTATATAAACACGTAAAACATTCATATTGATTAATTAATTAATTATAATTATGGTAAGTTTTCATAAGGATGACACATGGCTCTTGAAGGAGTATTTGGTTTCTTTTTTAATATAATACTAGTTTTGATCCCGTGCAAATTGCACGGTGACATTAAAAATTTGGTGACAAAAGTGATTTGACAATGTAACGAATAGTTTACATGGATCTAAACCGCAATTGCTGAGATCAAAATAAGTAAAACAAAAATTTGACGAATTTTGAAAAATGAGAATATTATATATATATATATATATATATATATATATATATATATATATATATATATATATATATATATATATATATATATATTTATGAACTTGAAAAAGAAAAACTATAGTAAGAAGTAACAAAAGTCAATATTTGCACCAATATACAAACATGAAATTAGAATATAGGAACACTTATGGATATATACACCACATTAGTAGCTGAAAGCCTGGAACTCAGACGTGCGTTTATTGCTGTCAAAAATAAGAATCTTCAATACACGTTTGTTGATAACCCTTGATATTGCAACATATAACTAACTATGGGTGAACGCGAGCTTAGATAGATAAAGATCAATGTGAGACAACAATGGACATGGCAAAACATATGGAAATAGGGAACTGTTGGTGTAAGCGAAATTGCCTTGAAAACCACCTTGGAGCACAAATCAACCTAAACCCGAGTCAAAAACTCAAACTCTATCTATGAGTAATGAGCCAAAACATGGGTAACTTCACTACTATCTCTTATAACAAAACTCTATCTACTCAAAAGAACGATTAATTTTTAGTATATCCGACACTATATTACGAAAATAGATAACCCGGATCCTATCATACTTCAGAAGAATTAATAAGTAGGCAATCAGACTCGAATATAACTGAGTTCACACCCACCGAACATGTCATTACTAAACCATGTTTCGCTGCTTTGGCGATGACAATATCGAGACTCCATTGGTGCTTGGTTTGCTTTACTACGACTCTTCGCACGAAGCCTGAATGGTCAAGAATTACAACACCCATACAACTTCTCACTCCTTCAAACATGTTTGCATCACTATTTACCTTCTGAACAACTTTTAGAGGTACACATCTACACTTTTTTCAACACCCGTACAGCTCCCTGTACTTGTTGTCCTATATTTCCTACAGTAGCATTCCATCAAACATCAAGTTAGCACCTTCAACAACTGCTTGAGGTAACCCAATTTTGCCCCATAGGATACGTGGTAAAATTCATTCCATATTGTGTTGTTCCTACAAAAATTGTACAAATTCCCATATGAGACAATCTCACTCCATATAATTTTCACCAAGACACTCGAAGCCTTATAGATATGCAAACACTATTCAAAATCTGTAAATTAAGTATAAGTTGGTATGAAATTTATACATAATTGGTGATTCTCTTAAATACTTCCACTTGCCTTGATTTAACAAAAAAATAAATTCGTAAAAAAATCTGACTCAAAAGATTAAACTACTCAAAATGCGGAGTAAAAAATTACAAAGAAGTTTTAAAATTAATTCACATGTGACCAAGAAATGTATGTGAGAGTACAAAATTTTCTCTTAGACATTAAATGTGATACGATTAAGAGACATAGTCACATAGAGAAAGGATAGGAGGTTGAAGAAATAATGCAACAATATCCATAGCAAAACCTTATGTGTAAGAAGCAAAACAACAATAATATGTACCACTTAATTAAAGTACTCCTTTGAACTAACAAATCAACATATCGACCACAACATAACTGCGGGTAAACAAACAAAATTATGTGAAAATTCCAGTTCCGAAGCATAATCATCAAAATCGTTGGCTATTAAACATGACACTAAACACAAAGAGGAACAAAGGGCTTGAGATGTTAGTACCTTTCTCGATGCTTTCTCAAATGCAGTGACCATCTCTAGAAAAAGTTATATCTTCACCGATTCCCAGGTTATAAACTTCACATCCTAAAAGTGCATACCCATACTTCTCAAGAACATTTGGTTCAAACTTCTACAGAGTATAATAAAAAATGTATCAATGTTACAATATATGCATCGAATAAAAAAAATATCAATGTTACGATATATGCACCAAATATATCAATGTTACAATATATGCATCGAATAAAAAAAATATATCAATGTTACAATATATGCATCGAATATATCAACGTTACAATATATGCATCGAATGAAAAAATATATCAATGTTACAATATATACATCGAATAAAAACTCTGTAGGATCATATAGAGTACATTGACCTATGTTTGAGGGTCGATGGCCTGAATATTTTGTGTGCCAGACTCATTACTATTTTTTTTAAACTTATTGATTTTAAACTTCTAAGGAAAATTATATTTTTCATTGGCCAAACATTTTTATTGTTATTTTTGAAAAAGTGGTCAAATATCTTAAAAGTCTCGATATTCCTCAAAATTTATCAAATACATCCTTCACCAAATATCATTGATGGCTATCAGTAAGGGTTCAAAATTTTCATACAAAAGGAGAAAATAATACTTGTTGACGTTTATTTCATAAACAATTGTGAATGAAATCATTTACAAACAAATGGAAAGATATACAATTATACATAGTAGTGTAGTTTGAAGAAATACGTGACTATTTCATAAGGGTTTGCGTCTCATTCAGAAGGATTGAATTGATGGTTTAATTGCTAAGATTATAAGATATGATACTTAGAATTTGATTCAGTGTACAACATAGTCAAACCATGAAACTTTTTTTTAACTTTTTTTTTAAAATGTACTGTTATACCATCCAAATGAGAATTCAAATATGTACCACAACTTTTCTTCTCTAATTAAAAATCCACTTTTTTATTCTACCAAGTAAATTGCCAGAGGAGATGAGGAACATTTCTTTAGCGCACATGCTAGCATGTTCTTCTCATTATCATTTTGTATTTGTAATTGGTTTTCATCCATTTCGCCAACACAGACCAAGGAAATCAAGAGAAACGAACCCTCCCTCCCCCCAACTCTCCTCTTGATTTCCATCCATTTTGCCTATTCTAATTTCTACAACCTAATTATTCCATATCTTTAATCAATCATATAATAACCCCTTGACTTCATTAAATCATCAAGCAACACCAAAGAAATTAAACCCATCAATTTTCAACCACAATTCACAAACTCATTCCAATTCCCATAATTTTCACTTTGTGGAGATAAAGTGAACTGAATTGAATATAGCTACCTAACCTTTAACATCCCCCAAAACATTGATGTTGAAACAACATTGCTTTATGCTTGTATATTCCTCAAATTCAATTCAACTCTAGATTAGAAACCCGACTTTGATCCACCAGCCTACATCATTAAGATACGGGGTAATTTATGAATTTAGTCTGTCTGAATCCAATTAGTAGCAGACATTCAGAGGCTGAAGTTACTTACTTTAATTTGCAACAACTGGTCGAAGGGGTAGAAGTTTTTTTCTCGATGAGAGCCATGAAAGGCTTGGTCTTGCGTTTATGAACAGAACCCACCTACTCTTTTCACTCTGCATCCCTGTTGGAGCCTTGTCTGGCCACCCAACCTAGTTAAAGTACGCTGTCATCCTATCAAAACACATGAAAAGTTGTTACGCTTCTGTAAAAGTAACATAAATGTAAACTGAGATTATCCATTTATTGTTTATCCATATAATCAAAAAAATATAATACTCTCCATTTCTACCATTTATCCATATAAGCAGAATTATATAATATTTATCCACTTCTACCAAAATCAGTTAGAAAGGAGGAACATATGGTGGTTAGGAGAGTGACGTTGTCAGGGGAGGCGTACGGACGACAACAATCCTGCTAACAAAGGAAAAACCAATATCAAATTAAAGCTTAATTAATCAATAATCTGGGTCGCGGACCAACCGAGGGAGTTGGAGCACCGTGTACCAATCCTGGTGTTGCGCGGAGTTCACCAGTTTCTCACCCGCTGCAACAGTCTCAAATACCGGCCCCAGTATCATTCGAGTCGGAGTCCCATGCTTGGATTGCGAATGTCAAAACCACTCAGCAAATCTGCAAATGTAACACAATAAGCTTGAATCTTTGGATAATAGTTTTGCTTTCGTAAATGTAAGCAAAACCACTTCAATATCACACAAAATAAAGGAAATAAAGGAAAGCAATTGTTGATTTATATAATTTACAATACACACAACAGATACACATTATAGGTAAAGGAATTACCTTCCCAATCTCACCGTAGCAAATATTGTTGAGAAAACAGATTTTATAATTGAAATTAACGGAGATAATGAGGATCGATTGCAATACCATTTTTCAAATAGATTCAATTAATATAATTTGTACTTACGATATCAATAAATATCACCCAAACCAACTTCAAAATCCCATGTTGCTTACGCCATGAATGTTTATCGCCACCACCGAGCAGTTGCTGTAGAAGAACCAAACCCTAGAAGCAATATCCCAAATTTTTTGAGGAGAGATTCTAGAAAAATTGATGGTGGAATGAATGATTATAGAGTAGTAATCAAATTTTTTGAGCAGAGATTCTAGAGCAATTGATGGTGGAATGAATGATTGTAGAGTAGTAATTGAGAAAATCAATAGAGGAAAAAAATGATGGGAGATAATTGAGGAGTTTCCATTTTCATGAAAATGGGAGTAGCGGTTGTGAGTTTTAACTGCTCCGTTTTCTATGGGAATGAGAAGTTGTGAGTAAAACTATAATTATGTAACTGCTACCCCAATTTTCAAAAAAAAATGTAACTGCTGCCCCATAAAACTGTAATTGTGTGCCAAGTCATTGCCAAATGGGACGATGAGGTGGATGAATGTAGTGCCTCCAAATTCTTCAGCATTAATATATAAGAGACTAGTTTTAATCCCGCACAAATTGCGCGGTTAATCTTTCAAAAATTGTACAAATTTTCATGTGAGACGATGTCACAATAAAATTATTGTGAGACTGTCTTCCTGAGATATCCAAAAGTTGTGGTATAAAAAAAGATGTACAAAGTTTATTCATTTTCGAGTCTCACCCTGAAGATCCTGATGACAAGTTGTACATCAGGTGTCCCCAGCGGAGTCGCCAAACTGTGGACATGACTTAGGTCCACGCCCGGCACGGTCAGGCACATATTTTGGTAGGCGAATGTTCTCGTGTGAGATTGATTTCGAATGAAATTTAAATCATAATGGAGTCGCCACTGAACTTTATGAGAGTTCATACCCATTCGAACTCACTTTGTACTTAGACATACCGTGCGCGCACCAAGCACGGTTTTCCTTAGTACTAGAGCTTGTGGGGTTCGTCCCTTTGCATCACGATAACGATGCCGAATATATCGAATATCTTGTATCAAATGACTCCCGTGATCACCAATGGTTTTGGGCATCCGCAAACCATAGATTCTGAGTAAGGGGTGAAGGTACGTGTTGAGAAGCCCATGAAGGACACCCAACGCCACCCGCACATAGCGACCTCTACTAAGATATCAATTGGTATGCTTGGAAGCGCGTTAGTAAGTGATGTGTGCTAAATTGAGACCGCTTTTCCTCCCATTTAGACCCGTTTTCCTCCCCGTGTTGCGAGATTAGAATGCGATTATCGCCCCATTTTAAGTCTTTCTCGCATTAGCGTCTCTCTTGTGCGTTTTATGTGTTTTTGGTAGTTTTTCTATCTATTTTGATAGGATTTGACGCCAAAAGCATGATTGAGCTTCCACGAGCACAAGATCAGAGGGGAATACTGTCCGATAAGCAAAGCACAAAACTTTAAGTTCAAAGCCAACCAATCATACAACGAAGAGCGAGATAAGAAAAGAGGTCAGGAAACCATCGGGTGAAATTTCACCCGATGAGATACCACCGGACAAAGTTTCGCCCGACGATAATTCGACCTCCCCGAAGATCTTCAGAAAACTTTCTCCACCGGGCAAGATGACCGGACGAAACTTTCACCCATTGGGTGAAGTTTCGCTCGACGGTAAAGATGTCCAAAAATGCAAATCTGGAAGAAAGTTCACCAGGTGAAACCACCGGGTCTAATTCTAATGGAAGAAACTTCACCCGGCGGTATTGGCTCGTGATGGGTTAATTTCGCATGTGAAGTTTCACCATATGAAGACTCATTGGACAAAAGTCTCACTAATGGAGCAAAAAGTTGGATTTGGGCTTGAGTTTAAGAATCCATTAAGGCTTTACTATATATATATATATATATATATATATATATATATATATATATATATAGAGGGAGAGAGAGAGAGAGAGAGAGATGGGTTCTAATGAGTTCCTTATAAGAATTAAGTCCCTAAGTCCTCATCTCATCCGTGGATGGATGGACAAGATGCATCCTAATATTTTGTATTAAAAAGACAAGATTTAGCATCCTAAAATAACTCCCATGATTTTAGGAAACAATAACTCCCATAATCACTTTCATTCTCATTCATTCATTCACGTTACAGGTTTATCAAAACCTAAAAAACAAAATGCTCTCATCAATCATCACGTTCATTCATTCAATCAAATCTGTGCTCGAAATTCCGTTACTATGAATTCAAAGATCGCGACATCTTCATTAACTGTTGATAAGCAATTCATCGAGTATAACAATGGTGAGTTTCGATATTGCTTTCATGTTTTGTGTCAATTTTTATTCATCATCTTGATTAATTTGCGTCAATTTGCGTTCATGTTTTGCGTCAATTTTCATGTTAATAATACTTTCATGGTCGTGTCATTCATGTTTTGCGTCAATTTTCATGTTGATATTGCTTTCATGGTCGTGTCATTCATGTTTTGCATCAATTTTCATGTTGATATTGCTTTCATGGTCGTGTCATTCATCATAGATTCATAGCGAATCGTAGAACACACAAACGGTGGGTATATGCTTTGTAATTTATACTAGAATCGTCATGGAAACTGCATACTATTAAATGCATGATTCATCATATGAAATTTGGGCACGCACAATATATGAGTTATTGTAGTTCATATACTGCGTTACTTTAGTGTAGAACATCTGTTACTTTAATGTCTATCATTTGTTACTTTAATGTCTATCATCTGTTACTTTATATGTCGTGTTACTTTAAGCGTTACTTTAGTGTAGAGCATCTGTTACTTTAATGTCTACCATCTGTTACTTTATATGTCGTGTTACTTTAATACACTCCAGTCGTTACTTTAGTTCTTTTCATCTGTTATTGTAGTGCATTGAAGTGTCCTAAGAATTTAGGAAACTGCCATATTAAAATAATAATAATAATAAGATATCATTTCCTATAATAACGGGACGTGATTGCCACCAAAATAGAAAACAATATCAAAGAGTAACGCCATATAAAAAAAAGAAAAAAAAATTACTGCTTCCTATAATTATGGGACATGATGACTTCAAAATAGGAAACAATATCAAAGAGTAAGATACTGCGTCATACTCTCATTTTTTATCATTATATGAATTTTTTGCACTACCTATATCTGGTGTTATTTTAATGAACATTATCTATTAATTTAATTCACACTGTCTGTTACTTTAATGTCTGACCTCTGTTACTTTATACCTTGTGTATAAGCATCATCTGTTTATTTAATTCAATGTTACTTCAATGCACTTCATCTGTTACTTTAATTCTTGTTAACGGTTACTTTAGTCCATATTTCAAGTTTTGATTGTTTTTTTCGCCACGTTTATTGGCACTGTTATTGTTTTTTCAGTAGACGCAAAAGCACATGAATGATGAAGGGATGTGGGTGAGAATTTCCTCCATACATAGGGCATATATTCAAAGATGTAGATGAGAAGAAGAAGAAGAAGAAGGAGGAGGAGGAGGAGGAGGAAACATCATGTAAATCATCGTCTAACGATGAAGAAGAATCAGGAGAAGAAGAAAATGATGAAGAAGAAACACAATTCTGAGTAGGACAATATATTGTTAGAGTAATATACCTTATTCGTTAGAGTAACATCCTTGATTGGAGTAAAATGAGTTAGAATAACACACATTATGCGTTAGAGTAACATACTTAATAAGTTACAGTAACACAGTTTTAATGAGTTACAGTAACAAAGTTTATGATTATAATTTGATTTCAAATATCCAGTTCTTATAGTTACAGGTGTGAAACATTGGGATTATAATAATGGAGTTTTATAATTTTTGTTTTGGAGTATCCTTAATAGATCATACATTATTCTTTTGGTTGATTGAAAGTCTTGTTTTTGCAAAAGATTATTATGCAACATAATAGATTTTATGAGTTTAAAGTAACGCATTTCATGAATTAGAGTAACACATTGTATGAGTTATAGTAATAGTTTTTGCAAGAGAATATTATACAACGTAACAAATTTTATGAGTTAAATTAACACCGTTCATGAATTAAAGTAACAATTCATATGAGCTAAAGTAACGCAGTTCATGAATTAGAGTAACACATTTGTATGAGTTAGAGTAATAGTTTTTGCAAGAGAATATTATACAACGTAACAGATTTTATGAGTTAAAGTAACACAGTTCATGAATTAAAGTAACACAGTTCATGAGTTAAAGTAACACGTTATATGAGTTAACGTAACATAGTTTATGGATTATGGCAGTAACATAGTAACATACGTACAATGGCAGTAGGAAAATGATGATTTTTTGGTGAAGATGAAAAAAACTTAATTTTGAAGAAACTTGTTGTGTGAGAGAAGAAGGGAGTTAAAAAGATTGATGAGAGAGAGAAAAGATTTGCATTGAGATAATTAAGGAGGAGAGAGAGAAATGATATATTTACCCAGATTTGTTAGTTATTTTCTTAATTATGAGATCAAATCTTGTCCATTAATCTAACATTGAATCAAGGGCTAAGTTGAGGACTCACGGACTCAACATATATAAGTGCACTCACCTGATCCCACCTCTCTCTATATATATATATACCCTAGTTAGTTGCAAATTATCACTTCATCATCTCATTACTCTTCCATTAGTCTACAATCACTCTTCATTAGAATTAGATCATTTTCTTTAGCTTAGATAGAAAACTAGAGTTCTTCATAGTTTTCCTCAATTTCTTCATCATTCCTCTATATTTACATTCAAGCTTTGTAAGAATTCAAGTTTTTATTGAAGATTATCAAAGG